>JAHWFO010087466.1:144586-175186 GCA_023313115.1 Rhysida immarginata | reverse complement strand
AACAGGGAGGTAACTGACATTAAAATGTCTTGTCATTTAAGCATGAACTCCTCCTCATACAAAAAAATAAAAATTGGAGAAGCCAAATGAGCTTCCAGGGCCACTATATACATATATGCTTACATACATACAAACGCAAATTCACGTTATACTGTATATGTTTATAATCTCCTCATGTCATGTTTTCTCTTACTATAACATGACATGGGAAAATTATAGTCATTATATCGTATTATTGAAACAATTACATTTTTATCGTTAGGTTTACTTATGTAGTATAAGGAAATTAATTTTAAAAATATCACTTTTAGTAAAAATCAGGATTTTCATGATTATAATACGAGGTTAAAGAATAATTTAAGAATTGCTAAATCTGTAAAACCAATAGGTTTAAATACTATAACAAATCAAATGATAAAATTATGGAATTAAATTCCATTAAAAATTAAGATTGTAAATAATTTTTATCAGTTTAAAGAATTGTGCAAAAATTGGATTTTTTTTAAATATGTAGTAATGTCGTCTTCTGCGCCTAATTTTTTTTTCTCCTTTTTGTTAGGTGCTTCCTTGTCAAGATATTGTAATAAAGCATCCTTTGAAGCATCCTTTTTCAATTCCATTTTGTTTTTGTATTTTTTGAATTGAAATAAAACTTTTATTATTATTATTATTATTATTATTATTATTATGACAAGCCATTTTAATGTCAGTTACCTCCCTGTTATCAATGGACTCCTCCAGAACCCCAACCCTCCAGAAGTTGTAAATTACAACTCGTAATGAATTCGACGGGCTGCTTTTTCATCTACATATATGTACTCGTAATTGCTAATCCAATTCATTTCCCAATATCCAAAAACAAAAAATATGAGCAGAAAACAAATAAACAAAATAGACAGTTTTTTTAAGTATCAAGTTGCTGAAGATATATCAGAATGTACAATCTGTGGAGGAAAGAACTTAAATCATTTTTTTTTATTAATCTTATAATTTTCTGATCCATTATTTAAACCTATTTAATTACTATTACTGTTTTCACGGAAAATGCAGGAAATATGAATAAGCATATAAAGCGATATCACGATACTTTGTTGCAAGACACCAAAGAAGAAGAAAATGGCGCAAGTCAAAGAACTTCGTTGGTATCTTCTGAATCAGTCTCAATACCACCGAAGAAACGGCAGAGTGTAATAAAGGAAACAGGAGATGCTATCACAATCAAACTAAACAAAATACATTTTTAGATGGTTGTGTTGATTTAGTAACAGTTGATGGGCGTCCATTCAGCTGTCTGGAGGACTCGGGCTTTAAAAAATCGTCAGTCCAATCCTAGAGGCCTTTAACATGAGTTTGGACAGAAATTCAGCAGCATCACTCGTACAAGAAAAAGCTGATGAACTGAGAGAGACAATTAAAAGCGGGTCAGTGGAAAGTTTGTCTGCGTAAAAATGGATTGCTACTAGACTCGACCGAAGTATTTTAGAGGTTAATATTCAGTTTGTCAAAAGCGAAGAAATACAACTTAGAACATTAGCTATTAAAGAAATGAGAAAACGACATACTAGAGAAGAAATTTATCATATGACAATGGTAGCAACATGATCAAAGGAGTTCAGTTCTTCATAGAATCATCTTATCTTATCTTATCTGGTACAGAGGGTAGATTATCGCAAGCGATAATCTGCGGCACGTACTCCTACGAGGGAGTTTTGCGCCATCCCATTAATAACGACTGCTACGAGATGACAGTAGCAGTCGGGACCGACGGCTTAACGTGCCCTCCGAAGCACGGGGGGTTTCATGATGGAAAAGCTGCTGGGGATAAACGAACCAGAGGCTGTCACCAACTGCTGGAACACCAGCTATGGTCAATCGGCAAATGGGTCAGACCAAAGTCCCCCAACAGCCTTCATAGAATCATACAAGGAGTATGACAAAGATGATGACGTGTATCCTGATCTCTACGCAATTTAGGAAACTGATAACATGACCGAGGTTGAACTCGAAGATTTGGCATTTGCGAATATTTCTTCACTCCAGTCATTGACAACAGCTGTGTGACGTGCTGCACATACCCTTCAGCTTGCAGCAAAAGATGTATTAAAACCACGCAGTATCAGGGACATTATCAGCATTTCCGAAAAATTCCAAAATGTTGAGAACGCGTAACAAACATCATGGCTGTAATTCAACAGAGGAAACTCCATAAGCCCATCATTGACGTTGAAAAAAGATGGTGCTCTACTTATGATATGATGGTTCGATTGCTAGAAATGCCACAATTCTGCCAAGATATGGATGCTATCAATACGGATTTGCACATGCCTTCCGCAATGTGGGATGACGGTGCCGTCATTGTGAAAGTTTTACATCCTGTCAAAGTGGCTACGCTGCAACTACAAGAGGAAAATCTGACACCTGGAGAATTCCTGAAAATTTGGACAACATGCATGTTAGATTTACAGAGGAACTGCAGAAGCATTCAGTTAGCTCAAGACTTGCTAAAATCCCTTGACAACCGTCTAAAAGTAATAATGGATAACAATGCGGTCCTCCTTGGAATTTATTTTGATCTGCGATACAACGTACTGGTTCATCCTCTTCAAAAACAAAAGGCACAGATTTCGCCATCGAAATTGTGAAGGATATCGAAGATCGAAGACGTATGACCAGGACCCCCGAGGAAGTCCAAGCACTGCGAGAGAGTAATCCTGCAATTCAATCTGCATCAACATTAATCTGCGATCCACTATCCCACATGATGAATTTGAAGCTTTACTTGCGAGAAAAGGTGAAGAGAGAAGAGGAACTTTGTCATCTACTAGCAGGGATGTACGACACCATCTGTGGGAATTCGAGCAACTTCCTCGTTTACCACAGTCAGCAAATATTTTTCAATGGTGGGCGAAACAGATGTAAGTTAGTCCTCTTGCTGAGATAGCCGGAATTGCCATTTCATTACCAATGACTCTAGTTAGCGTGGAACGATTATTCTCGGCGTTCAGATTTTGTTGTTTCTTATATCAAATGAGCATAAGTGACAAAAATTTGGATAATATTTTGTTTGTTAGAACAAACTCAAAATGAATGTAGTGCTAATTAAATGCAATGATGTGTACATTATAACCGTCTATTTTTGTCTTCTATCACTACAGTACGTTGTCTATACAGCAATATTAGTAATCCAAAGGTAATGTTAATTACTAAAATAATATAAACTAAATTACTGTCACAAGATTTGGGAGGAGTCAGCTTAAAAACATCCCAAATCCCAGTTCATGTGAAAGGAGGCAGACACAGAAAAGAGAGAGAGTGAAAACAGACGACGGAAGAGAAACGAAGTCCAAAGGATGGAGCGCTAAATAATAAGAAAGAAAAACGGAAAATAAGTGGAGAGATTGGCGAGATGACTGTGGTTAGAGGAGAGACGAGGAAAGAGCCAATAGGAAAGAGAGAGAATGTGAAGAGGAGACGTTGAAAGAAGGAGAGAGAGAGAAGGTTTTCGATGCGTAAGGACGAAAATCGTGAACGTCGGTGTTTAGACGCGCTTCCCGGGAACTCGGAGACAAGGGGTGCTTCTAGGCGGGCATGCGAGCAGTAGTGAAGAGAGTTTACTTCTTTACCTAAGAGAAAAGCCGTGAACAGGCTACGCTGCCGTGTGTTCCGCGGGAACCGAGAAGTATTCACCCCCCGAGCGCCACAAGGGGAAGGGCAGTCGAAGGCACCGGAGTTATCGCACGATAGAGTTGCGTTACTCGAAAAACAAAGTAACACGCCGTCTCGAAAGGAAGTTGGAAATCTTTTCCACGAGAGGAAAGGAAGAGCAGCTGCGTCGTTGATAAAGGGCGCAAAGGTCCCGAACATAGAGAGGCAACAGAGGCCCGAGGACGTTTGCATTTTCCGTGGAGAGACGAACGAAGTTGGCGAAGGCGTCAGCCCAAACGGAGTAGCGATAAACAAAACTGCTTTCCGTACCTGCGAGGAAGCAGGAAAAATTCTTGAGTAAAAGAGGTAGCAGCGTAAGCGCGCATATCACCGGTGAAAATTGCGTAGCGCGTTGTGAGTTGTTCACTATTAGCGCGAAATTAGAAATTACCTACTTGTGTGGTTTTACATATTGCCTAATTATCTGTTGTATGTTGTGTGTATTGCAACCTATTAATTCTTGCATTTATTTTATCTACCCTGATAGAAATTCCCACTGCGTCGCTCGTTCCAGGCGACCAGTTCCATATTCGGGTTTCAGTAATCCTCCCGACAAAAGGGTCACACGACGGGGTCTCCGTTGTGTAGTGGAGAACGTGATAAGGCCGCAGAAGTAGATGACAGCTTTGCGCAAGCTTAGTGTTCAACAGGCTATATGAATGAATAGCAAGTAATCGACGTTACAGCGAATACTGTAATATATTTTTTTACGCAATTATAGATGAAGTATCTTGCTTCGATGAAATTGAATGTTAAAAGTTGAAGGCATTATTTGATGGACCAGGACGGTTGCTGAGCAGCCGGTTCCTTGAATTATTAATTCGTTATTGACTTGTATTAAAAATGGAATTTCATTCTGAATTGGAATCAAGGACAAGCTAAAATAATAAGTCCATGATTTGTATGTTAATTACAATTAACTTTAATTTTCCAGTTATCTGAATTTTCTGACTGGCTAGTTTCACGCCAGGGTTTGTGTCGAATTTCAATTGTTGTAGTTTTTAATATATTCACTGCCGTTAACTTAAACTGGAAGTTCTGTTTAAAGTAATATTATCCTTTTAGATCTAGGCAGTTTTTGTAAACCTTTAGTACGCAAAAAAGCATCTAATAATTATTTGTGCTTTTTCATTTGAAATATTTTGAATTTTAAGAATATCAATAAAACTAATTTTCATTAGCTTACTTTGCTACATTTTTCAAGTCTCACACTTTTCCCCACTGATAGTTACGTTACAATTACTCAAATTACTGAAATAATGCTTTAATAAAGCAACATAAAATGCTGTTACATCGAAGAACAGTTCAAGTTTTTTTTTCTATCAAACTAAGTTAAAAAGTTAAAATTATCCAGATAAATTATCTACAATTGGGATTACTTGAATTCAATACCAAGCTTTGTGTTTCGAATAGATACAGCTACACGTGAATTTGACTCAAAAGAGTAAAAGAAAAGTATTTTAAAACGTTGTGATAACGTTATTTTCTAAGATAACGATATCAAGTAACAAAAAGAATAACGTAACGAAACCTAATAACAAAATGCGTAACGTAACGTTATAACATAACTTAAATCAATTCGTTCCACAGCCGTTGTTTAAAACGTCATGATAACTTTATTTCCTAAGATAACGATATTCAGTAACGTAACACCTACCATAACGAAATCAAGTAACAAAAAGCATAACGTAACAAAACTTAATAACAAAATGCGTAACGTAACGCAGATCAGTTCGTTCCACAAACCTGTTTTGTATAGATATGTTGGTTTTTTTTTTCTTTTAATCGACACAATAGAAGGGGCACCCGGCATTGCCCGGAATATTTACAGTTGTAGGTAAACAGAACAACTTCAAGAAGTTAAATAACAACACAAATTCGTTTTCAATAATTCTGCAATTTCCTGCTGTAGATCCCGTTGTTCAGATGTTTCCGAAGCCCAGAGAACTTTTTGTCTTCTCTGACCAATACTCATTCATTTCAGTTATTCACTACTTGGTAAACTGTTGTTGTAATTCCACTCTGCTCTCGATATTTTGAGCAATACTTGACCATTCATCACTTTGTGTGGTCTAGCAGTCGCAGTTTCTTCTGATAACACGCTCACCATTTGCTCAGTTGCAGCATTGTGCTGGCGAAACCAATACAACAGGGAGCGAAAGGACTGGTTCCTTTGTCGCCTTTCCAATCTTTCTCAATTGTCTGCTAACACTCCATTATCTCCAGTTAGTGCTTATTTTTAAAGATTTTCAAGAAAATGTTAAGTTCTAAGAACTATGAATTCGAAGAAAACACCGAAGAACAGGAATTCTATGCATTGTTACTAATTGAACCTTATTTTTAAAGCACAAACTTTGCCTTGCATTGTTGGTCTTGAGATATCTCTTATTAGTATACCCTGCCATCATACTGAGTATTGACTGTTATCGATAATTACTATTTTTTCGAAATCTGATGTGGACAGTGACCTTCCTCTTGCTTTGAAGATCAAGTGTGCAAAATTTCATCAAGATCGGAATAAAACTGTAGATTTGTATAAGAAACAACTAATTTTCGCCAATCATGTCCTAACTGTTGTTAGGGAGCTGAAGAGAGAGACATGTATTTTTTTGTCTCCTCAAGGAGCTTAATAGTGTCTATTATACTCATTTCCTGCTCAATTTCCCGATGTTGATGTGGATATGTATAGCAACAGTAACTTCGACAAAGACACTCTCTACTTGGGTGGTAGTGGTTGCACATGATAGTTTTTGTCTTTTTGCTCTGCAATTCCAACAAAATGAGTGGTTTACTCACTGTCACAAGATTTGGATGAGGGTAGGTCGAAATCCATCCAAATCCCAGTTCGCGCGATAATAGTAAAGCAGGCGAAAGATAGGAAGAGAGAGAAACAGACGACAGAGAGCAAGAAAAGTCCGGGGGAGAGAGCACCGGGCATTTCAAAAGAGAAGCCTAAAAGAGCGAGAGAGCACTCGCCAATCTCATGTTACTCTGTGCGAGAGAGAGAAAGCATGAGATTGGCGCGGTGTCTCTCATGACGAGGGGCGAGCCAATAGGAACGCGAGAGAGGAGTAGAAAGACAGCTATGAAGAAAGAGAAGAGGAGAAAGAGAGGGTGGATTTTGGACTCAAGGAGGAAGGACGAAAAAAAGATTAATTCGCGCCTACTCTATCTTCCCGGGAACCCGGCGACCATAGGGGCTTCTAAGCGAGCATACGGACAACAGATGGGGCTTTCTAGTTATTATTGCCGTAGAGAAGCCGCGAGTAAACCTCATTGCCGGGTGCTTCGCGGAAACCGAGAAGTTTTTCCCTCCCGGGCGCCACAAGGGGAAGGAAGGGTAACGGCTCATGAATTAGTCCGTCCCACAGAAAATTCTACGTCGGAGTGCGTTGGCACTGATATCGACGACCCTGACCTTTCAGACTTGATAAGTACGAAGAGTAGTATTAGCGAATCAGTGGAAACGAGTGGAAATCTGGTAGAGGACGAGCAGGCGACTGGACTGCAGCGAGGTTCATGTTATTCAGCCAGCCACGTTGTAGAGAGCTCTACGGTTAGGCTTCCTGTTTACAACACACAGGAAAATTTACCTGTAACTGAGTTTCGACAAGACGTAGCAATTGAAGTCTATCATACGGGTTTGGAGAAGGCAGGCGTAAGCGCGCGGCTTGCCGATAAGTTGAGCGTAGCGCGTTGCGAGGCCAACCAATGCTATTCAATGTGTTTTTACTCTAGCATCAATAAGCATAGATTGTAAGCAGTTGCATGGGATATTGGCTCTAATTAATGCATGTTATTTTTCCTATTTCATTAGGTCGGATATCAGCTGCCTTGCTTTCCGAGACTTCCGCATCTTTTCGGGTTCCAGTAATCCTCCCACCGAAAAGGGTTACACGACGGGTTCTCCGTTAAAATCAAGTTCATGAGGTGTAGACGTTCCCGAAAGCGAAAGGCACCCTTTAATTAATTATTTTACTTTTTGGAGGAATTTAATGCGTGTAATTAAAACTTGTCAGCTATTATCTTTGAAGATCATTAGATAAAGTTATTTGTAAAAAGATTAACTTTAATTTGTAGACGCTAGGTAGGTCCCTTGAATTTCTGTAAGAACCATTTACTTTGAATGTAGCAATATAAACACTAAGCTTTCAATTGCCGATCTTTGCCACTTCAATACTTCAATTTAAACACCCTCCCTCATTAATTAAGTCACGTTACACTCACTATTTGGTAATCTGTTAATATAATTTGTACTCTGCTCTAGATGTTTTGAAGCAAAGCTTGGGCTTTCATCCATTTTTGTGTATGTATTATAAACACACAAACAACCCCACAAACAAATCGATTTTTGACACTACGGCAACTAATCATTTCTGTTTTGAAAAATTATTTCTACAACTTCCTAGAAAAAAAAAGAGAAAGTCCAACTTGCTCAAGAAGGTATCACAGTAGATTCACAAGGAAGAGATGAGGTTGCAATCAAGTAAATGTTTGAATGACTTTATTCTAACCGATGTTATATATGCACTAGGAATGTGCATGAACCTTTTGTCTTGCGTTAAGATAACGCTGTGGATACGGTGACGCGCGCCGTGGCTTGTCAGCGTTCACGATGGTCTAAAAAGGAAAGTGACGTGGTGAAGAATAGAGCATGCGCTTCTCGCAACGGATGATTAATGATCGGCGAAGCAGCACTTTGGCAAGCAAGAATCGTTCAAAGGAGTCGTTCACGTACATGTATATGTAAACGAATTACGCGCACTTAATGAAATCACACAATTCACGAAATATGCAAGTTCCTATTGCTCATTCCATTAATTGTACAATGTCTTTTGGCTGCCCGAGTGCGAAAATTGATACGTGGAGGGGTGGGGGTCCGCTCTTTGATCGCCGCCGGTGCGCGATTCACACAAGGCACCCGTGCTGCCGCGTGCCCTGGATAAATCTATGTATAATTTCTCACATTTGTAATTCATTTTAAATAATGAAATTTCACCTCTGATTTGGCTTCTGTCCGGTAGACGAGCTCGGCTTATACATTATTTCTGTGTAACGTAGCTCTTCTTTCACAAAACGTGTATTCCCACGCTTTCGAGCGCTGTCAATAGTTCTGGAATGGCATGTCCAAAGTTGAATGGAATTGCTTTCTTCATATTCCCACAGAAGTTTCGCTAACTCGTCAAACGAAAAGAATCTATGTCCACGATTTAAAACAGGCGGCCGTAGACGCATAGCGACGATCAAAAGGCGGGCAGCATCACCACCCCTCCTTGCTTCTATTTCGTACACGGGCAGTAAAAACACTTTGTACAATTCATGAAATGAGGTAAGTATTTCGTGAATTGTCTGATTTCACTATCTGCGCATAAATCGTTTAAATATACGTGAACTAATCCTTTGAACGATTCTCGCTTGCCAAAGTGCCATTTCGCCACAGAATAAGAATGTTTCTTATTCTGTGTTTTCGCTCACCATTGATCAGCCGCTGCGCGAAGCGCTGCTCTGTCCTTGATCGCGTCACTTCCCTTTTTCGACCATCGTGAACGCTGACAAGTCACGGCGCCGTGACCGTATCCACAGCGTTAAGATAAATAACGCAAAATCATCGGCAATAATTAAAAATGACCACGTGAAAATTTCTTCTCCTCAAGGAAAGTTGCATGCTATAGCCAAAATGGAAAAAGGCATTAGCATTTTTTTTCGATTGACAACCTTAAACACCAACAAAGAAACGAATCAGTGTTGAGAAATAATAATAAAAGTAACTTACTACATTGCAATTATATTAACCCAAAACTCACTACGTGGCATTAATACCATGGACATGTTAACTATCAAAGATGCTAAAGGGATGGAGGTTACTGGTAAAGAAGATAATATTTATCGAGTTTGCTAATTATCAAACATGACAAGGAATACCTTAAATAATTTCCCCAAAAAGCACTTCAGATGTTTTACAAAAGGTACATTTAGATTTGTGGGGACCAGCTCCCGTAGAGAGCATACACCAAAACAAGTATTTCTTTACCTTTATCGATGAATATTCACAGGTAATGCAGCGGTTTTTCCCATCAAAGATAAATCACAATTGTTCGATACTTTTAACAAACATTTGCGACGAATAGAACGACGAACAGGAAAGAAAATGCAAACAATTAGAACTGATAATGGACTAGAGTTCTGCAACAAGCAATTCTCTAAACTTGCCTCAGAGACAGATATACAACATGCACGTACGTCAACTAATACACTTGGGCAGAATGGGAATGCGGAAAGGTAGAACAGAACTATTATAGAAATGACGAGAGCACTGCTCATCGATTCTGGCGTTCCTGCATTTATGTGGGATAAAGCACTTTTTACAGCAGCATATTTGCGTTATCACATTGTTTAGCAACAAAGAGAAAACACCTATGGAATTATGGACAGGAAATATACACCAGTAAGTCATTTTTGTTTTGGATGTAAAGCATATACATACATTACAATTAAACACCATATTTACAACCAACTGCTGCAGAAGAATTATGGTAGGATATGCTATACGAACAGAAGGCTACGGTATTTGGTGTCCTTCAAAAAGAAAAATTGTTGAAACAATTAATGTGAAATTGCATGAGAACAAATTTACAAAGGACAACACGATTCAACAGGGTGCTGGACCTTTTACGAGGAAGTGGTAACTCTGGTATCGGATGAATCAAATAATGATGACAACGATAAGATGCCAAGAAAAATAATTGCAACTCTAAACATCTCTGTACAAGCGAAAAGTCAACGCTCTCCATCAATTACAAAACTTCCTCCACAACGTCAAATTACGTAGAAAAGAGAAGTTAAACCAGTATCAAATCAATGCAACTACGTGTATTACTATGTACGTTTTGAAGATGGAAAGAGAGGTGAACGATTAACTTCACTCAAAGGAGTTAAAACGATTTTGTAATCAACAAAAATTACATTTCGACCCGACGGATTTTAACTTCCGAAAACCAAGAAAGAATAAAGAAGATGACAAATCAGAGTCTGAATATTTTTCTGATGATAGTGGACAACTGTCATTTGCTGATTCGATTATGATTAGCCGACAGCGATTTGCCACAGACATATGGCGAAGCCATCAGTAGCGACGAATGCAAGCAGTGCAAAACAGGTATGGACGATGAAATAAAAATGATGAAACAGAGAGATGTGTGGGATTTAAAGTATCGACCGTCTAATCCTAGTCATCAATTTTCGTCAAAAAACGAGACATAGATAGCAACAACCAACAATTTCGTACATATCTTGTCACAGGAGGACACAGACAAAAATATAAAGTTGATTATGATGAAATATTCAGTCCCGTACCTTTTCTGATGTTAGTATCGCTTTGAGTTTTGAAAAAGCATTCTCATGTGTACTAGTCCACTTCAATTGTGTTTCGTTGTCTAACTGACGGTATAAAAGGTTCTGAAATAGTTGCTCGATTTGGGATAAAACTATCGTATTGTGACGTCACCCCCCCCCCCTTACTATTATCAAGCACACCAGACAATTACAGCAATAGTCACAGGGAGAGGCTAGTCAGGGGTTGAGGCATCGAAAGGGACTGACACGTTAAATTATTGAAATTGACAGACATAAATAACATCCACACATGTATCATTCCAAAGCACTCTTTATTCTTTATACTATTAAAACCTCCAGCACTCTTATTCCTAATACACACATACTATCT
Source organism: Rhysida immarginata (assembly GCA_023313115.1). Taxonomy (NCBI): domain Eukaryota; kingdom Metazoa; phylum Arthropoda; class Chilopoda; order Scolopendromorpha; family Scolopendridae; genus Rhysida; species Rhysida immarginata. The sequence continues at coordinate 163,758 of JAHWFO010087466.1, read as the reverse complement.
AGCAGAACGTCAATATATTACTAAGCTAGCTCAAAGGGGCCCCAGTAATCAAGAAAACTTAGTTTTATTACCAACTGTAGTAAAACAAGGTACCATAATAGGAGGGTGGACGCTGACTGCGGCCCCACCTCCTCAAATGAAAACGGAGCGCCCAATCACGTGCCGCACTCTATAACCAAGCGCCGAATCGCTAACGATTGCAGAAATGGCAGCTAGTGAATCCAGAGTGTTAGCACGGGAGCAAATATTCCATAGCCATGCACATCAAGCGCAATGTGTACCCTTTTTTATGTACTTGGGGGGACACAGTAACCCCAGATCCCGTTTCACACAAGGGCAGCAGATTGCTAAATCACCTACGCACCTACCACTCTGCACATTATGGCACCTATGGCGGCACGTGACTAACACACAACCATTTACTCCTTATATCTAACTTAATGACAGTACTCCTTGACAACGTGATTGTAAGTCAACTTGTACAGAAACATGACACTGACAGTGTACTTCGAAGTAACAACCTCCAAATCGCAAACCAGTTTCGTTTTAGAAAAGTGCGTAACGCTATGAACAACAAAGCAGTGTTAACTACGCGCTTCTTCAGGGAAACAGGTGCACCTCTCTCACGTTCGACACTACACTTGGGAGCCGTACGGTACAGTATTTTTGTCCTGAAGGGGCCCAACTGCAGAATTGAACAACATAAAAATTTCACTCACCCAAGTAGACATCTCGATTGCACGTGCTGCAGGTCGTTCAACAACTGTTAAGAGCATCAACAACAGATCGCAACACCGCAAAACAACAACTTGATACATCAACACTACCTATTCAACTTCCACACTTAAACTTCACCCATGCCACACATGCACGACTCATTTAACCATCCCCTCCTATTCATTCCTCACATCAACTCCAAGATTACAACTACAACAGATAAAACTATATAAATAAAAAAAACATCACCCATCAACACACAGCAGGCACACTAAAGACAATCACACTAACACATATACGGCCCACACATATCACAACCAAAATAATTAGCCTCTGCCGGGCGCAGCGCATTAAACTGACATGTAATGTCACAGTAGAAATTAAGAAGTCCAAGGAAAACTTGCAGTTCTTTCTTGTTCTTTGGATTCGGAGCATTTTTAATTGCTTTGATTTTATTTTGAGAAGGGTGGAATCCATTTTTGTCATTTGTATATCCTAGGAATTCTACTTCATGAACGTTAAATATGCTTTTGTCCTTTTGAGACGTAGACCTACATTTGATAGGCGTGACAGCACTTGGCGTAGACGCTCTGCCAACTCGTTGTGTGTTGAAGCACAGACAAGAATGTCATCGAAGTATGGTATGACACCGGGAAGATTTGACAGAAGATTATCCAAAACATTTTGAAAAATATCTGGGGCGACACAAACACCAAATTGTAAACGTTTGATTTTGAAAGCTCCTCGATGAGTAATAATGGTTTGGGCCTCTGATGAATCTTCATCGACTGGTAGTTGAAGATAAGCCTGAGCTAGATCTATTTTCGCAAAAACAAAACTTGGTGGTATAGATGTCAGCAATTGTTGAACAGCAGGGACTGGATAAGGGTGATCCTGCATTGCTTTATTAATAGTTATTTTATAGTCACCACATAAGCGAATCTCACCTGATGGCTTGATGATTGGAACTACAGGCGTTCTCCATCTGGGGTTGTCAATTGGTACTATGACTCCTTGTTCTAGGAGAGTATCGAGTGCTTTATCAATTCTTGGTCGTAATGCCAGTGGAACAGGTCTTGCTTTAAGACGAATAGGTGGATATTTCAGATCGATAGGTAAAGAGATGGGTTGTCCTTGATATGAACCCAATTCAGGAGTGAATATATTCGCCTAATCAGTCAGTACTTGTTGAACTGAATCATGATTTGTTTCATTAACACCGGATAAGGTAATTCCTAAAGGTGCGAACCACTCGTAACCTAAAAGGTTTGATTTGTCTCCGTACGTGACCAGAAGTCGTAGATTTTGCTTAAATCCATTATGCTCAACTGTAGGCCAACACTGACCTTTGAATTCAATGTGTTGATGTTGCTAGTCTCGTAGCACAAATCTTGGTGAGTTTAAGATTTTCATTCTTATTTAGGTCTCGGAAAGTCTTTTCAGAGATGATAGAATATACTGATCCGGAATCGACTTCCATCTTGCATTTGAGTCCATTTATCTGTAGCGTCACGGAGCATTTATGTGGGGGTGATTCTTGAGACAATTGATTAATGACATATTCTGGAGTGGCTGTGTTAACTTCTCCTATTCCATTTGTCGTATTATACTGCCTTTGGTTTTTTGTTTGCTTACGAGCACGACATACACGGAATATGTGCCCTAGTTTTGAGTAATGACGACATACTGCGTTTCTATGAGGACAGTTTGAGCAGGAGTGTCGGCCTCCGCATCCTTGGCATTCTTTCTGAACATGTTGAGTGGGAGTAGCAACATTTGATGTCGGTAGAAGCATTGTCTCTTTAGTAGACGTGTTCTTTCTTGATTTGAACTGTGAATTTATATTCTTACGTTGTATGTTGCTGATGACCTCGGGTGGAGAGGTAGAGAATCGTTCGTTTGCACGGATTTTTCTCACTTGGACAGCTGCAGTTTCAGCAGATAATGCTTGCTGAGTTGCTTGTGTGAAAGTCAGTACTGATTCAGAAAGTGGTCGTCGTTGTGTTGATTCATCCTTCATTCCGCAGACGAATTGATCTCGTAGACACTCGTCGAGAGTAGCGCCAAAATTACAAAGATCTGCTAGTTGACAAAGATCAGTGACAAATGAATTTACTGATTCACCTTCTCTTTGAGTTCGTTTGTGAAAGTGGAAACGATGAAAAATTGTTGATGGTGCCGGGGCAAAATGATTTTTTAACAGAGTTAAGAGTTCGTCAAAAATTTTTATTTCAGGCAACGCCGGCGCAACGAGTGATCGAACAACGGCTAGGGAGGGCGTTTAGGCCTATGACAGCTAACAGAGTTCCGGTTCCACGATGTTGTTTGCAGCTCAGAAGTATTAAACTTGCTCAGCATAAATGTCCCATAATTTTGGATTATCGACATCGAAGGGTTGGAGAGTGCCAATAAGACATGATTGTTAATAGAGAAGAACTTGCCTTGTGGAGATGAGTAGATGGCCTGAGTCGTAATGAGCGGCGCTAAATGGCGGCTCGTCTTTGTTGCGGAGTTTTTTTCAATCCAGTTTCATCGACGTGGTTCCGTTGAACATCTCATTGATTTACATCCCATCCTCGTCGCCAATTGTTGTGTGATGAGATGAATCAACGTACAAGGTGAAGTAGATAATATAAGGTTTAATTATCATGGTGAATATTAGAATACATAAGTGAGAGAGACAAACCTAACATGTCGAGAGTCTGTGTGTGAGAGTGTGATGGCCGCATGGCAACAAGGGAAAAGATTAGGTGCGCCCTCTGGTGGTTAACGATACATTACAACATTTATTATAATAATTTACTTTATGACAATGATTTATTCATTTGTGGATATAATCAGTGTTGAAATTTATACTCTTAATCACTGTACATATTAAATTAAACTGCTATTAACTCTAATGTTAATATTATCGAAAAGAACTGAAAATGAACAAGAAAGCCAATCGTTTCACTTTTTATTGCATCTGCGTTAATCGTTTTTCTGATAAATTCATAATAGCTTTTATTATTACGATTTAGAACCAAAAATGGCAAAAATTACTCTGCAAGATGGTACAAAAAATTCAAAATGACGAAGTCGTACAATTATTGAAAATGAATCTACGTATTTTATGTTTTAATATAAAATCATTCCGAAATCCGAAATCATTGTAATTGTTTTTGAATAATTACAGATTTTTTTTTTTATCTTTTCTGTTTACATAAATGTATGAATTTTTGGATAGATCATCTAATAAATTTCTGATAATATTAAATATCAATTATATATTTTAATTCCTTGTGTAATTTTTTCTTACGCTTTGCAATTTAAAAAGATTGATTTAAAAATTAAAACTATTAAAAAAAACAAGAATGATTTTACCGCCAAAGCGGATAAAGGGAGCACATTTTCATGTCATAGCTTCGTACATAGATATATTAAATTTATCAACATTTTAAAACACTTAAGAGAAAATAAATAAATATGAAAACTAAATTATAAATTATATCTACGTAAGCTAATGTATAGAGAGAATTTAAACGAATAAACTTGAAGAACTAAAAGGTAAATGGAGAGGGAGTTATTCCTCATACATTTAAAAAAATAAAGTTCTTTAATTTGTAAGAATTCCCACATAATGTTAAATGCAGTGAGCCTCAATTGCTGAAGCGTTGTGTGTAAGCATCTATTATTTTTTCATTTTAAATTACTAAAGTGTTTCTACGTTATCGTCTATTATTGAAGCAAGCGATTAACTACTATTAATTAGCATTATGTAGAACAGTAGTGAGTTTTAGATACCATTAAGCCTAACAGCATTATGCTGTTGATACAAATAAGCTATGGATAACAATAGATCTAACAACTCGTAATATCATATTGTCACGGTCCGTTTTTAAGCATCATAGAACTAGATATGTTTATCCAACAAAAACGGCCGTGACATCAAATGAGGATGCTCGGGCGTCTCAGCCAACCGACGCGATCCACCCGAGATGAGAAAGTGGAAACGCCCGCGTGCGGAAGCGCGGAAGCGGAGCGGAAGTCTCGGGCGATGCTACGATTCCGTTTCCGGAAAATTCATCAGAATCTTATGCTGCTAGCAACTACGATGGGAGTTGGTACGCGGTCGGATGCGCTGCCGGCAAGTTGGTAAAGCCGTCGTCGTTCTTGGTCCGGTACTGTAAGTCCCCTCCCTCCAAGGGCACATAGAAGTCAGTAATTTTTTCGTTTTACATAACAGGAATTTTCGCTAGCTTTTCTCAAATTGCACTGACTGTTTTTGACAGAGAAGGATAAATTCGAGCGCGCCGCCATGGGGGACTTCCCTCCCCCGGCGAGCCTTCGGCGCTCTTTATCGGTAGGGAATATGGACTGTTCGGAAGGCGAAGCAGGAGCATCTTTCCTCCTGGGGAAAAGACGCTATAATTCAATCAGCAGTTCTAAGTCCCGGAATTCATCAACGGAAGAGATCGCGCCTTCCCAAAATCCGGAGAAAAACAAAAGCAAGAAGGATAAAGGTAAAAGGGGAAAAAGAAGTAAAAAGGACAAAAAAGAGAAAAAAGGAACAAAGAACCAATTAGTCTCCCAAAGTCAGGAAAATTTAAATTCATCTACCTTACAGCAGTCTCCAAGTAGTAGTCCTGTCTTCAAAGCTTGGATTCCCCCTGTGAACCCAGCTTCAACCTCGACCCGGCCAGGTGACTTAGTAAATCAAATTAATATTGCAGCTCGGCCGTGGCTGTTAATTACGGCTTCCCGTATAAACGGAGTATCCAATACTAATGAAAAAGGTAACTCTTCTGATCAGGCGCATATTCTACACGAAGAATCTTCGTTGGTGGGTCACAACTAAGTGTGTCTAAACTGAACTCGGGAAAATTCTTGGTAAAATTTTTTAGTAAAGCTCAAGCCATCAGTTGTATTAAATTTACAGACATTGGTCTGTATCATTTGTCGTACGAAGTTCCTAAATTCCTCGTCTCATCCGTTGGATTCATTTTTGGAATAAGGCAAACAGTAACCTTGCTAGATCTGCAAAATTACTCGGATCTAGGACCTCACATTACAGATATAAGAAAGTTTGCCCCGCCGTACGAAGGAGCTCGGTATGGTAAACTTCTGGTCTTTTTCAATTTGCCGAAATCCCCGCAAGAAATTAAATTTGAGCATGAGATTTTCGTAGTATCTCCACCGCCGCCCAGACCTATGCAGTGCATAGCTTGCCACAAACTTGGGCATACGAAAACCAGGTGTAGGAATCTTCAAACCTGTTCCAAGTGTCTTTCATCCTGTCACTCTAGAAATGATTGTACAGCAACCAGCTTTATTTGTGCGAACTGTGATGAAAACCACTCTTCATATTATAGAGGGTGCACAAAGTTTAAATATGAAGCGCAAATTCGAGTGAAAATGATCGAACAATATCTTTCATATTATGAAGCGAAGAGAATAGTGGATATGGAATTGGGGGCAAACATACCGGGCCATAGGTCCTTTGCAACAGTTGCAAGAGCAGTCTCTCCCAGCTCTACTATGATTTCTCATCAACAGTCGATCCCTCGTCCCGATGTCCATCAGAATCCTTCAGGCACAGATGGTTTAACTAGGAGAGATAGCAAAACAAATATCACTTGCACGACATGCGGTAGAGATGAGCTGCCGCCAATATTCCCTTATCATTCACCAATTCGTACCCTGTCGCAAACCCTAACACATGACCCCTTACTGACGCAAATGCACTGGTCTCAACTCTCTCCTTTCACTCTAGAGGAGCGTGGGGTTGATAAGACCTGCCCTCAGCAGTGCATGGATAACGGAACCCTCAATAACTCAGAGATTAAAACAGTATTAGGAAACCATACTATAGATCAATTGGTAAGCAACTGTCTGAAAATTTTTATTTCATCTCTCGTGGAAACAAATAAAGGTGGTGAGCCTAAGATAATTGATGAAGCTTTCAATATGATAAGATCCAAGTTCTCTCATACGCCAGTGTCCCACGTCGAGCACCCACCTCCGAAACCAACGGACGTACAGGCGCCAAAATTGGAACGATCAACGGGCTGCGTGCTCCCAGGAAACCATCCAACGGGCGTGCACATAGGTGGCATAGGAGCCGAGTTGCCAACAAAAGTTGTCCGTTTGCTAGTGGCTTGCAGATGCCGTGGATTGGTGGAATGATATGCTCTCCCCTTTTACTCCAAATGGTCCTGTCGCCAGTCAGGAATAAAAACCATGTCGCGGTAGTGCATTGGAATATTAGAGGGTTAATTTCTAATTGGGAAGATGTTTCTCTTTTGAAAAGTAAAGCAGATATTTTGACTTTTTGTGAAACTTTCCTCAGCCCGGATATGTCAGTTAGTATCTCCAGATTCCATACTTATACAAATAATAGGGAAAAGCATGGCGGGGGGAAATTAACCTCGGTCAGCTCAACTATCCCCCACTACATTAACTTTTCCAAACCTATCAGAGATGTAGCTGTTATTGACCTGGTAGTATTCCTTCAGGGAATCTGGCTTCACGTTTACAGCGTCTATGTTCCAGGCTACCTGAGTAAAGATAACTGGAGGGATATTGCTAGTCTTTTCTCTCCCCCCTTCGTGGCCATTGGTGATTTTAATTCAAAAAGCCCCCAGTGGGGCTGTGAAAATTATAATCAGAACGGGCGCTGCCTAGAAGATCTCCAAAGTCAGTTTAATTTTGCCGTTCTCTTCACCTCAGAACATACCTTTCATCCATCCAATTCCGCATGGTCCTCGGCAAATCTTGATCTGGCCTTAGTATCATTGGATTGCCCCTTCCCTATGCATCTGGAAAATATTCCAGGTACATACGGAAGTGACCACCAGCCGATCCGTCTAAGGCCTACGAAGTGTCCTCTTCGTAGTACTACATTACCTACATCTGACAGCTCCGCCTCTTCTACTGCACGCGGCCCTCAAACCCTAAAGGGCTGTTACTTTCGTTCCCCAGATATTCTTTCTATTCTGAGAGCTTTCCAAACTAATATCCAAGGCCCCATTTCCCACAAAGCAAGGGTCATTCCTCTGAGACCATGTTGGGGGAATGCAGACTGTGAAGTAGCTGTATGGGAAAGGAATAAGTCTAGGAGGATGTTTCTGAAATGTAGGTGCGACAAATGCTGGCTCTTGTCCAAAAGAGCTAAAACAATATGCAAAAAAACCCTCAAGAAGTACAGAAGAAATTATTGGAAAACCAGGTCCAAGATGATAGTCCTAATAGCATATGGAAAACCCTCAGATGCTTTCGAAAGAATGCGCCTCCGCTCATTCCTCTCATTAAATATAAGGATGGCAAGCTGCTTGACCCGGGATCTTCTGCCAGAGCCATCCTCATGGCGACAGTAGGTGCCAAGTCTACAGCTGATTTACCATGGCCTTGCCATCTATCGGGTGATTTCTGTTCAGAGGAGCTACGCTCCCCTTGGGAGAGGCCCTTTACAAAACTTGAAATAACATCGTCTTTCAGATCGACGCGGACGGCACCTGATCCCGATCGTTTACAAAATTCTACCTTCCTGAAATTAAGCGACAGTCAGCTGGGACTGCTACTTGAGGCCATCAACAAATCTTGGTTATCAGGCATTATCCCGCCTAGATGGAAAGATACTAATATCTTTCCCATCCTCAAACCCAACAAGATCTGACGATCCATTAAATTATAGGCCAATTGCTCTTACATCATGCCTGATAAAAATAGTTGAGAGGATGGTAAATAACAGGTTGCAGCATTTCTTAGAGTCTCAAGAACTTTTGCCTAATTATTCATCAGGTTTCAGGAAAGGACGTGATCACATTCACTCTGTTATCAACCTTGTAGACGACATTTATGCAGCGAAAGAGAAAAATGAGAGTATTGGCATCATCTTTCTTGACATAAAGAAAGCTTTCGACTCTGTGCCTCATGGCCTACTAGTTAATAAGCTAATAAGTATCCAAGTTCCCAGCAGACTAGTGTTATGGATTTCTTCCTTTCTCAGAATGATGAAAATTGGTGTTAAGTTTCCCGGAGGGGAAGTCTGGACAAACAGCCACCAAGGTGTCCCACAGGGCTCCATTCTAAGCCCCACGCTTTTTAATATATACACAAGAGATGCTTTCAGTAACGCTCCAATGGAGATTAGCAAAAATGTTTTTGCAGATGACATGGCTATTTGGTTTGCGAGTAGTTCCATCCCAAACATCCGTGCAGCTTTGCAAGACGCCTGCGATGCGCTTGATAGCTGGGGAGCTGAAAATCACCTTAACTTCTCTCCCGATAAATCGGTAGTTATGTGTATTGCCAAAACAAGGCCTTCTCCGCTTCTCACAATAGTTATGCAAGGAGAAAAACTCCCTTGCAGACGCACCCACAAATTCTTAGGTTTCCTTATCGATGATAAACTATCCTGGAAGTGTCATATAGCAGAAACAAAAAGACGTCTTCAATGAAACCTGGCTCAGCTGAAGCTTATCACTAGGGCAAAATAGGGACCAGCATGGAGTGAATCCTCCAAACTCATAAACACGCTTATAAAATCAACGGATATCTCAGCTATCATCTTTCTCCTTGCCTCCAAGAGTGCAATTGAATCTCTAGTCAAAGAAGAAAGGAAGATTATCCGAAGCTGTCTTCATGCTCTCCAATCCTCGCCTTGTTCGACGCTTTATGTAGAAGTGAACTTACCTCCCCCATATCTAAGGTGGGAAGCGAAGGCAGCTGCACAATTCTTCTCAATCTGCCACGTCAAGTCTAATCTTATTGAGAGCACTTCGCTGGCTGAAAAATCTCATATCGTTATGAAGTCAAATAAACTCAGGTCTCTCATATCCCAAATCTTAACAAAATTTAATTGTGGACGTTTTAAAACTTGCGGAATTACAATATTAAAAAATGTCTGGAAGCACCCTCCACCTGATCTCATCTCGGAAACTCCAAGGTGGGTAATCGAATCTCCCATGCGACCTCTAAGAGATAAACTTTTCAATGATTTCCTGAGAGATAAATATACTGGTTTTATCAAAGTATATTCAGATGCTTCCCTGTCTCCCTCAAGCTTTATTTGGGGGATCGGTGTGTACATAAAAGGAAACCACATAATCTCCAAAGAAATTGAACCTGCAACTAGTTCTTATCAGCTTGAATTAATATCAATTCATTGCTCGTTAGCTACCATTGCAACTCTACCCCCAGACCATTATCTGATACTTACGGACTCGAAAAATGCGCTCTTATCTATTCAATCAAGTTTCCACAAATTCCGCTGGTTTTATAACAACCTTATCGGCCGAGTGATAAGCCTTCTACATTTACTCGAGGAGAATAATTATTGTATTAGATTCCTCTGGGTACCTGGTCATCACGGAATAAGTGGAAATGAATTAGCAGATAATCTAGCCCATTGGGCGAGAGTTGGGAATAAGCCTATTTCAATATCTCGTTTAGACACTTCATCCTTTCGAGACTATACGGCGATGCGTAATAGTGAATTGGAATAACCTTTGGCTTACGGAATCCAAGGGAGCCTGATACAAATACCTCTTCCCAAGGATAGGAAACTTTAATCATTCCTCACCAAAATGGCTCTCTTATCAGCAAAAGTCTATCCTCTTCAGGTTAAGAACTGGTCATGTGCGGCTAAATAGTTTCTTGTACAAATTAAAAATAGCGCCTACGGACCGCTGCAAGTGCGGAGCAATAGAATCGGTGGAACACGTGCTGCTCCATTGTCCCAATTTTTACCATCAGAGGGAACCCCTTCTGCAGGAACTCCAACGCAGAGGAATTGAAATATATTTAAAAAATATCCTCCTTGCTTCCCCGATGAACCGGAAAACTAAGAAAATAATAGTGAAAGTTCTTTTTAAATACTTACTTGAAACCAATTTGCTAGAAGTATTACAAAAAACCTCTTGTCAGTGATTAACTTAACCTAGCAATCCAAATCTGAGAGACCCCCTTTTCTAGCGCATAATCAGCTAGTCTCCTTCCCTGGGAGACGAGAGCTGTAAAGGAAGGAAGGAAGGAAGGAAGGAAGGAAGAAAGGAACTACGATGGGACTGGAAAACCAAGCAGCAAAATCGTTAACGTTAACGAAACTTCATTGCCAGAGCGGAGAAGGGGATTTCCAAGCATGAATATCTCAGTTCCCGTTTGCTGGAATCTTCAACCACGTTATGAGCATCTGGTTTATTTCAATTTGTCTCAGGAGGAGGAATTTCCACAGTTCTTCATACGAAGAGGCTTTCCATGGCTATTGCGCCATCGTACGGAATATTTCCCTTCGGACTTCGTGGATTTATAAATGACGATCTCGACTGCATCGAGGGACCGATACAGCACGAGCTTCCTTTCCATTGATGGTTATATCCTACGGACGTTAACGGGGTAAGCCAGTTTTCCTACTTCGAAGTGAGCTGTTGTAACTCAGCCCCTATAGTGTTATTACAAAACGTATGGCTCATGTGAACAGTTTTCTCTATTAAGCATTAATCGTATTGACTTTCAATCGCCAATATAGAAGCTTCGGTAATGCATACGCCGCTGTGCTTCAAAGTGATATTGCGCTTAAGCTTATCCAATCTACTCACGAACTGAACTTATGTAACGTGGCACTTCTTAATGTTATTACAAAACATATCGGCTCTTGCGGGCCTTTTCTCTATTGTGCTCTACGAGTGTTAATTTTCACTATCCGATATTTGAGCTCGTGTTTTACTTACGCCGTTGTGCGTCAACGTTGAACTGTATTAAATTTTTAGATGTAATCTTTGGTGCGGCGAGTAGTCCTACTTAGCTTTAAGTGAGGTTTTGGATTAAGTTTTTACGTCTGTGACTGTGTTCCGCCCGCCATTAAATGTCATTGAGTGACTTTATTCTAAGCCCTCGCTTATCCCAAGTACATTAGATATCCATTTCTAGGAGTGTTACTTGTGTTTCTTATATATAGTATGTTACGAATTGAAATCTTTCTTGTTCAATTATTTCAATGAACATTATTATCAACCAGTGCGATCCATTTCATATAGCATATGGTTTATTACTTTCCACGTCAAAGCTGTAGTAATAATTCTTGCTTACATTATTTGAATAAATTGAGTTATTTATTGTTAACTTGCGTATCCTTACTTCTGTCTATTCATCTACTGACACGTGAGACATATCTTGATCTCTAATTGTCGCCTTACAATATTTCTCCTAACAATATACCATTAGCAACATCAATTGTGTGTTTTTATTGTTTCTTCAGTCTTGGTTAATGACCTTGGATCCTCATTATTTCAATAGTATGTCTGGAAAATACATGCTTTAAGTAACTTCTCTCCCGTTTTGAGGTAGTCTTTGAATTTACCTGGGATAAAGATACCTTTTCCTTCCTAGCTGATCTCCTGTTCTTTCGCCTTCGCCCTCTTACTTCCAACTAATTATTTACGTTTTTCATCTAATATGCCGAAAGACGATAAACCTGTTGGGAATCGTAAACCGATTACTCGCCAAACCACTACGGGCTCCCCAGCTTCTCCCAAGTCTAATGAATCCGTCTTAGCTGTCATGGATAAAAGTGTTGCCGAGTACTTTTCTATTTCTGCAAATCTGGACAATTTATTTCATTTATTACTCCAAAGAATCTCACTTAAATTAGACACAATACTTACTAACAGATCTAATTTCACGCACTTCCTCGGTGGAAACACGTCTAGAGGATATCGACAGTCGTCTTAGAAACCTGGAATTAAACTTCTCCACCCTCGAGGCGAAATGTCGAGTTTCATTTAGCCCCCCCATTTTACAGCATCCGATCTCTATTTCTAACCATTGGACGCATGTCCAGCAGCAAATTGACGATTTAGATCAGTATTCAAGGAGGCTCAACGTCAGGAATTATGGATTACCGGAATCACCCTCCGAAAACACTACTGAAAGTTGTTTACATCTTTTTACCACAAACCTCGATGTTCAACTACCCTCTTCATCTATTGTTTTAGCACCCCGGATTGGTCCCCGTCTTGCAAAAGGAACTCGTCCAATTCTCCTCCAATTCGCATCTATGGACTTTAAAGACTCCATTATTAAGAACAGAAGGAGACTTAAAGGCTCTCCAACCCACATCGCGGAGGACCTTACAGGAACCCGATATAAATTGCTCTGTGCGGCTAAAGCCAAGCTAGGCCCACGCAATGTTTGGTCCTATGGGGGTAGAATTTTCTTTAAAGAATCCACACGAAAAATAAGTAACCTTCACAATATAGCTGATCTATAGTAGCATCACCTGTTATGATTAAGCTTAGTTTTCTATCTGTAATTTACAGTTTATTACTTAATCAACTCTAGCCATAATTTATTATCCAAATATTTTAATATTACCCCTACCTCGATCCTTATTTATTTATATGTCATTCCCTTCAGATCCAATTTCACTTAATGAACTAAATTCTATTATTTCAAAATTATCCCTAAGCTCCAATTCTACCTTTTTCCTTAGTCTAAATATTCGCAGCTTGCGAACTAATTTCAATTCTCTGCTTACTATGTTAACCTCATTGGACTCACCACCTCAAATCATCTCTCTATCTGAAACCTGGACGAAATCAGATTCTGAAATTCCCCCAATAACAGATTACTCTACAGTTATCAGTCATAGACTACAAAAAAGAGGTGGTGGACTAATCATTTACACCCTAAACTCGTTACATGTTGTCCCAATTGAAGAACACACCAAGTGTACCCCTGACTATGAGCTGCTAACGATACTAATTAATAATCATTTTTTCTTTATTTCTCTTTACCGTCCCCTTTAGGAAACTTTACTATCTTTTATGATTACCTTTCTACTATGCTGTTAGATCTAAGTTTTACTAACAAAAAATTATTTTATCTGGTGATTTTAACCTCGATTTCTCCAAAAGTTCCTCCAACACCAACGCCACTACGGACCTAGCCCTTAGATTAGGCCTGTCCCCATTAATTTCGGCTCCCACTCATTATTCAAATTTCTATAACTCCTATTCCCAAATTGACAAATTTTTCTCATTACCTTCTGATATTGAAAGCGGCACAATTGATTACCATATATCTGATCATTTCCCTTTATTTACTTTCCAATTCCCCCCAGTTTCTCCTTTACCCAGCTCCTCCTATACTGGCATCAAACTAACGCCTGAACTGATTTCAAAATTTAACAGGGCCCTTGAATCTACTGATTGGCTTTCACTCCTAAACCCTAGAGAACATATAGATATTGCATTTAACAAGTTTTTGATTCACCTACATTCATGTATAACGAGTTTCTTCCCTCCTAGGCAATTTACTACCCAAAAACCTCACACCACGATAAAGAAAGCCTGGATAACTCCTACCATTTTAACACTTATTAAACACAAAAATGCTTTATATTGAAAATACAGACAATCCCCAAATAATTACACTAAAAAAATATTTCAATCCTTTTCTAACCACGTCCGGAAGGTGATTAAGGAGTCTAAGACAAGTGGAACTCTACTATCTTCGTCTATTCCACAACATTTCTAACAACAAATCCAAGTGGAACTCAATACAAGTTTTACTCCATGGTCACCCTCCTAAGATTCTACCTTTCTCTGATCCCTCAAAGATAGACTCCCACTATCTCACCACCTTTTTAGACACTCTGCTACCTAAACCACCTTCTACATTGCCTACTTCTTCTGGACCTTCATTCTCGACTACCTCAAACCCTAATTCATCTTTTGTATCACCAGTCGCCAGGGAAGAGGTTGCTGAAATAATACGCAAAATTAAACCATATCAACCTGACTCGCTAGGTATTCGACCTATTCTTCTGACCTCTGCAGCTAGCGGTTTTTCAATTCCTCTGGCCTTATTATTTAATTTTTCAATAACTCAGGGCTATTACCCTAAATGCCTTCGTCCATCAAAAGTTGTCCCTACTTTTAAAAAAGGAACCCGGGGAGACTTCGCTAATTACCGCCCCATATCCATAATGCCTGCTTTTGCTAAATTCTTTGAAAGTCTGTTCAACTCTAGACTCTCCTATTATAAACACAGCAACAGACTTCTCTCACAAGCTCAACACGGTTTCACTCCTAAACGAAATACCTCAACAGCCTGTTTGGACCTATCCGAATACATTATTATTAATATGTCTAAAAATAATCTAATTTCCGCTCTGTTTTTAGATTTCTCCAAAGCTTTGACTCCATCCCTCATGACCGCCTGTTAATTAAACTAACTCGTCTACTCAATATACGAGGTCCCCCTCTTAATTGGATAGCTAGTTTTTTACATAATAAAACTTATTCGTTAACCTTATATAATATATCTTCATCCACATTAGTTCGCAATATAGGAGTACCACAAGATTCATCTCTATCCCCTTTATTATTCAACTTATATATTAATGACCTCCCTACAGCCATGTTCTCTATACCCATGATATTATATGCTTACGACACCACTCTATTGTATGCCGACCTAACTCTTTCTACAATCCAACAAACCATCAATGCAACGTTAACAAAACTTCATTATTGGAACACAGTAAATGGCCTCCATATAAATCTACAAAAAACTACCTATATTATATTCCATCAACGTAACAAGAAACTTGATTTTGCCAACTTCTCAATAACATATAACTCCTCGATTATTAATCCTTCAAAAACTTATAAATTGCTAGGGATTTATTTCTCATATAATCTCTCCTGGGATGCTCATATTACTGCTCTGTAAACTACTTTAAATCAAAAGCTCGGCCTTTTTTCCCGGCTCCAATTTTTACCTAAAAACATCCTTATTCTTTTATACTTCACGTTGATCCAATCTTTCCTTATTTATGGGCTCCAAGGTGAATTTAACAAATTTAAAACGAATCCATTGCATACAGAAGTGGTTTATACGATTTTTTTATAATCTAAGGATTACCGACTCCGTATCTGACCTCTTTCCCACAGTAGGCATACTCCAATTTTTAAATTATATTCGTTTCATTTAGCTATATTTATCTACAAGGGTCTAAATAAACTCGAGATTCCACTTACCCAACATTTATTTTCCCCTAAACTACCGGACCTTATAACTTAAGAAACAAAACCTCCTTTTTAAACCGCCATTGAAAGTTCCATTTGGTACCATTAAAACACGTACTACTAAACATTTCACACCAACATTATTTACGCGTAATATATATTCATTCATCAGACTTCCTTGCACGTACACGTGCCATTAGACCAATACCTGCTATCACTAGTTACTCTTATATATTCGTTCATGATATGTTGTGACGATTTGTTTGATATATTACATGCCATATCTGGTTATAGGAAGTTTTTAAGGGGGTATCATAATGGTACCATTAAAGCACGTGCCATTATAGTACGTACTTATTCCGGCTATCTCACGAACGTACTTGTTCGTTCTCTGTCCCATATTAATGGACTGGTGAAAACAGACTTTGAAAAAGTTAATTCGTTTTCAAGTTATCGTAATAAAATCTTGTAAATAAATTGATTTTCTCGAACGTAATATGTAAAAAATGTATAAAACCTCGTATCTTCTTTCCTTTCTCATCATTTCCGAACGTATGATTTACCACATACCATATGTTGCTATAGTTCTAAGGACCAAGTGACTGCCACCCTCGCAAATCCGGTCCCACAGGAACAATTGGGCCTAAACTTCATAGTAATGTAGATCTTTCCTATAGGAATCTGGATACTGGATATGACGCTTTACGTACCTAAATAGCACGTAGATATGTTGCCCTCTCTGAATCCCACCCCCGTAATTCCGACCTCCGTATACCAGTCGTATCTTTTCGATGCATTTCCGCCACCGAGTCGGATAGACATGGATACCTCGGGGGAAAAAAATCTTCACATAATGGAGATCTTGATTATAGGAATATGCATACCGAATTTCACTCCTTTATATGCATAAATATACACCTAGACCTTTTAAACCCCTCTAATTTTTACCCCCAAAACTCCGACCATAGTGGGCTAATCAAAACCAAACTAAATAGTGAAAGTGCACATGCCCATAGTAAGCTACATTCCGAATATCAACCTTCTACCTTAAAAAATGTACAACCCTAGCGTCAATGAACTTTGGACATCTACAGAATTTTGGATAAGTACAACGAAACTAATTGTAAACAAATGAAAATTACTTTATTGAGTGCACAGAGCTTTAGTACAACTGTGATATAGCATTTTAACATAAAAAAACGAGAAAATTAAATAAGCAACTTTTTGTAATGTTCCGTTTTCAACACGTTGCAATGAACTTCGTACACCGTACCGTTTATTGCACTTTACCACTGAGTGGCGTCACCTTTCCGACGAATGACGCTCCGAAGTCGTTGAGGCATGCTGGACATTAACTTCTGCGTTGTTTCTACTGGAATTTTGTCCCACTGTTCGGAAAAACACGCCCGCAACTGCTGCAGTGTTCGAGGCTTCCGCTGTCTGACTTTTCGCTTTAAAATGCGCCATACATTTTCAATGGGTGACAGATCTGGGCTGCAGGCAGGCCAGTCAAGCACCCTGAAACGCTTCTATTGTAGCCAAGCCTTGGTGTTCCGAGCAGCATGAGGCTTCGCGTTGTCCTGCTGAAAGATGCTTGGTCTTCTATTGAACAACTTTTGGCGGGATGGACGCAGATGCTGTTGAAGAATGTTTATATAGGCAGCACAGTTAATAGTGCCCTCGCAAAAGTGAAGCGATCCTGTCCCGGTTGCACTCATGCAGCCCCACACCATCAGCGATGCAGGCTCCTGAACTTTCATCTGGTAACAGTCGGTATGATTACTTTCGTCTCGGTCCTTAGCACCTTGCGACCGTTTTTGCCATACATCAATGTAAAGGTGGACTCGTCGGGCCACAGAACACTATTCCACTGAGCAAGGGTTCACTTTAGATGGGTTCTGGCCCATGCTACCCGGCGACGCTTAGCTACAGTGCTCATAAATGGCTTACTCTTTGTAGCGTATAAGTAATAGTTGCATCTTCTGATGTAACGGCGGACTGTGCTTTCCGATATGGATATATGAAAATATTCTCGAGCCCAAACAGTCATTTCACTTATGGGGGCATGCCTGTTTTTCACAATGTAACGTCGAAATACTCGTAGGTCCCTAACATTCAATAATCGCTGCTTGCCTGGTGCAGTCCTGGTTCTGTTTTCCCGATTTATCTGAAACGCTTGATGATCCCATTAACAGTAGAGAGTGGAAATGATAATTCATGGGCAATAGCTCGCTGGGGTTTGTTATTCTGGAACTGCTGTATAATTTTTTGCCGTATACACGTTTCTACTGGCTTACCACGTCCCATGGTTCAAAACAACACGAATACTGTGCTCTGTCGCGTGGACGGTGCTTTTAAAGCCTGATGCAAAGCATTCTGGGCGTTTCTACAGCCTTCAGGAAAGTTCTATATGCTGGCGAAACCTTGTGTACGAAGTTCTTTGAAACCTGTTGACAACGCAATTTTACATAAATTTGAATAAATGATTTCACACCATTAAATCGATTCTAAATCGATGTTGATATTGTTACATATACTCAGTAAATCTATTTTCATTAGCCTGCAATCCTCTGTATGCACTTTTCACTGTGTTTTTAGCTAAATTGTTGTCCGAAGTTTATTGACGCTAGGTTTGTAGAAATGATGAAGGGTGATTCAAATCGTGTATAAAATAAAACCAATAAGTAGCTCCATTTTTCCGCTACTTAATAAGCTTTAGATTATGAGCACTTGAGCAGTCGGCGTCGACAAAGCGATTTCACGTGCGCGCGCCGATGTGAATAATGCTTAAAAGATGAACAGAAAGTAACACTCACTGCTTTAGCACGTGAATTCGACTTGAAGGGTTCCACGAAAAATTCTGAAAAGTTGATACGGCCGAGCTAAGACTTTGATAGTCATATTTCTGAAAACAGAACTTGAAAGAGTTAATCCGTTTTCAAGTTATCGTGCAAACGGCTGCCGGACGGCCGGATAAACGTACAGACCAAGGGCGCATTCTTATAAGTAGCTTTATGCTAAAGCTCCTAATAATACTAAGCTCCTTAGGAATAAAAAAATTCTCTTGATTTAGAGACCGAACTGCCCGTTCAATAATCGTCAAACACGTGCATCCTGCACGCGCACCATCTCCTTATCGTTTAGAGCACGCGCAGAGCCGAACCCATGTATGTTCTCAACACGCGTTTTCCCGAATGAGAGGATAATTCGTGTCTTCCAGCAGTTCAATACATGCACTCTTTCTATTGCAACGCAATGAATTGTGGGATTGTCTACAGACAGACGGACGGACGGACAGCTGGACAAACCGATCACATAAGCACATTTCTATATATAGAAAATGTGCTAAAAATAGAGAATAAAATTATTTCACAGTTGAAATTGGCAGGAAAATGGACAAAGAATTCGAATATCATGAGATTGTCCTTATTTTGCTGCTAATTC
>JAHWFO010087466.1:104750-124586 GCA_023313115.1 Rhysida immarginata | reverse complement strand
ACTTGAGGCAGTGGATTAACACTCCAGTGTGTAACATCTTTGGCAACGTATTTTTATGTGGCTCACCTTGCACACTAGTCGTCGGATTCGGAGTCCTTTCTGCTTTGTTCAATTTTAATCTCTTATTCAGCATCAGAAGCTTCCGTCTCAACATTCCCAAGTGCAAAATGTTCGTCATCATCGCTGTCAGTTTCGTTGAGAATAGTATGAATATCAGAAATTGATATTTCTTTTGATGCGGTAGCACGACTTGAACTTGGTCCTGGATTTTCCTAAATGACTACAGAAGTTCACTATCATAGATATTAACACAGCCGCATTAGAACGATTAGCTATTAAAACAGTTCTTTGAATGCTTCTAGTTTATAATGAAGTTTTAGTTTCTATTTAGAATGAAAAATATTGAAGAAAAGTAGAACGAGACACAAGAACCTCGGAATAAAACAAAAATTGAACACAGCTGAGATAGAGGGTATCCTTTGTGAAAACAAAAATGGAATGTGATTTTCAGGGTCTTACCGCCTCTATGACAAAGTGTGAGAAAATTATTCAATTTCAGTTTAGAAGAAAACTTTTAATTTTGCTTTAAAAGAAAATTTTAGTTTTAGTTCAGAAACTATTTTGAATTGAAATGTTTAACTTTGTTTGGGGAAAAAAAAGAAACAGAAACCTTGATTTTTATGAAAAAAACATATTTTGTCAATTATAAATTTTGCAAACAATTCAAGCTCTACGTTATTTATTAACTATTAAATTTACTTTAATTTTATTATTAAAATGATGAATGGAATAACAAGTTTTTCCTTAAAAATTTTTTCATTACCTACACACAGGCAAAAACATTCCGTACTTTCTCTAATCTGCTATGAAATATCATTAAAACTGCCAAACGCGGAAGTTGCAGTAAATGCGCAAAATGGCATGCTCTACAACAGATCGGAGGGTATCTGTACTGATGCAATGGATGTGGCGTGTGATGCTTGCCGCCTACTGTAAACAACATTCTTCAGTCATGAAGCATTAAAGCAAAGACCTGGTGCTCTGCATTTTTATGGCAGCTATGTCGGCAGTGCGCATGTCACGTATTAGTAATTTGCATATCTCCAGACAATGTGAACCCTGCCAGCGCCATCTATCGGCAGATTTTGGAACTAATTTTTTTCTATTTCGCGCAATTATTTAATAAAATTCACTCAAACAAAGTAAAATGGAAAACAATAAACAATCTTCTTTCGAGTTTCCAAATTTCGCGCTCCCCCTTCCCAGACCCACGAAACCTCACTCCTGACATGCTACCTGAATTCCTTAAAATTCTATTGCCCACTCCTCCCCAACCCCCAAACCCCCTTCACTCTTACCCTTTTAACATCCCGGCCCCCTCACGCTCCTTCTATGCTACTCCCGCATCACCTGATGAGGTATCTAATATAATCATGCAGCTAAAATCTTCATATATCCCTGATCCTTTAGGCTTTCGTTCAGACGTCATAATCGCAGTAAATACTAGTATAAAGCTTGTTTCACATAGAAAATCCTTGACGGAGCGGATGCAGATCCGCATATATTGCGTATAGTGGCGCCTCCGTACGCAATCCGCGTGGAAACGCGGAATCTGTTGAGCATTTCACAATTAAAACTTTCGCGCAACTTTTCCGCTTAAGCCGTCTCTTGATTGGTCCCTTTAAAATAGCATCTTCTTTCGTAAAATGGAGTCTAAAACTAAGCTTTTGAAGTAAAAAAAAAGTCTATCAAATGAATTTTCAACAATTTTTTAAATGGAGATGTTATATATTGTCAATTTTTCATTTGGCGGAGTATGATTTAAAAATACAAGAACTGTACATCCCAGTATTTGTGTAATAATAAATATATATTTTAATTACAATAATATTTAAAAAAAATTAAACCCCTTTTGGGTAAAAGTCGAGAGTAGCATTCTCTAATTTTCTCGGAAGACATCGGTCAGCCCCGTCGCGTTTACGCATGAATTCATTATTGTAATGTGTCTAATTAATATATAAATAACTTATCATATTATAGGAATTATATTTTACGAAATTTATGCGGGAAAAAAAATCACTAAAGTCCCGTGACGGTGAACATCAGCTACGGGCGGGCTGTCGGTCATTGATGTCGGCCTGGTCGCACATACATCGTCACGATATTTTCTTGCATAATTTTCCGAAAATATAAATTCTAAAATGCGATATATCATTTACTTATTTAATAAATATGTTACACTTATTTAATGATTAAAAACAATAATAAATTCGAGCTAGACGGGGCTGAAACAAGCTTTATGTAAAATAGGCTTAAACGTGAAAGGGCTGATCGATCATCGATGTCACCCGAGAAAATAGAAACCGACTTTTACCTGGTTTTGTTTTATTTTAGCCGAGCATTTTTGTGTTCCTTTATTTGGTATTCCAAATTGAAATTCGTTCAGAAATTGAAGAAATAAGTTTCTCATGAAACACACCTTTGCTGGCCATCGCTGTATAGTAGAGTGTAATTTTTATCTCTCCCGCTTTAGGTTCTCCCTACATGCTTTGCGCTTCACCTGCTTCCTGATTGGCTGAGGCAAAGCGGATTCCGCAAAATTTCCAGACCTCCTTGAAATGAAAAATCCGCTACGCAACTCTCGCGGAGCAGATCTGCAACGTTTGCGCGTGAATGTTAAACGCCTCAGTTTAGCGGAAAAAGTCCGCTTTTGCCCGCGGATTGCGCTTCCGCGTGTTTTCCGCTCCGCAAAGCTCTATGTGAAACAGGCTTTACACTTCCATTAGCTCATCTGTTTAATGTTTCGATTACCACAGGATCCTTTCCTAAACCTCTCAAAACCACCAAAATTATCCCTGTATGTAAAAATGGTGACCATAATGATTATCACACCTACCGCCCAATATCAATCCTTCCGGTCTTCTCTAAAATATGCGAAAAGCTATACTTCATCAGCTATCCAGTTATACAGGGTGTTTTTGAATTGAGTACAGATTTTTTGGGAGATGATAGAAGAGGTCCTTAGAAGTATTTTTTGTCATATGAACATGGGGTCCCCGCAGCTCCGTTTACTTACAATGCTGCATTGAACAATCAAATGACACCGGGACGCAGTGTGCGTTGGTAGGCCTAGATTATTTTATTTTTAACAATTAACACAAGCAATCTTCTATATATATAAAGAAGGATGTTTGTGGGTCTGTCTGTGGGTCTGTCTGTGGGTCTGTTTTTTATACAAATCTACAGTTTTAGTCCGATCTTGATAAAATTTCGCATACATGACCTTTAAAGCACGAGGAAGGTCACTGTCTACTCAGATTTCGGAAAAATAATAAATATCGATAAAAAATCGATATTTATGGTTATGGCAAGGCATATTAATGAGAAATATCTCATGACCAACAATGCAAGGCAAAGTTGGTACAACAATAGGTATCAACAATGGTATCAGCACGCAATTCATAAACACACTGCATGAACCAACAATATATATCTCATGACTAAAATGAAAGGAAAAGTTTGTGCAAGTGTAATTATCCCGGGCAACGCCGGGTACCTCTTCTAGTCTACTATATGACTTTTACAGTAATTGTTCGAATTGACCGCCATTTGCTTCACAGCACAATTCGCAACGCCTTATGATGGATTGATGTACGCGTGGAAACAGTTGATTTGCATGGTCGCTGATGTCACCTGCTGCCGCGACAACACGAGCCGCCAATTCTTCTTCGGTATCTACGGGTTCGGAGTACATCAAGTGAACTTTTTAAAACAAATCTTTACCTACTGCTTTCCCAGAATGCGATTAGTTCATTTACATATGGACTAATCGTATTTTACAAAGGGGTTGGATACCATGGAATCTCCTTGACGAAGTTTGTCCTAAGACTTTTCAACAAACAAGCACGTGTGCCTTGAAATTTCTTTGCAAACAATTACTTTAAAAGTTATTACAGTAGATTGCTTGTGTTAACTGTTAAAAATAAAATAATCTAGGCCTACTAACGCACACTGCGTCCCGGTATCATTTGATTGTTCAATGCAGTATTGTAAGTAAACGGAGCTGCGGGGACCCCATGTTCATATGACAAAAAATACTTCTAAGGACCTCTTCTATCATCTACCAAAAAATCTGTACTCAATTTTTTAGTAAACGACTAAAATTAGTCACAAACGACGGCCTGTATTTATGGCCATACCACTCCAATAGAAAACATTTACCATTGGGAGGGGTATGGCCATAAATACAGGCCTTCGTTTGTGACTAATTGTAGCTGTTTTCCTACCCTGATGATGCAGTTAATACGAAACGCGTAGGTTCATTAAAACATTACTATTTTGCTATAAAAGTCTGTCGTTTATTCATTCTAGTATCCAGCAAAATAGACCATTATGCAACTATTAATTAGGAGTTATGATAGAGGGGGAACAAATCACGCAGAGTAACGTATTAATGAACTTTTAATTATGTTTTTTTTTTGAGCTGAATTAGAAGACATACAAAGTTGATAATGTTCCTGGCTTGACAAAAGTATAAATAATAAGCCGCAGCACAAAAATTATAATTAATTATAAAATTATATAAAGTCAATGTCCGGTTTAATGATAGGCCTACAATTGTCAACTATCGAAAACGTTACATAAACTGCTAAGCAGATCATTTAAGCTTTCAAATATTAATAATTTTGGTAGTCTTGGAAGGCGAATCCGATGCACCAGGAGGAAATAACACAATATCACAGACCGCGTCGTGGATACCGGAATCTTGCCAAAGACAGGCGAGGAGGACAGGTTCTGGAGCTACTACAATGCATGGGAAGATATTAAGACAGTTAAACTTGCCAACACAATCACTTAGATAACTATCTAATATTAGTACTAGAGGTGCTATGGAAACTATCTTACTGGCTAGCTTATCTAGGGAAAGCAAGGCTTGAGGAGACCCATGGCCACGTGACTGTCACGTAGATATCTCCCGAGCAGCCGAATCCCTCGATGAATGACTGTCACTCCGAGTTTGCCCCCCCCAGCATTTTCTGCCCTAATTACCCCTTTACTGGCATTATCTCGGACTATTTCTTTAATTTTAACTCCGGTACGTATACAAGACTTTTCTTGCTCCTCCTCCGCTATACTGGCGACATTAGGGTTTATCTGTTTAGGCCTCTGTGACTCGGTCGTATCACTAGAAATTAGGATTTTCTTATACGACTCCATAACCTTAGGTAGGGTTGAGTAATTAATTTCCCGAGGCCCCTCATTTATTTCTGGCCTGAACATTTGGTAATAGGTATTAACCTGCATAGCCTCACTCCATCCTTGTACTTGATCAAATATCTTTCTCACATTATCATTGAACGTTTCAATAGATTTCCCATTCTGCGGGTTGAATCGCAATTTCCGCAGCCATTCTTTCAGCTGTGTCTGCTCTTTGCCTTTGCCCATAATATTGCTTTGGAACGTAGCTCAAAATAATTAAACGTAAATCCAAATACTTATCAATTGTCCTTTTTTCATACGACGTCTGTCCGCACGAGCACTCTTCATTAATAGCCGCCACCACTCGCTGAGTCGACTCCAGTCTTTGACTTCCCTGTTGACTCACAATGGGTATGTCCGGACTCGCTCATTCACAGTCTTCGCCGTCGTATCAAATAGGGCAGTTGGGCGCATCAGAGAAGAAAAAAAAAAATTTTTCTTATAAATCCAATAAACGTTCACTTATTTGAAGGCAAAACAAGGCAGAGTAAAAAAAAAAAAAAAAAAAAAAATTCACAGTTCATCAATCGTTTGTTCATCAATTTTTTTTCTCTTTTTCTTGCCGATTTGTCTAATTGCACGCTCACGCACCAAGCCGCCCCCACTCTATCATGGATAAATTCTTAATTAATTAGGAGTTATGATAGAGGGGGAACAAATCACGCAGAGTAACGTATTAATGAACTTTTAATTATGGTTTTTTTTGAGCTGAATTAGAAGACATACAAAGTTGATAATGTTCCTGGCTTGACAAAAGTATGAATAATAACCGCGTCGTGGATACCGGAATCTTGCCAAAGACAGGTGAAGAGGACAAGTTCTGGAGCTACTAGAATGCATGGGAATATATTAAGACAGTTAAACTTGCCAACACAATAATCACTTAGATAACTATCTAATATTAGTACTAGAGGTGCTATGGAAACTATCTTACTGGCTAGCTTATCTAGGGAAAGCAAGGCTTGAGGAGCCCCATGGCCACGTGACTTAGGAGACCCCCCTTTACCTGCAATTTCCGTAGATATCTCCGGAGCAGCCGGATCCCTCGATGAATGACTGTCACTCCGAGTTTACCCGCAATGGTTTTTCCGTGCCGCGTAGAAAACCCGTGTGCGCCGAATTGCCGGGACGGTTGGCCTCTCTCTCCAACGCCGAACGCTTGCCGTGCTGTCTCCAATTAGTGGAAGTTGAGGGTTATCGTTGCGAACTCCTCTTCCGCTAATTTGCCCATAACGATCTCCATTTGTCTTACGTCTTAACGGGGTTTGCCTGTTAGCAATGCCGCTCGCTCCTTCCTCGCTGTCGGAACCCTTTCGTCTTCGGGACTTCTTGCTTGCGACTCCGTTCTCCTTTCGACCCTTGGTCACTCTCACCAATTCGGACATTCGGATCCTTTCATCCTTCGAACCTATTCCTCTCGATCCGATATCTCTTCCCCAATTTCTTTTTCCTCTTTCTTTCGGCGACCCTTCGAGTTTCGCTCGCCGACTTTTCCTTTTTCTCATTGGCTGTTTCATTTTCTTTTCCGCCAATGGGATTTCGATCATGCTATTCTCAGCGGCGGGGGAGGGCGATTGAGAAGAAGCTGCTCGATCTTTAATTCCATCTTTCCTAACATCTTCTGATTTCTTCTGGCTTCTTCTTTTCGCCTCAAATTTATTTGACAAAATCACATGTCCCTACAGAACTGCCCATTTATTATGACTCACGCTTGCTATCTGTCACTAATACATTTAAATGTTTAGGTATACAGTTAACACGTGACCTTTATTGGGATTTACACACCAATACCTTGTTAGCTAAGCTTAGCAAAAGACAAGGAATGATTTCACATTTGCATTTTCTCCCACCCTATATCTTAATCCTACTTTATAACTCACTAATACACTCGGTCCTCTGCTATGGGATCCAATTTTGGGGCTCCACTACTAAAGCAAATCTCCTACGTATTTTCCGTCTACAAAAATAGTTCCTAAGAACCCTGCTTAACACCAGTTTCACAACATTTCAGTCGCTTAGGTATCTTAACTAACTACCAAATTTATATAATTCAACTTTGCTCATTCGTCTACAAGGTTAATAATCATCATTTACTAAAAGTAATTACCAGCGCCGCTGCGTCTCATCTGCAGGCATTAAATGGTGGAATAATTTGCCGGAACAAATTCGCTCAGCCCCTACAAATTCAGGAAATTATTGAAAAATTCCCTTTTAACTAACAATCTATCTACTAACAATAATTATTCTCCCTTCTAATTTAAATTTTCTCTATAGTTTAACTAAAGACTTTTTATTCTAACAATTCTTTACATTTCAAATTTTTCTTATAGCCTTTTTGACTTTAACTCGACCGTTTGAATAAATACGTCAATGTCAATAATGTAATAATATACGATCTTTCAATTTATATTGTTATCGAAAACATGTAACTATAAATTAGTATTCCCTCCGGAGACCACACACGTCGTCCTGTTGTCCATACAGGCTCCGGATCGGGCTCAATGTAAAAATTCTTCTTCTTCTTCTTTAAATAAATTGCATGCAGGTACCAGTCACGTAAAGGTGTTTTTTGTCGGTCACATAAGGTTTGAAATCTAACAGTTTTCGGGCTCTATTACATTCAAAAAATGAACCAATCGTAACGAAACCTGACATGCAAATGATCAAATTTTCCCGAAAGTGTCTGGACATATCCCGGAAAATGCAACACCTCGCTATTCTTGTCACACCATACGTCTGTACAATAAGAAATTTTAATCAGTGTTGTCATTTCCTTTGATAGTTGGCTCCCCTCGGTGAGTTGTCCGTGATACCCTCACTGCACAAAGCATGTTGAGGACATTCTACGAATCGTTTACTGCTGTTTCTGTCGCGGCGCCGCAGGCTTACTTTTCAATAAGAGAATTGCCAAGCCCTACTCGGCATGCCTCTCCATGGATTATCTCCCTGTTTCCAAGCAGAATCTCTCTAATATTGGGATGTGATGGGATGTCTCCTGTGACCAACCCAGAATCCCGACGAATCGGAGGTCATTGGCAAGATACTAATCAACTCTTCTTCTATGCTTTTTCATTCCACGTACTAATTTTCGTGTTATTTGTATACTTCCTTGTAAGTGGGTCGATATTTTGTCTCAGAGTGTTTTGTCACATTTGATCCTGTTTGCAGTAGATATGATGTTAAAAATGTTACCTTACTGTTATAAAGTTCCTGGGTCAATATATTCACACATCATATTCTAAAAGACTGTATAGGAGACTTCAAATTTGTAAGAATTTCCTTGAAGCAGTGTAGTTTGTTTCGTCGAAGGATAAATTTGTTTTTAAGCTTATATATACTGTATATACAGGGTGTAAATTATCTCCTTCAAAAAAACTACACTACGATGTAGACGAAATTCAGGCGATTAAAGTGATATAAGACACTTGGGGTCGCAAATCGCAAGCAACGCCGTAAATTAAACCTCAAACTAAGTTGAATGGCGTGGCGCTGCATAGCACGAGCCAAATTTGGGCGACTGTGTTTACGCGGCCCGGCCCGGCCCGGCGCGGCCTGGCTGGTTCCCCCGCTCCCCACTACCTCATCCCGAAGAGGTCCGCCTTCCACTCCAACGTGACGTACTCTGCTCTCGCGCCGGAGCCAGAACACAGTCACCCAAATTTGGCTCGTGCTACGCAGCGCCACGCCATTCAGCTTAGTTTGAGGTTCAATTTACGGCGTTGCTTGCGATTTGCGACTCCAAGTGTCTTATATCACTTTAATCGCCTCAATTTCGTCTACATCGTAATGTAGTTTTTTTGAAGGAGATAATTTAAATCCTGCATATTAATTTTTCAAATTTCAGCACTTCTCAAACATTGGCTTAAAAACAAGTAAGAGCTGAACAACGATATGAAATGAGTAGATCGCTCATGAGCTGCTTTCAGCGCCACCAACGCGTCCCCATTTGAAAGCCTGGCGACCATTGCTTTGGTTGGCAAAAAATGGCCTTCATCATACTGTATGTTTACGTTTGAAGCTTGCGTAGACAAACGCAGTAAAACTCAATGCCGATTTCTTGTCCAGCTTTAAATTGTAGTAATAGATATATTAAAGGTTCACCGCTGACCTTTCACACGTGTGTTTTTATCTTTCTGCGTCTTAGAATGTTTTTCTCATATAAAAATCCTGGTCATCTTTTATATCGTGGTTGTTGATACATAAAAGATGTCGATATTTAACCATGTTACCGTCGTTTCAGTGATACCAGAATGATTGTTTAGAGGTATTTATGAAATTATATACCGCATTTATTAAAAAGCATCTAAATTTGGGAGAGGTCGCTTAAGAAATTTCAGACTACAAGGACGATGTTGGTGGGGGGGAGGGTACTTTCTCAGCTGGCAACAAAGCGGATATATAGTAATGGCGCTTTGGCTGGCGATGTTGTTCTGCCAACCACAGTAATGGCGCCTACACTAACAACAGACCCTTTCACAGTAAGGAGCACGACGTCACTGGCGCATGCGCTGTTCTGCTTCCGGAGGGCAAAGCGCAGAGAAAGTTTGGATAACCAATGCATCACAAGCGCTAGCGTTACGTCTAACAACGACAAAAATACGTTTGTTTTTCAAGAGAAAGATTTAATAAACCTAAAGAAGGCAATTAAGTACAAATTAGACATTCATAAAAGTACAAAAATGATTCTAATTTAAAAAAATATTGGAGTTAAAAAAAGAAAACGTGATTGCAACCAGGGAGTAGATAATGTTACAACAGATAATGCTGCTGTCATTCATCTCCAGATACCGGCCTTGGTGGCTCAGTGGTTGCGTCATCGCCTCTGATGCCCGAGGACGCGGGTTCGATCCCGGCCCAGGAAGACGAGAATTTTTTCAGGGGGAAAATCCTGAGATCACGCACTTCCTGCGGAAGGGAAGTAAAGCCGTTGTCCCTTGTAGTCGTTTGCCGGCTGCACGTTAAAGAACCCTTGCGAGGCAAAATATGCGGCCCCTATAACGTCGCCCTAAAATGACAACAGCAGTTGAAAAGGACGTTAATACCAAACAAACCAAACCAAACCAAACTAATCATCTCCAGATAGGGGGTGGTCGTGGCCTATACTCTGTGCAATAAAAGAAAAAACTGGCATGGTGCCAGAATCTGCTATTAGCCAATCAGAAGCCTAACTGAGCGCCCAATTTTTTATTTTATTGCACATAGTATAGTTGTCTCAATTATCAGTTCGCTGTTCGGTGAAGTTAAGCAACCTTTATGTGAGACTCGTTCACTGGACCAAAGCTGGATGCCCAGCAGCTGGAGGGGATTTCCAGTAGCTGGAGCCCTATCAATTATTTCTGTCTTTGACCCCCCCCCCCCCCCCCGTGCTTTGGAAGGCACGTAAAGCCATCTTCTCCTGTCATCTCGTAGCAGTCGTTATGTATCAATGTGATGGCGCAGAATTCCCTCCTAGGGAGTTTCACCTGAAGAAGTAGAACTCTCGAGATATTAGCATCAGTGATGAAGTACTCAATGATCAGAAATTAAATAACCTGCCTAACTTGGGATTTATAGACATTTATAAATACTTCCGTAATGACAATGCATCCACATTCAAAGCATTTGATGATCCGTTAAGCATACTGATGCAGGAGATGCACGATTACAAATTTTTCAAGGTGAGAAAATCAGCTAGATTAGTGCATAACAGTAATTAATAATACATATAAAGAATAAAAATATTTTACTGGTGTTTATTTGTGAGAAATCTAAAAAAAAAACTTAGTTTTCTGCTTTATTAGCTGCATTTCGCAATTTTGTGCAGCAGTTTTTAATTTTCTTGCCCTCCGGAAGTTCTATTGCGCATGCGCGTATCTCATTATCGTGTTAACGTGAAATCGTCTATAGAGATTAGTTCCACTTTTCGCCGCCTTCAAATTGCCCCAAAGATCTACTCATTTCATATCGTTGGAGCTGAATGAATTTTGGACTCAGGAAAGGAATAATAATGAGTTTAAAAGAACGTAGTCCATTGTGGGTTATTCAACAACACAACAACGACGACGACAAAATAAACCTCATTTGTCAAATGAATTTGAAGTAATGATCATCATTGAAGAAGGAACTGAAATTTTTTATATATGTCCTGAAAATTGTAATTTGCATCCTGAAAACAATGAACGGTTTGATTTGATCAACAGTTTCCAGATTTCTCTCGGTTCCTTAAGCCTTGGATCTAACAATTTCTTTTACATCCTTCAATGATATCTGTGGTAGTGCATTTAAAAAAAGGGACTGAATAAGCATTCATTCATTCGCAGCAAGCTGCGCTTCACCATAATCCCGCGCTTTCTCGTTTGAAAAAGGCCCATTGGATATATAATATGGAAAAGTAATTAAATCATTCGATAGGTGGGGGATATAACTATAGCATTATAGGAAGACAGCACGTATATCCATCGTTGTTGGGAAGATTGGTGCCACGTAGAATTCCCCGAACATTAAACATACCCGGCAGCGCGGTCCACAAAATTTTAGGAAACATTTCGAAATGATATCCATAAATAATGACCGGTGTTCAGAAGATGCTTCCTCCTAACAAGCTAAGGGTCGCAGAATTCTGGGACAGACGAATTCTGCGGGAAACAATGATGGAGATCGTGTGGCGCCATCGGTTGATAGTTTAGAGCGCGATTTATTGGCTTTATTTGGATGATTTGGGAATGGCGTAATTATTACGACAGACGAAGATCAAGATTGATGCCGGCGAAAATGTCGAAGAAATTACAGTATATGCTTGTGGAACTATTGTTTCCGTAGTCAAGCCTTGACCGTCAAGGTCGTGCTATCTCCGTCAGTTCTTGATCAGCCATGTTGTTTGAACACGCGAAATACAGGAGGTAGATGCTCATTGACTATTGTCAATCACATGATAGAGTTTGAGGCAACATCGTTGCCTGGATTAAACCACGCTTGGTTGAGGCGACGGCAACCGATGGTAGCCTCCAAATGTCGCTAACATGTCGCCAGTATATTGCTGGCCATCATTTTTCATTCCACACGCGACCATTTCATTCGACCGATTCAGTCGCCGTCGCCTGATTGTTGCCCTATTTGCGAGGCAACAATAATAAACGCTGTCTTTTGCGTAGTCTGCGGATTGTACGAGACATATTGTTATTTCCGTAAAGCATTATTTGGAAAAATGGAATTGCTTTCAATTTTAACGTGAACTTTGAGATTAAAATAGACGTAAATGTTTCCACTTGAAATTAAGTTGGAATTAAATGAAAGTCAGAATACTTTGCTTGCATATTTGGAAATTTAGCTATAATTTAAATTCTCGAATTTAAAATTATTTATGCATCACAGCTAAAGCTCCTACTTGAAATGTCTACAAGATTTTAGGTATTCACTTACCTTCGTATAATGGCTCAATTTGATAATGATTAATTGGTTTTACTTTTTTCTGTTGTTTTGATTATTTTTTCCGTCTTTTTTATTTCAATGGAATACTTTATTGCATTAAAGAATAAAAGAATGGTATTAATACGTGGAATGCAACTTCAAGAATAGGTAGCCTGCACAATGTTTTTATCTTATTCATTGTCACTTTTTATGAATACATAAATCATTCATGTCAATTTTGGAATGAGCTTTTATTTTAATGTTCAGTTAAATCTCATGAATTAGGAAATATGGAACTCTGCTTTATATTCTATTTATATTTTTGTAGGGGAAAGTCTCTCAATTTTATTAAATTATTGTGTTTAAAATTTTATATCTTTGGAAGGAGCAAAAATTAAAAATTCTCCAGGATTAAAAAAAAAACGAATAAAATTCTAGTCAGAGTAAAGCTAACTTTGAAAATACAATATTAATATTGATTCACTAAAAAAACTGCAAAATGAAATGACGACTTTTAAGAGGGAGAGAAAGGAAATGTTTGAGCTATTGACGCCGCTGAGAAAGCGCGCTTAGGAACGTTTTTCTTGTGAATTCTCTGGCGCTATCTATTTCCAGTTTTCAATTTGCGTTCCATTTTCACACTCACTTGAATTCATCGATAGAATCTTAATTGGAATTGAAAACCTACCGAAAATGGGTCCATGTCTTCCTTCGCTTCACTTGCAATCGAAGCAAATTTGCTTAGAGATTTTGTAATGGAGACACAGCGGCTAAAGGAAATGAAGGGTGGCGATTGTTCAAGGAGTAAAAAGAGTCCTCCATAGGAAATTTAAAAAAAAGACGTTCACTTAACTTCTGAGATGAGAAAATAAAAAGTAAAATGGATCCAATAAGCACGTGAAATAAGAAGCAATTTAAAGTTGAAGGCTAGAAGATAGACCGAGAGAGAATTGATTGCTCCCTTACAAATTAATACCTTCAGAATATTTAATTTCAAGCAAATATTAAATTCCAAACATTTATCATGTTTTAGAATAAGTTACAATGAACTTATATACATCTTAAAGCTTTAATAACATTATATCAGTTTCTAAAGTAAATAAGTCAAATAAACGATGGTCCCCAAAAATGATTCTTTTGTAAGTAGAAGGGATAAAACTGATAGATTAGGGTACATAATAGGAGGCTGTTACCGATTTTTAATGATGAAATACAAAATTTTAGATCTTAAGAAATATTAAAAAAAATGGATCCTTTTCCCTTTTCCAAATAAGACCCACATAAATCCTAATAAACCCCAACCATAAACAATTTTTTCCAAAAAAGAAGTTCTTAAAGTTCAGAATCGTCAGAGTTTGCTTTAGTCATCTGCTTTACCAGTATTCCTATACCAAAATCATAAGATTAGCATACCTAAGGGGCTATTCCGACATTGGCACAAAATATAACGTTAACAGAAAGTGTCGGCCCATTAATTTTAAGAACCAGTCACTAAATAGGCTATCTATGGACCTCCGCACGGGATTTGGCGTTTTTTTTTAAGGCAAAATTTGGGCGTGCGGAACAGAGCTTCGGTACCTTGTCTGTTCCACACCCATAGCGCTAACTCACGTTTCTCACTAATCTGCGGATATATGTACTAGATGAGCATCTATAGCGTCGAGAAGGGTAATTTCATGATAGAAAATTTGGATCCATTATCTCTGTTGCAAGTAGATAGAGTTGGCATTAAAGTTATTTGCCACCTTGTGCAATCTGAGGTTACAATATGCAGTTGCAACCATAAACCTCTTGGAAAACTTCTAACAAGGCTGATGCAAGCTGCCCGTCCTTTGCCATTTTAATGGTAATGAATAGCTCGCGACGTATTTGTGTCATTGAGGAATACACAAACTTCATCCATTCTCATTTATTATGTACAAGGTAACATTCGTAAAATTGGTGAAACGTTCGCTGGTGTGTCGTTCTGTCGGTTCTTATGGCGAAACTCCAGTTTTAGGTTTTCTCGTATGAGACGTCCAACATTTATTTCAGACATTTTCAGCTTCTTGGCTATATGGCGCTCTGTAAATGGGTTTTCTAAGGATGCAATAGCTCGAAATCTCTTCACGTTGTTTATTTACGAGTAGGCCGAGTTTTGGTTCTGGTTCGTTTTTCACTACGAACCTCTGTTCTGAGGTGGCAGCTATTTGATTCCCCTGAATAACTTTACTGATGGTACATTTACTTACTTGCTTTTAGATTCTCCTCATTGCACTTTCCAATTATTAGAGAATAAACCATTAAAGAATGACATAGCCAAATACCGAAACATATTTCCAAAATTTTTGAGTTGCTTTTGTACACCTAAAACAGGTTCCAGTGATTCAAATTCGATAATCTACGAATTTTATAACTACATTATAACATTATAATTCTTATATATTTATTCATGACACGTCGTTATTTGTTGTTTGATATGTTACATACCCTATCTTAGCATTGAAAATATCTACTGGTAACATAATGGTATTATTAGCATAGGTACCGCTGAATCAAAATCGTCCATCTTCGAACTTATTAATTACACTTATATATTCGTGGATGGCATGTCGTTACAAATTGTTTGATATATTAAATGGCATATCTTAGCATTAGAAATTTTCAGTGGCACCATAATGGTATCACAGGCACAGATACCTCTGAATAAATTTCGACTATCTTCGAACTTATTATTTATTCTTATATATCCGTTCATGACAGATCGTTACAAGTTGTTTGATATATTGCATGCCATATCTTAGCATTGGAAATTTACAATGGTACACGGAGAGAAATGCTTGGTGAATATCTATCCACGGGCCGGTGTAAAGGTTCTGTCCTCGGGCCCGTGCTAATTAATTATTTTGTGCATGATTTCCCGAACCCCAAAAATTATAATCTATATTTCTATGCTGACGATACTGCCATTATGACATGGGCACACAAGCCGGTTCACATTATCACTCGTCTACAGCACGCCTTGAAGATGTTCGAAGACTGGTTTAACTGCTGGAAGCTGAACCTTAATGTCGGAAAGTGCAAAGCTATGCACTTCAACAGAAAGTTCAAGCGTCTCCAATAACTTTCTCTTGTTCTATTCAATAAGAAACTGGATTGGGTAGACAACTACAAATATCTTGGCTTTATCATCGACTCAAGACTCTCGTGGAATCGTCACGTGACCTACGCTCTGAACAAAGCGAAGAGGGCTAAGTACAGTCTCATAGCTCTCCAGGGCCGCAACAGCACCCTCAGCATCGACAACAAGCTACTTCTTTACAAGTCGATTATTGGGACCATACTCCTCTATGGCATGCCTGCATGGGCGACTATCTGTAGAGGCAGATGGAGCGAGCTACAGTCATTCCAGAATGTTACCCTGAGGACCATTGCCCAGCTGGACAGAAGGACTGTGAAAAACCAATCCATCCACTCAGATCTAGATATGTGGTCCACATCGGGAAGTTAATACAGGACCTCCTTTTGATTATGGTGCAGAAGAAGTTTATTCATGACAATGACCTAGTGACCGGAATACTGAAGAACTCAATAGATATGAAGTGGCATATGAAGTATCGAAAATCTAGGCACATTCTTGACATCAGCTTTGAAGGCATCACCAACGTCTCTTTCCCGGACTACTGGAAGTTGTGAAAATCTTCTTTCACCTAGCATTTTCATTTCGTTTGTATTTTGTTTCTGACAGTCGTCAATCTTATTTTCTTTTTTGTTTAATATGGAAGACCGCTTGGGTTGCTTAGGCTTCTTGACTACCTCATTTGGAATTTATTCTGGCACAATGAGCTTGTGAAAGCGCTGCTTTCGTCCCATCTGAAGAAATGTACACTTCACTGTTCGATTGTCGATTATCTTGCTGTATATATCCTTGACAAAGCCTGGAATAAATGGCGAAACTAGTTGGAACTCCTGATGTCCCTCTGGTATACTATAAGGCCACTACCTGTTTAGTTAATAGGAACAGTATTATGATCCACCCTTCTAGCGATATGACAAACAATAATTATTTATCAACAGTCCATATAGGCAAATTTAAGGAGATATTAAGTGCACACACCGATATTCGACCCCAAGAGGTGTTATTAATGTGGAATAATAATCATCCGGGTGTCATTCCGATTCCACCAAACCAAAAACATACAAATTCTGCCTTCTGCTGCTGCATAACAAGTCACGCATTGGATTTGTACCTATTATGATGGTAATATAATTCATGTGTATGATAGCTTATACGCCAATAAAAAATTTAATACAACAAAGGAACAACGACGTTTAGAGGCTGTAATTGCATCCCACGGTGGTTTCACCCGATACTAATGTGACAATAAAACGCATTGTATTGACCTGAAAATCAAATGGTTTCTTTTCTGACCCATGATATGCAAATGCTCCAAATTTAATACATTTTCTTTATTGTTTATTTCCGTACAAACTTCCTATTGTTTACATGGATCTTCAGCAACAACTAAACGGGACAGATTGTTGTGTTTTCTCCACTGCATTTGCAATTTCTATTGCTCTGGGTATTAACCCAATTGATCAAAACTTTGACATAAGTTTAATGCGAGATCACTTAAAACTCATTTTTATCAGAAACAATTGCTCCCATTTCCGTTAAGCAGTCAATCTTTTCCCGTGTTAAAAAATCGAGCTAGGCCAATGAAAACTCCTAGAGGTAAACTGACATTTCATAAAAATGAAGCGTTACGAAAGCGTTTGGAAAGGTCTTTAGAAACTTCAGAAGAAAACTCAAAAAAGTTTAAATGAAAGTCGTAATAGAGTTGTTCGCAATGGAATTGCTGAATCTCAGAAGGATAGGGACACTAGAATAAAAAATATGCGCGTAACTGCTAAACGAAGATGATTGCACGAAACGCAAAAAGAAAGAGACGCAAGATTGGAAAAAAAATACGATCATTTTTAGTGATGCGGTCACTTACTTGGAAATGTAAAGAAAACTCTGCTTTTATATACAATCCATCTACCCTGTACGAAACGGACAAAGATATACCAATTGGGTCCATGTCAGTAATATGTTGTCATTGTAAAGCTTTACAATGGAAAAGAGAGAGTTCGGGCATGTGCTGTAATAATGGTAAAGTTAAACTAGAACCTTTAAAAGAATCCCCTCAACCACTTAAAGGGCTTTTAATTGGCACATATTCTAGAACAAAGATGTTCCTTTCTTCGTTAAGAAATTACAATAATGATTTTCAAATGACTTCGTTTGGTGCCACAAATATTGTATTCGAGGATAATTACATGCCTACTTTTAAAATCCAAGGACACGTTTACCACTTAATTGGTTCATTTCTTCCAGAAATAAATGCAGATCCTAAATGTCTCCAGTTATATTTTATGGGCGACGACAAAAACGAGGCAACATTAAGAAGTAACAATTTCCCCAAGTGTTGCACGACATACAAGAGATGTTACACTCGAACAATAACTACCTTAATAGATTTAAAACGGCATCAGAACAGGTTACTGATAATGAAAATGTCAATTTCAAGGTTATAATTAACGCAGATAAAGTACCTTCACGGAATCACAAGGGACGGCACAAGCACCTATCAATAATGAAGTTGATGTATTATCAGCGGGCGAAGATTTTCAAAAGACATTATTTTGCATTCAAAAAGTAACCAACTGCAACGAATATCTGAAATTCACAAATTTTATGATCCTCTTCAATATTCTCTACTGTTTCCGTATGGAGAAGATGGTTATAATCTCAACGTAAAACAAACTTAGTCACCAAAAAGTGTCCGCAATGAATTTTTATGCATTATAGCAAGGGAAAATGAAGTCAACTTCTTACATTATTTCCGCCAACTCTATAATCAATATTTAGTTGAGATGTATGGAGAAATAGAGTCAGAGCGTCTTTCCTTCATCCGCACCAATCAAAAACAACTTAGAATAGACAATTTCATTCTTCTTAAGGACGCAATAAACAGCGATGGAGATATGAAAAATTTGGGTCAGTTATTAATTTTACCGTCATCTTTTACAAGAGGTCCGCGATATATGCATGAAAAGACTCGGGATGCCATGACATATGTAAGGAAAAACGGTAGACTCGATTTATTCATCACTTTCACAACTAACCCAAAATGCCCAGAAATAAGTGATAATCTATTACAGGACCAACAAGCACACGAGAGGCATGATATTATCAGCAGAGTTTTTAACTTAAAGGTCCAAAAGTTAATGAATTTGTTAACAAAAGTAAAGATCTTTGGCACAACGTTGTGCTATATGTATTTCATTGAATGGCAAAAACGCAGCTTGCCTCATGTGCACATATTACTATGGCTGGAAAAGAACATTACTCCAAACCACGGTCTAGAGATATTAATGGTCATCGAGCTCCATTGTTAAAATCACAGCCTACTATATAGGTAACAGACTGTTCAATCGACACGATTTCCATTGAAATCTTAATACCGCCTTAGTTCAACGACTTCTCACGTGAGGGCGCTTTTAGTGAGGGAAAACCTTGGTAACAACTGTGTTTTCTTATGCACAGAGCTACAGCTGATCAAGTCTTTTTAAGTGTCAAAATGAAACAATATTCCTAGATATTAATTAATATGCACCATTAACAAGCCAAAAAATGTTACTTTTCAAAAAAAAATGCGACATGTTATAATTTTTTTTTAACAATTATATAAGATTAAATATATATATAAGATTAATATATTAATATATTATAAATATATATATAAGAATAAATATAAGATTAAGTATTAAATAAGATTAATATATAAGATTAAAATTAATATATAAGATTAAATATATATATGTAAGATTACATATATATGTAAATATGCACCTGTTTGTAGGCTAACCAGTAGAAAACAATAGAATGGTAGCAGTGGTATGGCTTTTTCAATGCTAAAAAGGCTTTCTTCACCCTACTTAAAAGCGCCCTCCTCCTTTACTGCGGTGAAACTTGGAAACTGTCGATTGAACAGGTTGTTATCTATATAGTAGGCTGTGTTAAAATGAAGCTAAAGTTACAATGGAATCAAGCCAAAAACTGTGGACACAACTATAGGAAGAAAAATAACTCCGAAAACACTATTCCACATAATAAATTTTAATGACTCAAGAATAGAGAGTTTTAAATTATCGTTTTAAAATTTA
>JAHWFO010087466.1:68156-101570 GCA_023313115.1 Rhysida immarginata | reverse complement strand
TATAGACATTAATAACATTAATGAAACTGACTTTAATAAGGTTTTGACGTCCTCTGCTGATTTAAATGAAATTATTGGTGATAATCATGACTGTTTTGTGAGTGCACGAAAGCTCTCGACTGATTCTATTTTCTCAGACTATGCCAACGTGTTTCCCTCGAGTAGTTGGAGCTCGCATTCATCAATGCTTGTTACCTCAGCCGGCAAATCTCCAAAGCGAATTCAACAGGGAAGAATCACGGACACGTACTTCTACAATTTTCATCCCGGATGGAATAAATGAACCTCATTGTCACACGTGCGAATTTCTCTCAGCTGGTAACGTCGCCTGGGCCCAGGTAGGCTTGCCACGCTTGGTGAGCGGCGTCGCGACATATGGTAGTCATACATCATTCTTGAAAGTAGACTTTAAAGATTATTCTCGTTTTTGGTGTTGTGATATTTTTACTAATGTTTCTGCAAATTTGTACCTTTTGCAGTTACCTCCATCCGGTCGACAAACCCTTCAGTGGTGGCCGTTTTCTGACGGTCGGGGACGAGCTTTTCATCCCACCTCACTTGCAGCGATAGCGTCCGACAAGCCATGTAGCATTGCGTCGAGCTCATTTGGGAAAGATAAAGAATTCATCCTGAACGCTTCCACGTATATTATTAATTAACTTTAATGATTTTGAAATCTGATTTACGATTTGTAATTCGCTAAGAAATTGTTTAGCTGAATTGTGAAAAAAAAGAAAGAATTTTGTTTTGTAACTTTTTTAATAGTCTTTCATTAAAAGACTTTTATTAATACATCTCGTCTCCCGTCCCAGCTCTGTAACATATTTAGCGCTCTCTGCTAATTAATTAATTAAAATATGTGACAGGTACGATGCTTGCGTTAATGATTCAAGTTTTAAGGGAGAGAATTATAAAAAAGTAATAAATAAATAATCATTATTTCTTTTTTTTATTAAAAACCTTGGAGAGATGTAAGAAATTATTCTAAAACAAATAAGAGAATACAAATTCTAGGCGTGCAGCTGCTCAAGCTTTTGCTGAAAATGTGTAGATACTTTTCCTCATGAGCTAATAACTGGAAAAAATTTATTTTTCATATGCTTATGCAATTTAGTAAATTCCTTTAGAATAGTTATAGATAATGTTTATCTAGACATATAAGAAAATTCTAAAGATCTCAACTGATTGCGTGAGACGCCAATCCTTGCTTCTAAAACTGAGTCTATTAATATAAACAACCACATTCAGGACACGATTCCACGCTCTGTGACTGAATACCAATCTATTGAAACGGTTAGAGATGCTGATGTGGCTGTAAACAGAGTTCAATCCACTCTCTCAATCCATCTATTAAATGACAACTCTACGAAAAAATCGATTACAATTTTATTACAGAATATCATTCTTTGATATAAATATAATTCTTTGATTCTCGTTGAAATTTTTAAATTTGGTCCATAATTTCAATATACGAAACTGCTTTGAAAAGTGAAAAACGGCGCTTTGCCCCTCCCTTCCGCTGGCCATTTTTTTCCGGAAGTGACGTAGTTTGCGCCAAAGGAGGCCAACGAAAAAGACAGGCCCAGACGTGGAAAAGTCACCTGTCCATAGAAAGAAAGGCTCTGACGCGAAAAAGTCATCTGACCAACAATCCAACCTTCACTGTCTTCCACAAATGAAAAAATACTGATTGTTAAAATCCAAGATGGAAACAATGAAAATTACATTGTTTTTCGGTCTACATTGTTATTCGGATTACATTGCTATTCTACGTTTGACTCCAACTATGTCACGGCCTCACCCAAATCCCGCTCATTATTTTCATTTTTTCACACATTTAGAGTTCGAATTAATTTTTTTTAAATATGCTACGATGCTATTAATAGGTTAAACCTTCGATTTAAATAAAGTTGTATATGACCGTAGAGTTGTCTTTAAGTATTTTTTAATATAGACGGAAATCAATCAATACTCATAGTCATTTTTGATATTTTAAAATGTTAAGGATGCAATGTCGAATGTTCCTGGGTGAACCTAATTGGACACAAAATTGCAGTGCGATAATTTAAAAGAATTCTTTTCGTTTTTCCAAAGTGAATATATACTTTATTAAGGCTTTTTGTTTTTATTCAAATTCAGATATAGAAAAATTTCATCAAACAAACAGCCCGAGCAACGCCAGGCAAACAGCTAGTATTAAAAATATTGACTATTGGGATTAGTCAGCTATCCAAATTTTCCAAGAAAAATGGACTTTATGAATATGTACTGTAGTTAATCATAAATCTTTATTTTTATGTTTTCAAGTAAGCCCTTAATACGTAATAGATATATTCTTTAAGGTTATCTTCAAGACAAAGTGTTTGTGTATAATATTTCATTCAGAAATAAAACAGAGTTTTAAAAAAACATTTTCCAAAAACAATTTTTATTCTGTCATTTGGGTATTCGATCATATTTTGATATAAGCAATTCTTTTCCTGTGATGAAAATATGAAAAGCGTAGAGAACATATTGTAATAATTACAAATGCAATAAAATAAAACAGAATTCAAGAAAATTAATGACAAATTTAGAGTAATGTATTTTTTAAAGCAGAAGTATCAAAAAATTTATTGAGCTATTGCGCTCTTAATAATTAAAGAAACAAAAAAAAAATGAACTGAATGAAATATATCGAATATTTTTGTTTGCAAAACCTGCCTAATGCAAAATTAGCTCTCTAAATTCGGATAGGAAAATCGATGAAAGCAGATCCTCTTATGAATGCTTCGAAAGCATTTTGTTTTGATGACAGCGAAGCTGTGCTATAATTAGATGAGAGGATGGCATCGTCTGCGAGTACATTACATCTGGAAGCGTCACCAATACCTTGCAAAGAATCCCATTAACTTCGACAGTCTATTGATCTGTCATGCTGTCTGTTGATCTGTCAAACTGTTTATCGGTCTGTATTCCCGAAAGAAATTTCACGCAATTTCATGCATGAGCATTCAAAAAATGACTTTACAATTTCATGAAGTTTTGATGTTAAGCACTCCCTTGATGAAGTTCCGCTTTGAGACCTTAATAGGTTTATATTATCAGGGTAACTAACTTAATATAAGTCAATTGATTGCTTCAGTCGAATTTTATTTTTTAAAAATGACATCAATGGAAATTTTTATTTTGTGAGAATTTTGGTAAGAAATATGAAGAAATAAATACTAAAGAATCTTCAAACACAAAAAATATAGGTAACATTATCGAGAGTTATATTGTAATTTAATGATTCATAATTTAAATGCATTTTCGTCAGTTGTTAATATACATTATGTTCTATACATTTTTTTTTTACTATGAAATGGATTTTTCAGTTCTTCTGTAGCGTGTGCTTTGTTCAAATAAGTTTCCCTTTGAGGTTCGCAAGAATGGTGCTCATTTGGATGATGTCATTTTGAAAACGTAGACTTTTACTGATCTGTATACAGGGTATTTCTAAATGGAAGGACAATAAGTACCTATCGTGATCCTTTGCATGGTGACAAACTTAAAGTTTCTTATGCAAAATGTTCAAGATTCAAATGTTAAGGGTCTAAACATCACGCGAAGTTTGCTGAAAACCTGTCGAAAACGTCATTTAATCTCGACAATTGCAAAGTTCATTATTTTGATATGTGGAATAAACTGAAATGCTCTATGATTAGCACATTGTTTTAAACCAATTGAAAACACGCAGCTCTATAGCAATAATGTGCTTTTGTTTTGACTAAATGCGCTGCATCATTGTGACGTCATACGGTACTACTTATTAATAAAGCACTACATTGTTGTTTAAAACTTCTTCGCCCCTTTGAATTTAATGAACTACTCGTGCGGAAAGTTCATAAATGACGTAACGACGCAATTTAAATTTTGAGTTTTCGGCATTTTTAATAAGGAACTTTTTGCTTCTATTGATGCATGGAATCACACTATGTATTTATTGCCGTTCCATTTAGAAACACCCTGTTTATAAAGAAGAATGTTTGTTTGTGTGCTTGTTTTGTATACAAATATACAGTTTTATTCCGATCTTGATGAAATTATGCACACTTGATCTTCAAAGCAAGGAGAAGGTCACTTTCTACATGAGATTTCAAAGAATAGTAATTTTCGATAATAATCGATATTCAAAATGATGGCAGCGCATACTGATAGAAGGTATTTCACCAATAATATGCACAAGCCAATGATATTTATCCTATGATCAACAATGCAAGGCAAAGTTTGTGCAGCAAGAGGCAAAGTGTTTGTATGGTGAGAGCAACACAGAATTCTAAAAATAGAATGGTAATAAATATAAAAATTAGAGAAAATTAACCTAACCAATCAAATAGATATCTCGAGACTCATCATTTTGTAAATTTCATTACAGAAATATTTTGAGTACACACAACTTACATGCTTACATCGAGGACCACCCTCTTATAAAATGTAATGTTCTTCGGGCTTTCTAATTTCCTGATCATAATTTCAACTTTTGCGAAATCGTCGTCAGCCTACTGCTGGAAAGGTCTTCCTCTACTGAGAATCGGTGAGGATTTCTTAGAATTAATCGTAATTAAAACTTAACATTTTCTTGTAAATCTTTAAAAATGAGCAGTAACTGGAGATAATGAAGCGTTAGCAGACTATTGAGAAACAGTGGAAAGGCCGCAGAGGAAACAGTCCCTTCGCTCGGCGCTGTATCGGTTTCGCCAAAATAATGTTGCAACTGAGCAAACGCTGGGTGTCCAACTGGCCATCGAAGTTCCCCGGGGGCCGTCGACGATCCAAGCGTGTCAACAGAAAAAACGACGATTGCTTGACCACACCAAATGATAAATATCCAAGTTTAGCTTCAACAAACATGGAGAGTAGAGTGCGAACTGCAACAACAGATTACCAAG
The DNA here is from genome assembly GCA_023313115.1 of Rhysida immarginata. Taxonomy (NCBI): domain Eukaryota; kingdom Metazoa; phylum Arthropoda; class Chilopoda; order Scolopendromorpha; family Scolopendridae; genus Rhysida; species Rhysida immarginata. Next base: position 96,660 of record JAHWFO010087466.1, on the reverse strand, counting down.
TAGTGAATAACCCCACCCAGATCGTTGGAATTCCAGAGCAAACAAGCACAAACGAAGAGAAAGAGCAAGCCCCTTGGAAGAAATTGACCAAGTAGCCAACTAGAATTGGAGAGGGTCATGGAAGCATTTTAAAAGAATTCTTTTCGGTTTTTAATATGAATTTTTACTCTATTAATTCTAAGCTTTTTCATGTGTTCACATATTATAAAATTTCATCAAAAGAGCCCGAGTAACTCCGGGAATATCAGCTTGTATATTATGATTAATTCAAAACAAAAATAAAAAAGAAACAGTATTTAAGCTTAATTGAAAGAAATGAATAATATGACCCTAACTTTTACACTTCTGCCTCTACCTCGATTATATTATTTTAAAATTTCCGTAACGGATATTTTGGACCATAAATAAATTAAGGTCACGTTTTAAATTTCTTTATGTTCATTTCCTTCCTTATGTTATACAAAGTTGTGATTCGTACTATTTTACTCCATAGAATGCCTGCTTGGGATTCTATTTGCAAATCAAAGTGGAATGATCTCCAGACCTTCCAAAATGTTGCTCTCCGATCCATTTCCAACTTGTTAATATTTAACCGTATATAAAAATCATTGATTCGTAGAAGAATTCAAGAGAAGTAAACATGTAAATATTTTCAATTGCTTAAAAGGTGCATTTCAGTCCTTGAATTTATTGATAGATACTCGATATACAAAATGAACGTGGCTTTCAATTTCCTCCGAAATTTTTTTGAGCGCTTATTTCTTCTTTCTTTTTTTTCAACATTTTTGACGGGTACCTTCCTTCTTGATAAAGAATGATTGAAGTTGAAAACATTGTCTAGTCGCGACGTTACTTTTTAGAATAAAAAAACGAAAAAAAAAAATCTCATTCCCAAAGATTTTTTTCCTTTTACATAATTTTCTTTTGACTGTAGAATCCCAAACATAGAAGTCGATAGAGGAAAGCTCTGGGTTGTATACATCAAGTAAAACTCTTTTATTAAAGAAGCTTTTGAGTTTTAACTTTAATAAATATTAACATAGTTTAAAGTTTTTAACCAAAATTTGTTAATAATGACGATTCTTCGCAGATAATTTATTAATGTGTTAACGAGAATTCTTATATGATTAGTAATGAATCTGAATGATATAACATTCGCAGATTTTTGATAATACTTTAAATTTTCTGCAAACGCGTGCGAACGAAGACTTGTTCAGTTATAGTATACAGTGTATTTAAAATTATTGCTTAAATCAGAGCAATTCTTTTCAGCAGAGTATATTAAATTTTAATCCGACAAAGTAAAGTGCCGGAACATACTACAAAGAAAAATGGCCAAAAAATTAGAGACACTCTCTAATAACGAGTTGATCCACCTTTAGCTCTGATCACAGCCGATATTCTTCTTGGCATGGACTCAATAAGATGCTGATACCGTTGCTGAGGAATGTTGTGCATGCTGACATAATGGCAGCTGTAAGGTTGACCAGATTAGATGGTGGCGTTTCCATGCTTTGAAGTGATCTTTCGACTTCGTCCCACAAATGCTCAATAGTATTCAGTTCACAGGTCTGAGCTGGCCATGTCTGCAGATTAAACCCTGATTGATGTTTTTCAACCAATTTGTGACCGATGGAGCACGGTGGCAAGGTGCATTGTCCTGCTAAAAGTAACCATCTCCAGAAAGAAACATCATAGCCACAGACGAGTGAACACGAGCGGCAACGATGTTGAGGTAAACTGGGCTGTTCAAAGTTGTGTCCACAAATATTAAACGAATCCAGTGCACTCCAAGAAAACATTTTCCACACAATAATTCCATGAGGGTTCCATGAACTCGTGCTGTTTGCGTCATAATCTGATCCTGCCATTGCATGATGGAGCGAGAAACGAGATTCATCGGACCAGGCTACTTTTTCCACTTCTCAAGAGCCCACAACAACAGGCGCCTTTTCTTATTGTTCTCTGATACCAAAGGCTCCTGCTGCTAAAGTCCATCTTTTGCAAAATTCGTCTTGGTGTGCGTTGGGATATGCTTGGTGATGCACCTGCATTAAATTCAGCTATAGTTTGTCATGTTGTTGCCCTTCTGTTGATGCGGGCTATGCGTGCTATTTGCCTTTCACCTCTCTCGTTCACTAGCCTTTTTCGACCAGAAAGTCCTTATCGCTTGAATTTTTTTCAACTGCCACTCTCTAAATACCCGAAATACTGTTCGGCGAGAAAATCCTAATGCTAGCACCAATTTTTCTTGCATTGACGATCATCCCTCTTTGAAACTCCCTTAAATCTTTCATCTCACCCATTTTGACATTATCTTCCGTGATAACTACATTGTCCGAAGTTGAGCGTTAGTTATACAGGGTGATTCAGTCAATTATGTACGATTCTAATGACTTATTACTCAGGAACTAATAAACATAGAAATGTCATATAGATCTCACAATACACATTACACATTGGAAATTCACAACTCATGAACATGCTCGATGTGTGCTCCATTCATCTGTACAACACGACGAAGCCTGAGGGGTTTTTTTACAGCACTGTGCCTCGCATCTCAATGTGATTACACAAGATTCGGTGATTGCCTGACGGACCTCATCCATGGTGTGGGGAGCGTGTGCTAAAAATATATTCCTATGTTTATTAGTTTCTGAGTAATAAACCATCAGAATCGTACGTAATTGACTGAATCACCCTGTATAAGCAGCTCTGCTTTGTTACGTCACTCAACGTCACTTTCGGACTGGTTTACTTTCAAATAAGGGGTGTCTCTAATTTTTTGGCCAACTGGTGTATATCATCATTTCAAACATATTCAAAACAAGTAGGGGAGAGTGGGTAACAGTGAGACACACGTTTTTCTAAAGCAGTTTTTTCACGTTACAATGGATCAAATGCAACGAAATTTTTCTGTGAAATACTAAACTTATACAGCTATGACATAATTTAATTTCAGATTTTATTATGAAAAACCTTCGAAGAAAAAAAATCAAACAAATCTGAAGCACATCGTCTCACTCTTCCCCAGGGTTGGGGAAGAATGAGACAACAAGGGGGGTATAATGAGACATGCTTTTTGGTGCATTTATTTTGATTTAAAATTATTAGAATAATTATCAATTGAATTACAACATATTCTTCTAAATTTAAAAAAAAATTTGAAAGATTAAAATCATACATTAACACTGAAAAGGAGTACAAAAAGGAGAATAATAACACTAGTATAATATGTTGGCTTAAAATTTTATGACTTTTGTGATTTAAGGAAAATATAAAGTATGAAATTCTTTTGTGTACATGCTGTGGTGGTTAACATTGAGAAACCCGTCTCACTGTTCCCCAAATCATTTTGTCTCACTGTTACCAATACTACATGGTTTAATTTTTCAAGCCTGTAGGCCTAATTTTCCATTTCATTTTTAAATCGCTTATAGATTTCAGAAAGCTTAATGAATAAGCATTCCATATATAGCTATCTTTTTATCAATTGCTATATATCTGGTGAACAATGTACTATAATTGGCAATCAAGAAAATTTACATTACTAACCTTAACTTACGCATGTACAATTTTCTTGAGCCTGCAGGGATCCTAGAGAACTGAAACTAGATGGGTGCATAAATGATTAAGTTCACCTTTTACCTATGGTAGCACTAGTTGCTGGTGATGTCTTTTCTGGAATTTGCATTGAATGTCTCACTGTTCCCCGTGTCTCACTATTACCCGCTCTCCCCTACAGGGGGTTGTTAGGAATTTATGGTAACAAGTTACAGAGAGCCAGAAAAGCCCTCTCAGCGGCGGTGGAAAACCCCTTTCGTCACCATTGAGTGTATTCAATCTGGAAAGGGTGCTATTGCCCTGCATTGCAGTTTCCATTGCAGGAGGTTGGAATGCAGAACATCAAGATTAATTCGTAACTATTCCTGTTGACACGCTATCCAAAGACCCTCCACTGTTCGCGGTCGTCTCTTTTCGAGGGCCCGTTTAAGTAGACTTGACGAGTATGTCGCTGAATGGAATGGAGCGGATTCCGGTATCTCCTTGTATGCGTTCCAGAAACAGGCGAGTTGACGCGGCGGTACGGCTGGACGCCATGTTTTGGTGCAGCCATACATTGTTTACATCTGCACCGCATAAACCGGGGATGCCACGGGTAAATGTGGGAGTTAGAACGTTAGTCCGATAGCATATGGCGTTGACTTTGGCCTTTGAGTTAAGTCTTTGTAAAGTTAACTTGCCATTGTAGCTGTATTCCCGCCATGATCATGAAACCTTTTGAAATTATTTCCTTGCATTCACGATACCATTTTCTGAAATCCTTAGAACCCCTTGGGCGGTAAAATATGGCTTGTCTCTTGGGCGGTAAAATAAACATACGTCTCATCTAGTGGGACCACGCATTTCCATTTTTCATCCGCCAGGTAGGGTTCTTACAGTTTACGGAAGTTGGTCCATCGCTCTTGAACACGGCGCGGTAACAACTTAGGGGAAGACCGCCTACTTTGGACCACTGCTTAAATTGGACCACTGATATATGTGCTGAAATAATTCTTTTGTACGTCGCCAGGAGTGTGGAGGGCTTAGAATATATTTAGTTTTACTCGTTAACGAAAACCGAAAGTTATTCGACAGCAAACAAAGCACCACGAGCTGAAAACGAAAATTTCATCAATCTGATCTAAATTTTACACCTAATTGGACGATTGATAGATTGGACCATAATTTATTGCGGTAAATTATCTTTAATAATATCAAATCTGCCATTAAGAAATGCTGTTTTAAAATGAAAGTTAATCACTACCGATCCATATCTGCATACCGTTAAGCAAAACGTAGAAAGTGAAGGGTTTGCTTAATTTGGACTATGCGTGTATGGCTATATTGAACCAGTGGTCCAATTTAAGCAATTAAAGGACCTGATGAGAATGAATTTTTCTTTTTTGTAGGAATATCAAAAAAAGGAAAGTATGGATTGTGGCAGGAGGAGATGATGGAAAGGGCTCTCTCAGCATTCAGGAATGGAGATTTCGGGTTGAATGAAGCAGCAAGGATATATGGAGTTCCAAAGGCCACTTTGAAGAGGCGGTTAGATGACACAAACAAGAAAGCCTTAGAACACAAGAAGGCGTTTGGAAGAGATCCAGATTTGCCAAAAGAGACAGAAGGCGCGCTGGTGGATCATGTCCTCAATTTGGAACAAAACCTTTTTGGAATCAGCCGTATCGAACTACGTTGTTTAGCATATCAGCTGGCACAGGAAAACGGAATCGATCATCGTTTTAATCGAGAGAAAAAAATGGCAGATGACAAATGGTATTACCGTTTTATGGCGCGACACCCGGAAATTTCATTGAGGCAGCCAGAGCCTACGTCTGTTGCAAGAGCTCAAGGCTTCAACAAAGAAAGAGTTCAAGCATTTTTCGAAGTGTTAACAAGAAAGAGTTCAAGCTGATGCCCTTTGATACTGCAAAATTTGTGATGCCAATGTCATGAAGCCAATGATCCAGTGCATGAAGTGCCATGTTTGGGTACACCAAAAGCGTGCAAAGTGTCTGCCAAACAAAAAAAAATTATTGTTGTTAATGGAACTGACACATAAGAACATGACTAAAACTTTGATCTTAGTATTTTTCCCCAACCTGTTTAAGTGTATATAGAAATTTTGAATAATTCAACTTAATATTATAGTATTTATTGGTCTTTTTCTAGATGGTCCAATTTAGAACAAATGCAGTCCAATTTAGGCGTATATACGCCTAATTTGGACTTTTGGTTACCCATATATAAAAATTGATAACAAAATTGATATTAGCAATAAAATTAAATGTACACAGCAATTTGGTTCAATATAAATCTGGATGTCTTGCAAAAAATTAGGCAGTCAATATCACAAATAATTTTCCGGAAATCGCCATCAATCTAAAAGTGGTCCAATGTAGGCGGTCTTCCCCTATGAACGCGGCTCTTGTTACGCTTCTCCATTTGCAAATCATGGGTTATAATTGTGTTTTCCGCGTACACCGATGTCTCTACCTTCTGTGCAATGGCCCGTTCTGTTGGTCGGTTACATCCGATTACGAGAGCCCGAATTTTCCGGAGGACGTCAGGAGTACGGCTAGTGGATGGTCTCGGGTTGGCCTGCTTTTTACCCTCAAGAATGGCGCTTCTTCCGGTTTTGCCAATGTTATTTAGCACATTTGGTATCTCTTTCTTGGAAACTATGACGCCTCGCTTCTTGCATGCTTTCATAATTTCGGTATAACTGAATTTGACGTCGGAAAGTGCTGTTATGTAGCCCTCTCAATACCTGCCTATCTAAAAGAAAATCGGGATCTTTACATCTTTTTAACTCGTTTACAACGTTTTTGTGTGGAAAATGCTAGTCCGAATGTTGTTAGTTTTGACCTTATCTACCGCCTCGCCTAGCCTGGCAATGAAATTCATAAACACCTTGTATTTAAATCTTTAATTTTATCTACGGAGTGAGTCAAAAAGAATGTTGCACTTTAACACTCACTGCGGATAAAATACATATGGATAAAGAAAACAAAGAGAAAGAAAAAGTCCCCAAAAATTTTATCTAGTACAACGATTCATCACGAGAACCCCGTGAAACATTGCAAACGTTCAAAAGATACGGTTGCAAAGGCACTTGTTCTGCGGCTTCGTAGTTCTATCAAATCCTTCGGCAGAGGTGATAGATAGACAATATTCTTCATATAACCCCTCTCTCCAAAAAAAAAAGGTTACAAGGGATCAAGTTAGTGAATCTTAGTTTTCATTTGCAAGATGCCAGGTTATCAGCAATGAAACGATTCAACGCTTAGCTAGACGTTCATTCAGAAAATTTAAAAGTTTTATTTCCAATGGTGACTTGCACAGATCTTTAGGTTTGGTTTGGTATTAACGTCCCTTTCAACTACTATGGTCATATCAGGACGGCGTTATAGGGGCCGCAAATTTTGCGTCTCAAGGGTTCTTTAACGTGCATCCAGCAAACGACTACACAGGACCAACAAACGACTACTTCCCTTCCGAAGGAAGTGCGTGATCTCAGATTTCCCTCTGAAAAATCCTCGTCATCCTCCGCCGGGATCGAACCCGCGAACGCGGGCATCAGAGGTAAGCACGCAACCACTGCGCCACCAAGGCAAATCACAGATCTTTTTTATAAGTATATTATCTGAAGTTGATGTTCAAAAGTGTAACCATTCTTTTTGAATCATCCTATATTTTTTGATAGAAAAGCTTTCAATTATAACGTTGGAAATTAAAATTTGGAGAGTTATGGTTTCAAAAATTTCAGTCCAGTTGACTTCATTCATTTAATCGAAACTTGTTGCCGACGGTAGTTGACATAAGGAAAACGAGACGACACAAGTAGGAATAATTTGCTTTTTTATTAAATTACAAAATTTACTTCCAAGAAATTTATAAGAATTCGATTGTTCGAAAATTCCAGTTTACCAGCCAAAATATTCTATCTTCCATTAAGCATAAATCCTATTGATGAAGTTGATGGAGGCCTTGCAGCACATAGAGGGAAAGAAAATGCATAGAATTCCTGCGTGTGCAATCTCTGTAACAATGAATTTTCTTTCAGCAATGCATAGTAAAAAATTAGTATGTCAAATATAAACTTTAAGAACGGACAACTAACAAGCTATGTTCAAAAGTAGACTGACTTTTTAAATATTTTTTGACATTTATTTCGTATAATTTTTCAGAATGTTCTCAACAGTGAAGACTATATCTCCATCAGCTCATTCAAAGGTATTTACCGGTAAAGTTGCATGTTTCTGATTTTCCGTACATCATTGTTTATACAGGGCAAGTCCAAAGTCACTGGAGATAGCTGTGTTTGAGAAGTAGTGTGAAAAATGAACGATGGAGCCATGCTAGCAGAGAATAGTATAGGTGCTCTATCTTTTGGGACAGTTTTGGAGTTTGGCCGCCATCTTGAAAACCGCCATTTTGAGTCAAGGTTCAATTTCTTAAATGGGAAGGGGTCATGTGGTATATCAAATAACACAAGTCTTTGTTTTCCTCAGGAGTTCATTCCTGCAATCGGATTTCCGTTTCTATTGTGATTCTTAAATTATTAACAAAAACATTGACACTGTACAATTGTCTGTTGCAGGTTATTGGAGGAGAGGATTGAGCTGATCGTGATGTTCGGTGAACGCCCTTACCGTTCCAATGCTGCTCATTTCAACACCCGGGACTCCGAAAGAGAACCGGTCGTGCACAGTGCCGTCGCATATGTGCTATCACATTTCAGAGATATTCGGACTGTTGAGCATAAAGCTCATACAGGCCGGCCAAAAACATCAACCGATGAGGCAACCTCAACAATGGTGTTGGCAGCATTTGCAAACAGTCTACAATGCAGCAAAAGATGGCTTGCAACTGACCGTGGAGGTCTGCCAATCATCCATAGCACGGATTCTACGTACCAACAAGTGGCATCCATTCAAAATTCAGGTGCAACACAAACTACTCTGATCCAAAATGGCGGATTTCAAAATTGAGTGCAAGCTCCAAAACTGTCCATGCCTATTCTATTTCCTGCTAGCATGATCACACCGTTTATTTTATACACCATTTCCGAAATACAGCTATATCCAGTAACTAGTTGAATATAGTAATCTAATTTCATTCTGAAGTCGTCATCTTAGCTTGTAAATAAATGTTTATTAAACGTTTTATCAAAATATTAGAAAAAATTATTGCATGGCTCTAACAATCGCCATCTGTTGGTCAAAAAACAAACAATTCTAGCATTAATTTTTTTCCGTTTTTGTGTAACAGAATCTTTTATCTGCATTCATGTGCGAATTATGGAGATTTAAAGTTTAACGAGATTCAGGAAACGGAATAACATATAATAAAAGGTAAATATATCATAATGTATACAGGGTGATTCAGAAAGGTAGGTCAAGAATGAAACACCATGTACAGTTTGTAGCGGGGAACAATATTTTTCCTACGAACATGGGTCCGGAAATGCATCCTTACAGAGGTAATGCAATATGTACGTGGTAGGAATGGATGTGCGTTATCCGGACGGCAATGGTAGGGTCTATGTAAATTAGGATCTAAGCATGTAAATTGTTCGTGCTCTCTCCTTTAAAAGAGAAGAAACGAAACATGTAACTCCATTGTCGTACAATGGATCGCTTGACTAATGGACATGCATCTCGTCTACGGCGAGGCACAGGGTAATGCTACTGAAGCGGAATGGATTTACCAACAGCGTTTTCCAGACCGTGATCACCCACATCGCTGGACGTTTCAAGCACTACAATCTCGTCCGCAGACTAAACACCTGCATCGAGGCTCAGAGTCGGCATTTTGAACTCCTACTGTATTGTCATTCCTACCTCTGTAAGGATGCATTTCCGGACCCATGTTTATAGGAAGAATTTTGTTATGGTATATCCCCGCTACAAACTGTACATGGTATGTCATTCTTGACCTACCTTTCTGAATCATCCTGTATATAATATAACATATGAATAACATATAATAAATATAAAAGGTGTATGATTGGTCATATTACGAAGCTTAAGGTCTCTCCCAAAATGATAAAACTATCATCTGCACGTGTCGTAACATTAATACTTTTTCAAACAACACGATGAAAACAAATAATGAATTCTGATTCAACTTGAAATATTTTGCATAAGTTAATATTATGTTATTGTTTATAGTTCTTGTTATTTTCACATTATTGCATTGAAAGTGACAGTTTGTCTCAGAATGATACAACCACTGGGAATTTTATACAAAATAAACAAATGTAGTAACCACTAACGTATAGTTACTTTGCAACACCTTTAAATCTCTATCTGGCATATATTTAATCAATCTTTATAAATTGGTGCCATGCTACCTGTATTGCTTTTTTCTTTAGGTCATCCACAGAATCAAATTGTCGTCCATCTTGGTAAACGTTTGAGGAAATAATACCCCACAAGTTGAGGGCTTGAGGTTTGGAGAGCACGACGACCAGTCCTAAGGTGGATTCCATTATCCAAAGTCCATTTCCAAGTGGATGTTGCATTGTGGGCAGGTGTATTATTTTGTTGCAATATGAAAAGCGGTCCACCTAATTTATCTGAGAATGGTATAAAATATTCTTCAATTTTTAATATGCAACAGTCGTCATCAGTTCTGAAACGAATGCAATTGGGGTGTTTCCTTCTCTTCCAAAACCAGCCCACACTTTCACAGACCGACCTTGTTCCGTTTATAAAACAGTTATTTTTCTTTACTTAAATAGTCCCATTAATGACTCCATGCATCTGGCGCATCAAGGTTAAATTTCTTTTTCGTCAGTTCATATTCATCTTGTTTTATTCATACTTCCACTAGACATGATATTTCGCCCATTCCAGTCTCGTGTCCTTAACATGCTGTTTTAGATGTGGAGTTTATTTTGTTTGCAGCTTTTAATGTAGTCACATCCTGTAACTCGATAAACTGTTGATTTATAAATATATCAGTTGGCTTGTGAAACTAATTGCCTTTTAAACTTATTGTGGAATTGCTCATTTGCCTAATAATCTGTCTTTTTTTTGGCGGGAAGTCAGAGTATACCGTTTACCAGTAGATTATTTTTGGCCATTATTTCCATTTGATTTGCAAAAATTTAGCACAAAATTTCCTTGAAAAGCTCGAATGGAAATGTTTTTCTTACACAGTTCCGTGATTTGGCCCTTTTTCAAATTCAGAGAATGCTTTTCCCATGATTTAAAAGATTACTTCAGAGTACTGAAGCAGATTGAGAAATTGGTGAATAAACATTTAACTTTGTGCTGTAGCTTTCTTCATTTACATAAATATTTTCAGGAATATTCCATTTTTATTAGGTAGTTCTATCATTCTGTGACAAGCAAACTGTCACTTTCGCTCCAATATTTTGAATATAACAAGAAGTTTAAACAATAAAACAATATTCACATTTATAAAATGGTTTAAGCTGAATCAGAATTCATTATATGTTTTCATCATGTTGTTTAAAAAGGAATTAAAGATATAACAACATGTGAAGACGATGGGTTCTATCATTTTCAGACAGACCTTAAAACACTAATTCCAGCTATTGCATAGTTATGCGAAGAATCGTATAAGGCTTTCTTTAATAAGAGTATGCTCTGCCATTCCAAACTCCAAAAAATATAAAGATATTCTTCAGCGTGTCCATAAAATCAAAACGTATTTGAAATAAAGTAAGAGTCTCTTCCTCCAGGTGGATCAAATAATATAGTGGTATTACAGTTAACGCAGCTTAAGATTAATTAATAATAATGTATCAATAATATTTAGTGTTCAAACAAATAAAAGAAAACCTATTATCATCTCAGCTGTCCACATATAAATTCCCCAGTAAAAAATTTAATATAATTAAATAGAATATATTATATTCATATTTACCTTAAAAATTCTCCTTTATAAAGATAATAATTAAAATGAAATGAAATAAAAGGAAATAAATGCTGTTCACGAATCACTGGTCTAATTATTGTTGATGTAATGAGGATCGTGTGAAAGTGAATTGTAGCTGTTTTTGAAGTGAAAATTTTGAAGAGGGGAAATGAATAGTTTTGAATTATCGTTTCTTAAATTATCGTTTCTTATCATTTCTTCTATTCAAGATTTTCATATCAAAACAGCTACAATTCACTCTACAGGATCCTCCTTACATCAACAATAATTGGTGAACTCTATTTCCTACATTTTATTTCATTTTGCTTTAATTACTATCTATATAAAGGATTAAATTTTGGTAAGTTAACTATGGACATAATAAATTTTATTTTTTCCGAAATTGATGATGCACCTGCTAAGCGAAGAAAAAAAAATATTATATCAACTTATATCATGTCCAGCATGTGGAATATTACTTGCTAAAGGCAGATAAACCTTTAAATCGGTAATAATTTTTTAAATTACGATTAAACAGCTGTAAAAAAAAAGTTTCATCTTCTTGTAGCCTGCATTATTATTTTGTGAAGAATTTTAACTCAAGGATTGAAAAACTTTATACATGGTTTTCAAGAACCTAATTTGAAAGAATTAAATTATGCTATTTACATTAAAGATTCACTGACTTTTATAATTTGTTAAATGGATTGTTGTATCAATATGTAATGCCTTCATTTTCAAAATATGAATAGGAAGATACTGTATGCATAGGAAGACAGCAATTCCTTCCAAACTTTATTTATTAATATGTAGAATTATGCTTTGATCTACAAAAGATCAAAAAGGAATCTTCAACAGCAAAATAGCCATTCTAGTAATCTGTAGAATTAATTAAGGAAATTAAGTATTTTTTAATTTTAAGGAAATTTTCTTGGGAAGGAAAAGTCATTAAAATTGAATATGTAAAACCTTCATGAAATCTAAGAAGGGCTTATAATTAAAAATTTCTTTTATTTTTTGTACACTGTAAACGGTTTTTAAAATAAACAAAACCCAAGAAATTTATAATTTAAACGAACTGGCCTGAAGGTTTGAATTCTTTTCTTTCTTTGTTAATTAAGTACAAAACGGCACTCATTAAGCAATTCTCTTTTTTCTGTTAAAGCGTAGTTTAATTAGAAACGCTGCTGGAGCCCAGGAAACACTTGAGAGGTCCCCTCCCCTCTTCAATAGAGCAAAATACACTATTTTTGTTTCAGACTGAGCGAGAGAGAGATAGCGCGCGCTAATGGTGCCTTAAGCTCATTTGTAATTGAACCGATCCAAATTACTCTTAGAATTTTTTTTTACAACGAACGCAGTATGGATAAGTAAAACTATTCAGAGATGGTAATTCTTTCCAAACTATTGTTACTTGGCATTATTCCTCGTATACAAATTACACTTTCTCAATATAATAAGAACATAACTCGTAAAACGACTTCTAAATATGCTGAAAAGAAGAATATAAAAATTTGTTTTTTCCATTAATTTTACAGTAATATTTTCGATATAGTAATGGCGAAAATTGCAAATAAATGTATATATTCGATTGCGACGTTCACGCGAATCTTTTTAAACACGCGCGAAATGGGAAATGAAATTAAACGTACCTTAAATCCTGTCGACTCTATGATGAGGAACTTACGTTGCGAGTATCCCTTTCCACCTCACACCATAAACGTTTTATAGGATTGAGATCAACTGAGTATAGAGACCACAAATGACCTCTCCCACTTGCGGCATGGTGCAATGTCCAGGTGGTAGATGTAATTTCCAGAAGGGGAAAATGTTTCCATGTACAGATGGATCTGGTCGTTAACAACTTTTAGTAAAAACTATGTTGCTTAAAGACAATTCTGTAGGGAATGAGGAAACCAAATTCATACAAAGATCTATAAAAGGAGAAGTCCCGCAACTCTGTTGCGATGCAACGTTTTTTCACTAGTTTTTGTGAAAGCCACATACGCCTGAAACTAGGCTACTATCAGCTTCGGGGCCATTGGAAAGGTTCGCCGCATTGAATTTGCAGACCATCTATCATATCTTATGATTTTTATATCATTTGTCATCTTCATATCATTATATCATCGAGAAGGCGATTTCTGCATTACAAGACAATTGCTATGCTATTGTCACGTGTCAATGTGAACCAGAAAGGATCGATAGGCAAGGATAGAGAAAATAAATAAATAAATTTATTCTGAACCGAAAAATTAACGCAGTGGAAAAATAAGTTGTAAATTATAGTTCTATTAATAAAACAAATTTCGCATTGGAAAACGAAAGTCAATGTTCGTAATTGTAACACAAAAATTTATAGAGACGTGAAAGCTTCTTGCTGACGTCAATGACGAAACACTCGGTAGTGGAAAGGGCGATGATACGACTAGTAGCAATCGCTAAATATCTCTCCAGGCCGGATAAATAAAACTATGACAACTCGTGCTGTACAGTTGTCGAACCAGTAAAACGTTAAATGAAGGCAAACTAACTTGAAGACATTCAAACTTGAACGTAAGATATCAATGCACACTATACACAAGGCGCTGACTCTTCGTCTACATATCTTTAGAATGCACATAATTATAATTCACTGATAATTGCACTTAACTTTATGCACAGCCAATTGAAGAGGTATTTGCACTTACTACACATTAACTTCAACACACAAAACACTTCTTGGTTCTGCGCAGAGACTGAAAGAAAGAGACTGGCAGTGCCCTATTCATTTCGCTGAGCGCTACTGGTGCCAGCGGAAGTGCAGCATGTTACGATTGGCAAAAACCTAAGGCGGCATATATTCTCAATGTAATTTCAGCTGATTTTGTAGATGATTTCTGGAAGTATTACTAAGCATAACCTGTTTTCTGATTTTTTTAAAAAAAACTTTATTGCATTATCTAACGATAACGTATACTTTTAATAACTCCAAATAACTGATTCAATGCCAAACAAATTTTTAAAAGACAAATATTTTAAAATTTTAAATTAAAAGAAAAGGAAGAAATAATTCTCAGTTCAATAAAATAATCAATTTATTAATCCACATATTGTAATAAGCAATTGTTTGCGATTGTTTCACATCGGCCTCGGTAGCTCAGTGGTTGGGTTATCGCCTCTGATGCCCGTGGACGCGGGTTCGACTCCGGCCGAGGACGACGAGGATTTTTTCAGGGAGAAATCCTGAGATCACGCACTTCCTTCGGAAGGGAAGTAAAGATGTTGGTCCCGTGTAGTCGTTTGCCGGCTGCACGTTAAAGAACCCTTGCAAGGCAAAATTTGCCGCCCCTATAAACCTGTCCTGAAATGTTCATAGAAGCTGAAAAGGACGTTAATACCCAACAAACCAAACCAAACCGATTGATTCACATACATTGCCTCGGGCGATCAGCTGTTTCTTGCCAATCCCAATTAGGCGGCGCGAAAGCACCAATAGAGGGGAGGTCACTGCCAGTCTCTTTCTTTCATTTGTCATAGTTCCGATAGCACACAATGAGGAAATTTAGGTTTCGTAAAATTAGCAATAAAACAAATTCTACGATGAAGCTCGTTCAGGATTAACTACAGTCAAATAGTTTAAATAAATCCAATATTTAAGCGCTAGGATGCCACCACTCTTGCACTAAAGGTAATAGAGTAGAATTGGGAATAATTGACGACTTGAATTGAAGAAAATTTGTCAGAACGTTAGGAGAATAAAACTTAGCTATCAAGTCACTAATCGATGTCGGATACTGTTCGTCAGTGAGAGAAAGACACAGTTCGGTAAATGGCAAAGAAAGTTCAATAATTCACGGGCGATGTGTTGGACGAGATGAATCATCGCGTCGGGCAGAGCGGCTCACAGAGAAGCCAGCGAAAAGGCGGAGAATTCCCCCTGTTCCTCGCTCGCGATAGAACTGGAGTGAGAATGGAAAGACTCCGACCCAAGCGCTGTCAACCCTGTCGGGAAATGTTGCCTCGAAATCGACATACGTACCTGGCGAGAGAATCGACTCGTCGGTTTGTCGGTGCAATTTCTCCTGTCTCTGCTCTCGTGGGCGTCATCGGCGGGATGCGATAATAGAGGATTCTCCCCGGCGTGTCTGTCAGCGCCATTCGTTCCGGACGCTAATATCTGGCAGAACTCCTCAGCAATAGCACTCAGGATAATATGGAGACGCTGTTGTAAGGCGTCGCCGTTGGAGCCAGCCTCGATTCCTTCGTCCAGTGGCTGGCTGCGTGCGCTGTCGCTCGTCCCCTGCTCGCGACGTGGGCTTGCTGACGCTGGCGTTGACTCACTTGTCGCTGCCTTCGGCGTGGGCTTTACTGAAGCTGGCGTTGGCGAGAGCTTGCTTGACGCTGTCGTCGGCGCTGGCCTGCCTTCATTGCCGTCTCTCGGTCGGGCTCCCGTTCGTGTCGTACTCCTTGGCTAACGGCTGCGCTCATCTCCGAGAAACCATTACCTCTCTCGTTCACCTCGTCCGTAACTATCTGAAGTTCCCGATCGCTCTGTCGTGACGTTGTTCTCCGTCAGCCAATCTCGATCCGCCCTGACGATCTCTCGGATTGTCAACCAATCTTCGTTTAACATCTCCGTCGCGGAGATACGTGCGTGTAAACATTCTCGAACGGCGACGTTTGACACGTGACACGCTCGCCCCCTGATCAGACAACCGAGAGGTAGTAATTAAAGTATCAAGGTGCTGATTGTTGCTACTGGAATGTCCTCTCTGTTGGGAGAAGAATTTGCTGATAAGGGGCTTGCATCTGTGGAGATGGAACTCCAGTTCCCATGTTGGATCTTCATAGCCGACCCACTTCACCAGGAACTTCCGATGTGGCTTCTTTCCCTTCATATCAACTAGCTTCTCCACTTTGTATACGCCTTGGTATTGAGGGTCAGCGATGGGATCTGGCGCTCATTCGGGCTTCCTTTTCCGATATCTCTTTAAGAACGAGCAATGGAAGACATTATTCCTACATTTACATTTCTTCGGAATACCTTATTAATAATTTTGTCTATCTTGAATGGTCCGGCAAACTTGGCGTAGAGTTTCTTGCCAATCACTCCCTTAAGTGGCTTAATACGTGAGGCCCTTGCCAGAACCCAATCGCCTACTTTCATCCGGAAGGGTTTGTGCTTCCTATTGTAATATCACTTGTAGCGGTTATTGGCCTTCTTGATTCTGGACTGGGCCAATTTAAGTAGATCTCTTAACTTCCTGACAAATTGCGAGGCACCGATGGAGGTGTGCATGTCGAGACCTATCGTTGGTGGGATTTGAATATCTCCCCCCAGCTCTCATAAAAACGGGCTCATTCCCGTAGCCTCGGAAGTCGACGAGTTAATAGCAATTTTGGTCGAAGTTAGACAATCCTCCCAATTGTTCTTGTCCACATTGACGTAATTCCTCAGGACTTGGATGACCGTTTGATTAGTGCGCTCAGACTGTCCGTCTGATTGTGGATGGAACGCACTGGCAAATTTTAGCGTGGTACCCAACAGTCGAAATATCTCCCTCTACATTGCCGAGGTGAATCGAACGTCTCTATCTGAGATAATAGCTTTCGGAAAACCATGTATCTTAAAGACTTGATCGACCAATATTCGCGCTGTTTCCTCGGCGGTGATCGTGGTTCCGCACGGGAAAAGACGCACCCTCTTCGTCAATTTATCAGTCACAGTCAGCAGTGCGTCATTACCTTGTTTTGATTTAGGTAAAGGAAGTATGTAATCTAATGGTATGGTATGCTAACGCCAAGGTGGCACTTCCAACGGATGCAAGTCCCCATACGGTAACTTTCGGGATACTTTATTGCTTTGGCACAATTCACACGACGCAATGTATTTACGAACGTCGCTTGGGAGGCGACGCCAGGAAAATGAGTTAGTAAGCTTATCAATAGTCTTTTGTGTACCTAAGTGCCCTCCTGTGGGTACATCATGGGCCTTCTGGATTAACTTGTTTATAATCGCCTTTTGAGGTGATATCACTAATCTCAACCTTTCTCCCCTCTTTCGGAATATTAACCCGTCCTTAACGATATAGGGAGCTTCAGTGCCTGATAGTATGTTGTTCAATAGTCTATTTTTCCGATATCACGCCTTAATGTCTTCCAATATCTTATCATTCATGACCAGTAGCAATCGCTAAATAGCTCTCCAGGCCGGATAAATAAAACTATGACACAACTCGTGCTGTACAGTTGTCGAACCAGCAAACATTAAATAAAGGCACACTACCTTGAAGACATTCACACTTGAACGTAAGATATCAATGCACACTATACACAAGACGCTGACTCTTCGTCTACGTAAACTTAGAATGCACACAATTATAATTCACCGATAATTGCACTTAACTTTATGCACAGCCAATTGAGGATGTATTTGCACTTAATACACATTAACTTCAACACACAAAATACGACAAATCTTGGTTCTGCGTCGAGAATAGGAAACGGTTCAAAGTTCCGATAGCACACAATGAGGAAATTTAGGTTTCGTAAAATTGGCAATAAAACAAATTCTACGATGAAGCTCGTTCAGGATTAACTACAGTCAAATAGTTTAAATAAATCCAACTGTTCACTAAACTGTTGGAAATATGAAGATTTCTCGACGTGAAATCTTTCGTGCAATATTTAAGCGCTGGGATGCTGCCACTCTTGCACTAAAGGTAATAGAGTAGAATTGGGAATAATTGACGAATTGAATTTAAGAAAATTTGTCAGAACGTTAGGAGAATAAAACTTAGCTATTAAGTCACTAATCGATATCAGATACTGTTCGTCAGTGAGAAACACACAGTTCGGTAAACGGCAAAGAAAAGTTCAATGATTCACGGGCGATGTGTTGGACGAGATGAATCGTCGTGTCGGGTAGAGCGGCTCACAGAGAAGCCAGCGAAAAGGCGGAAAATTTCTCCTGTTCCTCCTCGCGATAGAACTGGAGCGAGAATGGAAAGACTCCGACCCAAGCACTGTCAACCCTGTCGGCTCCAGACACAGCGGGAAATGTTGTCTCGAAATACGAGAAAATGTCCGCTTGTACATCTAAGCAGAAGACCGTTAATTGCCTTACAATCGACTCGTCGGTTCGTCTGTGCAATTTCTCCTGTCTCTACTCTCGTAGGCGTCGTCAGTAGCGTGCGATAATGCAGGATTCTCCCTGGCATGTCTGTCGGCCTCATTCGTTCCAGACGCTAATATCTGGCAGAACTCTTCAGCAATAGCACTCAGGATAATATGGAGACGCTGTTGTAAGGCGTCGCCGTTGGAGCCGGCCTCGGTTCCTTCGTCGAGTGGCTGGCTGCGTGCGCCGTCGCTCGTCGCCTGCTCGCGGCGTGGGCTTGCCTGACGCTGGTGTTGGCGAGAGCTTGCTTGACGCTGTCGTCAGCGCTGGCCTGCCTTCGTTGCCGTCCCGTTCGTGTCGTACTCCTTGGCTATCTACTGCGCTAACCTCCGAGAAGCCATTACCTCTCTCGTTCTCCCCGCTCCGATTTCTCGTCCGTAACTGTCTGAAGTTCCCGCTCGCTCTGTCGTGACATCGTTCTCCGTCGGCCAATCTCGATCCGCGCTGACGATCTCTCGGATTGTCGACCAATCTCGTGCATTTATCATCTCCGTCGCGGAGATCCGAGCGTGTAAACGTTCTCGAACGACGACGTTTGACAGTGACAGCTATTAAATGTAAATAAAAAAAAATAAAATAAAATTATAAAAAAAACTTTACTTTTTTCTTTACTTGAAACGTGGTATCAGGATCTGTAGAAGGGGTGGTATATTTGCGTTGATAACGCTATCGTGTGCGACATACATTTTATCTAGAGATGTATCTTTAGAAACTGCGATGTGAGCATTAATAATGAGAACCTGTTCCTTCCAAGAAATACGATTTGTAAACAACATCAAGATGTACAGTCATGGACAAAAAAACGCTTCCTCACTCTGTGCTGCTATATTTTTAAATGAGCGTTTACTACTTTTGCCACTAGGGATTTGATATCGTTTAGCATGTCAGTTTTTCTGCTCTATTTTGATTACAAGTGCACCATACGTTTTCAAACATCACAGAAATTAGACCATAATAGTACTCAAGATGGTCGTCTGCTACTTGAACACTATCGAATGAAGCATCGCCGTGCCGTTTCTTCTGAGATGTCCATCTTTGTACTATCAATAGAAGCTACTGTTACGATTCACAATGGTCCTTCGGTGCCTGTTACTTTTCTCGAACTATCTCTGTGATCCCTGTCATCAACTAGTCTTTTTGCCTAATCTGCCATTAGCAAGTTCAATAAACGCCATTTCTTCTAAAACAATTTCTTCTAGAAACACTGTATAAAGTGCCGTTGTAATCTATTTATTGCTGAATTTTAAAATTGCATACATTGCATCTACTTGAAAGCACTTTTTTCTGTGAATTTATTGAAGAAATGTTAATGAAATAAAATTATTTATGATTTCAAAAATTAGATGCTGTATTTCTATTCGAGAAATATCTGGAATCTCTTAAATTCTGAAAGCAAAGTTTTTCCATTTAAAGTAGATTGCAATGACATATTAATATTATGGCAAATAATTCTTAGAACTATTTTTCAGAATGAAATGAGAAAACATATAAATAAAGTATTTTCATCTGAAAAGGCACTCAGAATGACGGAGCTTATGTGTTATTTATGAGAAGAGAAATAAATAAATGCCATCTAAACTTAATGTCTTATTTTCTTGTCGATTTAGAGAGCAATTTTATCTTTCTTTTAAAACCCAGTCGTCGCGATTCTACATGGATTTTAGTGTGTTGGGGTGCAATATTCAGAGATCAAAATTCATTCGCCTCTTAAGAGAAGCTCCAGATAAAGTTTTAGCAAAAATACTTAGTAATTGAAATAACAGGCGCAAACTTTATGTAATTCCATCTCAACCTTAAAGACAAACATAGAAGGAGCCTGCGCACATGCATTAATTTTTTTTGTTTCACTGGCTAACCCATGGAGGAAATATATTGCAGATGAAACTTCCTTGCTATGTTATTTTTTCTGTACAGTCATAAGCGTTGCTTTAGTGGTTAGCAGATGAATTAAATATTCCATAATTCAATACCGTGTACGAACAAACGCAACCAACCTCCAGCCGGTTCTCCTTGGCATTGCAGAGAGGGAGGGGTGTAGATTAAATAATAATTGCCTCCTTCTTTTAACCAAAATAATGTTCGTCATTCAATCCATGACTCAAAGGTCAAAATACTGTGAAAGGCCAAAATAAAGCTAAAAATGATTATAGTAAATTGTTTAATAATTATACTGAAGAATAGAATGAAACAAAGTAAACATCAAAAAAGTATATAAAACAGTATAAAAACAAAAGAAAACAATAAGAAAGAAATAAATGGTTACAATAAATTGTTTTACAGTCACCATGTGTAGGCTAATAGTAATGATGTTTATTATAGACGTTTAACAGCAATGATATGCCAACACCGCCTAGGAAACTTTATACATTCTAACATCCTCCTCCTAGAAGTTACCAGCTGAACATGGAAAAGATCAAACATTGTTACGTCGTTGTAGAAAACTAGAAAGACTGGTCCTGACGCGGAAAAGTCAATGATCCTAGTAGTCCCAGTAACAATATAAGCGTCATTGTTTCCATATTGGATTTAAACAATCAGGTTGGACTGCTATGATCAGGTGACTTTTCCGCGTCAGGGCCTTGCATTTCTCGTTGGCCTGCGTGGTGCTATTACAGAAGTAAGTTCAACGTCACAATCTTAGTGCTTCAACAATACATTATTGACGTCATGTTCAGGCCTGCTAGTTTCTAGAGCCGTGCCCGCAGGCGATGATAAAGACAGGCCTGGACACTCAAAGTCACCTGACCATAGTAGTCTGAACAAGAATTCATTCTTCATTGTTTCCAACAAACGAAAAAATACTGATTGTTAAAATCCAAGATGGAAACAATGAAGGTTGGATTGATGCTCAAACTACTATGGTCAGGTGACTTTTTGAATGCCCAGGCCCAACACCACCTAAAGAAAAGGTCTGGGCGCTGAAACGTCGTTACATTGTTACATCATCTCAATAGGGAAAATTCAGAGCTTATTATTGGTGGAAATACGATTAACAATTTCCTACTCGATTAATAATTCCATGATGCCCAGGTCCTTTTGGAGATGATGTAACAATGTAATGGCGTTATCTTTAGGTGGTGTTGCCTATACTCTTTCAGACGAAAGTTTGACAGGGCGTGTACAGTTAAATTTTAGCTTTCAATTGTTTAGGCATTGTTGCAAAATAAAATTAACAATGTCTAACAATTAACATTGGAAATTTAATTGGACACGCCCATTCAAACTTTCGTTGGATAGAGTATAAAAACAAAGCCTGCTCATTGCATCATCAAACGAGAGCTGACAAACCAACCTTCATTGTTTACAACAAATGAAAAAATACTGATTACAACAAGTGTTTCTTCGTTTGTCGTAAACAATGAAGATTGGATTATCAGCTCTCGTTTGATGACGCAGTCAGCAGCTTTGTATTTTAGGTGGCGTTAGTTGGATCAAGGTGGCGATAGTTGGATAAGGCCTGAGCCAACACCACCTAAAGACAAGGCCTGAGCGCGGGAACGTCATACATTGTTAAAACGTCATAAGTAGTCATCTTTAATCGCATTTCTACCAATGATAAGCCCGAAATTATGACTAGGTATGATGTAACAATGTATGAAATTTCTGTGCGCAGGCCTTCTCTTTAGGTGGTGTTGCCTGAGCGCGGAAAAGTCATACATTGTTACATCATCATACGAGGTCATGTTTAATCGCATTTCTACCAATAATAAGCCCTATATTATGACTCCGCATGATGATATAACAATGTATAACGTTTTCGCGCTCTGACCTATCTTTAGGTGGTGTTGGATCAACCAACTCTACCTAAAAAACAAAGCCTGCTGACTGCATCATCAAATCGGGTGTAATCGGCGTTTTTCCGTTTGTTGTAAACAATGAAAGTTGAATTGTCGACCCAGATTTGATGATAATCAGTAGTCTTTGTTTTTAGGTAATGTTGGATCAACACTACCTAAAGAGAAATCCTGCATGGATACGCCTTTAGTTTCGAAAATTAAAAATATCAGTGTATACAAGCACAATGTAAACAATCGCGACTGCCAACCCATTAAAATATCTGATTAACGGATAAACTCCAGTAAATATCTCCATGGGCTAAGCTTTGCTATATTATTTAGCACCAAAGTTTTTTTTTATTTTTATTTTATTTTTTGCTTTTGTTTGTCCGTTTGTAACATCATTTTCTCCAAACGTATTAAAAATTTGTACAACGTTTTCGCAATCGATAAATATGTATCACGGCTTTGACTAGTTCGAAGATGGTCGAAATCGGTTCAATGTCACGTGTTCTCAAGTTTCAGTTTCCTTAGTACAACCTGTTTTGTTGGATATTAAAACATTGTTTGCGCTGGTTTGAAGCACGCATTTTTTACAATAACTTCGTTGTAGCCAGCACGAATTTAATGCTTAAGTAGGAACGCTTCGATAATAGACACTCCCTTAGTTTCAACAATATATATTCAAAAAAAACTTAAAAATTATAAAGGGTTTTTTTTTTAGTCGAAAACAAAGAATTACTCCAGTCATCAATGGCTTTAGCCCTTTAACCTTTCCATGCTTTATTGTGATTTTAAAATTACTGGCTTATTGCTATCAAATTCTTTGTTGACGAGTATTTTTCCCGTGAAAAAATTTATTAAGATGCAATAATTTCAAACGGCATTCATTTCCAGTGGTTATATACACTCAAAAATAGTGCCATAAAGTGCTATCAAATTAATGCCATCTCTCGATGATGTAAAAAATTCACGTTATATTCTATGGTTACCATAGAGTACACAAAGCCACTTTACTACTGCTCCTAACAACAGTTCTCTTATGGAGAATTATATTCCTGGCAATGCTAAACGACACGGTCTTTGCATTGTAAACAGCGCAACTTCGCTCACATCTGTCTCGATGTCGGCATCCGAAATCGCTCTATCTAATTTCTCCTGTTTGATGGTTACGGGCATTTGTAATTATTATTAGACTAGCTGTGCCCGCGACTTCGTACGTCTAGATCACTGAAACACATACCAATGCCGTTTTTTATAAATATTCTCTGAGCCATGGACCATGTTCAAAACAATGACATTAAGAAAAGAACTAACATAGGGAGACAACCAAACCGCTTTTCCGCAAAAATTTTATTCCGCATGTATGTAGATTTCAATCGCTAAGCGACTTTCTTTCAGCATGACTCTACATACGGAATAAAATTTTTGTGGAAAAGTGGTTTGGTTGTGTCCCTTATGTTAGTAGTAATTACATGTACTGACTTAGGTAATATACTCTTATATTTAATACAACTAAAAGAAGTTTTCATTTACTACAACAAAGTTTCTCTGTAACAATGTTAGGAGTAGAACCATCAGGGATGTATGCATAAAGATTGCTAAAGTTGCTGACACGAGAAAGAGCCACATAGAGTTGGCAGCGCGAAAAAACAATTATCACTGAGATCCATGCCCGCAACGTGGAGAAGGATCCACAGCTTCTGGCTTTTATTGTTTACAAAGAAGGGAAAGTTATTTGGAATGAGAGAGATTCGGGGTATAAAAACTCTATCACCTGCGCCGCATCCTGTTAAAATCTCAGCTTCTATCACGTTTTGCTGTAGATTTGTAACTTTCAGTCGAGTGCCATTACACAGTTTTGGTGGGCTTAAATTTCTAAGAAGAATTATGGGGACGCTGACTTTTAAATTAACTTTGTGCGACGGAAGGCCGGTTACGCTCAGGGAATCCAAAAATTCAATCGGATAGTTCTTAGTGTACAGTTGATAGAGATATATTCTACACTTTCCCCATGAACAAATGTTAATATTTCAGCGTTTATTACTGTGGTCTGGTCATTGCGAGGAGTCAAAATAGCTCTTTCGCATAGCCAAGAATTTTCATGGTTTGTTATTTGCGTTGGGTCACCATATGCAGAACAAATGAGGCCTTGCAGTGATGGCACTGTACAATATAAATTATCAGGTAAAATAACTTTTCCTTGTTCTTGTGGATAGGTACCGTCACCTATAATTAGTTATAAATCTGCGAATTCCTGTGCATTAGGGTTGTCTCCTGTTCGCGCTCGTATATTTATTGTTAAATGCATTGGTATAACGTTGCGCCACAGGTTTGAGCTCTTTAGGCAGGCTCTAACTTCACTAGCCCTAATTCCTCGTGGTATTACTGGCAAAATCTGCCTAAAATCTCCACAGAAAAGCACTGTAAAGGTTAGTTCATAGTCTCCCGTTACTGTTTGCGCCGTGCTCCAACAAAAGCTGTTCCGTTTGTTGAGAACATTCATAGTTGTGCTTTGTCGTTATGCCGATGGCTGTCGAGCCGCCGTCCGCTGTTGCGCTGGGATAGAACTGTGCTCTATTTCAACGGCCAACGCACAACGGCCCACCAATCAGAACTTGACGATCTCTTGACGTCATTTCTCTTCTTTGAAAAACAAAAATGGAGGAAAACAAGTTAATTGAAGCGATTCAAAAGTATCCCTGCTTGTATGATACGAGAGCGAAAGAATAGAAAGATCAAAAATTAAGAGAAAAGATTAAATATTCTCTTCTTTGAAAAATAGATCTTACATTGGAACGATGCTTATTTCTTCGATGCAAGTTTATAGTTGACTGAGCATGCGCAGTGTTACCGTTTTACCGCTGTGACTATGAATGCTATAGCGCTGTAACCAGAGCGCTAACGGCAACGTTTTCAACTTGACGGAACGGCAGACGGCCAACGCAAAACAGCGTTGTCAGACTATGAACCAAGCTTAATTCCACCCATAGGGCGGTCATTTTGTCGGATGTCACGCAAGGTTCTATCCACCGCGTCTATCGCTTTACGGTTTGCCATAGAGCACTCGTCCCATACTAATAAGTAGCAATCGCGTAGAATCCTTGCTTTGTCGGTGCTCCTAGAAACCTGACACACTGGGCTTTCCGTTTGTTCCAAATCAATTGGATTCTTGAACATTGTATGTGCGGTTTTGCCTCCGGAGCAGTGTGGCTGCTATACCCGATGAGGCGACAGCAAGAGCAATTTTATTTTGATTGCTTATTTGGCTCAAGATAATTTTAGTGAGAAATGTCTTTCCCGTCCCACCGGGTGCATCTAAAAAGAAGATTTCTCCCGAAGCACCCTCTATGCTGTGACACACGCGATCGAATATTATACGCTCTTCCACTGTTAGGTTCGAGACACCGTTTTGCAATGCTTCAGCCAGTTTCGCTGGATTATAGTTTAGTTCCGCTACATACACCCTGTTAATGTGTTCCCCGTCTAAAGTTAGTGCGGGCATACCATACTGAGAGAGAGGATTATCTCCTTAGATGGAACTATGTCTAGGATAGCCAGCAAACATCGATTCAGATTACTTTCACGCAACTTGTCATTCAGTTCGCCATTATTTCTTAGTTGTACGTTCCTGAGAAAGTCTTCGACTAATTTTTCTTGATATTTTTGCCACAACTGTGCAGCATCTGAAAGCCTACAAAATACCAGCAAGATGGCAAACAAATTACGCAAGCAATGTGGACTATCGCTGACGCATGCTTTGGCTAAACAGTTATCCGAATGCTGATCATCATCTCGGCAAACAGTCTCGTAAGTAGGATATTCAATATCGTCAACTTTTCGCAGTTCGGTAAAGGAAGTAGGTCCTCGCACTGTATGTAAAAGAAAGCGTAAGTAATAGCATTCGGAGTTGCTTGGATGCACCGCGTAGACTCTACCAATGATGTGTTGTTTGAATATACCGGGCTGGCCATCCACAGCTATTCCACGTCTTCTACGGTTCAAAATACCTCGCTGCTTGTTAAATGTACAATAAAATGGAACTTCGTCGTATAAAACTGCTTTTGCAAAATCAGCTGTTTCACAAAGTCGAAAGAATGCCAACAAAGTGGTGTCTCGGATTTGCTAACCGGTCTGCTACATTTTCAGAGTTAAAGTACACTTGTTACCTGCCTTCAAGGTGAACATCTAGATGCATTACTGGCGGATGTCTCTCGTGAATGGGGAAGCTAAAAATGCGTCAAACCGCCTCTGGAGAGCTTATATATCGGCCTGATTGGAACCTCGTGACTTCGTCATACTCATTATTTCTCAACGCAAACGTGGCCTGGTCATTACCCTTATTGATGTATTTACATATACAGGGTTATTACAAAAGAACTTCACACTTTTAAAAATTTATTACATCAAAGCTATTCAGAATATAGACACACCACATTCGGATTCTTAAGGAAAAACTCTTGAAGTTTATTGTGACACAGTTAAAGATGTTCAATATGCCCCCCTGTAGTCGAATTCGTCCCAAACCCGCATTAACATGTCTCCATCAATCCCACGTATCGCTGCCGTAATGCATTCTTTCAGCTCGTCTAGGTCACGGGGAAGGGTAGGGTGAAGACCTTGTCCTTTACACACCCCCATAAAAAGAAATCACAGCCGTGGATTGGTCGAGCAAACAATCTGGAACATGCAAAGTGGCCACCGCGGAGCCCCGACCTCACACTTTATGATTTCTTTTTGTGGGGGTCTTCACCCTACCTCTTCCCCGTGACCTAGACGAGCTGAAAGAGCGCATTACGGTAGCGATACGTGGGATTGATGAAGACATGTTAATGCTGGTTTGGGACGAATTCGACTACCGCATTGATGTATGCCGTGTCACGACAGGGGGGCATATTGAACATCTTTAACTGTGTCACAATATACTTCAAGAGTTTTTCTTTAAGTATCCATATGTGGTGTGTCTATATTCTGAATAGCTTTGATGTAATAAATTTTTAAAAGTGTGAAGTTCTTTTGTAATCACCCTCTATATTTGGTGGACTCCACGCTATGACACATTTGGACGTTAATGTGAGCTTGAAATATTCTTGATAACATTGGTGAATAGGGTACAACCCCTCTATTGTCCAAAATAATTTCTTGACCATGTAATCTAACTGTGGCTGTGAAACCGCCTTGTTGAGGTGATCTTCGACGATATACAGCGAATACTCGTTTTCCTCCGACATCATTTGCTCTAATACAGCTCTAGGGTAATTTTTATAGCAGCGGCCCTCCTGCATGCAAGGAGAGTTTGTAATTAAAGCAGCGCGTGGCCCATGAATAATGTGTCTTTACAATCTCATGTAATATTGCATCGTAGCTCGAGTCAGGTAATTCAGCACTGATGACAAAAAAATAAGAAAAAAACTAAAAAAAGAAAAAAAAAACTAAAGAAAGAAAGAAAGAAGAATCCGTGCAATTATGCGGTCTGCAGCCCGCACAGAAATGAGGAACTTTAATTATAATCATCCGATATGTAAATAACCTGTAAAAATAAATACAAAATTTAATCCTATCATTTTTTTAGTTATGCATTCCACCTTTTGCAAGTCTGATGTTGTCATCTAAATCCTCCAGATGTCTCAGTGTGCGTCCGCCATTATAACATACCCACAGCCATGGATGAATGAAGACCATGCCATAGCTCAGTGCCTTGGTTTTGTTCTTCTTTTGGGTTTGCATTACAATTTGATATTTAATTCAGCATGAGTTCGTACTGTGCAATTGTTGACTATTCAAACGTTCAAAAAATCCTTAGAAAATGGAGAGAGGAAGAATGTAATTGAGTATCGAAGCAATATGTTGGTAGTAAGTGCGTGATCTCAGGATTTCCCCCTGAAAAATCCTCGCCGTCCTCGGCGACCACTGAGCCACCGAGGCCGATAAACACTTTGAATTCAATAAAATAATTGTAAATGTCGAAATATGAAACGGGTGGCCGCTTCACATCGCACTTTGTGAAGAATTAATTTATGTTCATAATCTGAAATTAAAATTATAAACAGGTTTTAAAGTAAGCAAATAAAGACATTTAAATTTAAAAGAGTTTAGTCTCCTTATAATGGGGAAAATCGTGAAATAATAAAAA
>JAHWFO010087466.1:30722-67756 GCA_023313115.1 Rhysida immarginata | reverse complement strand
AGGTGGTGTTGCCTCGAAGCGGAAAAGTCATCTGATCATCTGGGTCCGAACAACAATCCAATCTTCATCCAATCTTGGATGTAAACAATGAGTGTTTTCACGATTGTTGGAAACAATGAAGGTTGGATTGTTGTTCGGACCCAGATGGTCAGGTGACTTTTCCGCTTCGAGGCCTGTCTTTTTCATTGGCTTCGTGACTTGCCTCTCCAACAATCCATTTTCGGGAGAATGATGTAATTATGACGAAACCGACAGTAGCGCTGCGAAGCCAACGCCTCCTATAAAGAAAGCCTCGGCACTGAAACGTCATACATTGTTACATCATCATACTTCGTCCTTTGTTAATCGGATTTCTACCAATAATAAGCCCGAAATTTGGTCGACTTATGATGATATAACAATGTATGACGTTTCAGTGCCGAGGTTTTCTTTATAGGAGGCGTTGGCGAAGCCAGGAGCGTTTTTAAAGAAAATGTCATTGGTTTATTTTCGTCACGTGAACTCAGAAAAGTTTCCCTTGCGGCTATAGGGAGTTTCCCCTCTGTTTCTTATTCCTCTGTGAGTGTTAGCATTTTTGACCTTGCCCATTGCTGCTTGAATTAAGAAAATTTATTAAGATCCACTCAATTTGAACGACACTCACTTCCACTGGTTATGTAAACTCAAAATAGTGCCATAAGGTACTAGCAAACTAATGCCATCTCTCCGTGCTCAAAGAAAATTCATGCTAAATTCTATGGTTACCATAGAGGAGGAATAAGATAGAGTGCGCAAAGCCACTCACTATCTCCTTTACCACTGCTCCCAACAACAGTTCCTCTTATGGAGAATTATATTCCTGACAATGCTAAATGACACGGTCTCTGCATTGTAAACAACGCCACTTCTCTCTCATCTGTCCCCAAATCGCAGTTGGTTATTTGCCTCGATGTCGGCATCCGAAGACGCTCAATGCGTAGACGAATGCGCTCTCTATCTTATTTTCCCTCTTTGATGGATACGGACATTCGTAATTATTATTATTATTAGGATGCCGTATATCACAAGAAGAATTAATTCACCAGATGCAAGGTTCGTTCTATGAATCGAATTTTATTAGCTGAAAACAGCAGTTCTTTTGAGAAGTCTTGAGACCAACTTTTAGGAGTTTCACTAGCGCTCTGCGAGTGGTATCGTTTGTTTAAAGGAGAGCAAAACACTAACCATAAATAAGAACGCAATGTCTATCACACTGCAATATAGCATTGTGCAGGGCGACCAGCGAGATGTGTGTCATTTTAAACTGCACACATACTTGACCAATTACACTGAAGAGAGATCCAACGATCAGTGGAGAAACGTTTTTACAGATGAATCCGGATTCTCAATGGAACCAGACAACAGATCTGAAGAGAGCCTGAAACCAGATACCCGTCCATCAATATCGGCTAAAATCGCAAAAATAGCCGAATCATTGTTGTCGAAAAACCCAATGTCATGCAGGAGGAAAATATCGCTAGTGGGAAACAGGATGGGGGATGAACGCATCAAATGCTCTCATTCTGAGTATCATCCGTCACGAGTATTGAGTCGTATGACAATGGTGGCAACGGGCTATTCAAAATGGATTTCATTGACTTCCTCCTCTCTCGAAACCTGCATGTAGCAAAAAAATCTATAATCGATTTTTTTTCTATTTTTAAATGCTTTCGAGTTTCTGGGTTATAAAGAAAATGAACTTCAGTTATCTATGCCCTAATTATTCTGTTGCCTTGAGCGAATTTGGATAAAGAATTCCCTTGAGTGATTTTAATGTGAAATATTAAGCCAAAAATAAAGAATTAACTGATTCGCTTAAGGAATCGATAGAGGAGGATATCCGAGAAGTACTCTATCTGGCCATTCGTTCCAGACACCCCAAATCAGTAAACTAAATCGGACCCTGCACAGCATGAGTATCGTGTAGGGCCTTTCGTCGCAATGACATCCGCAACCCTTAGAGAAATATGTGACAAGTGTCGGCGGGAATCTTGCTCCATTCATCCTTCAAATTGGCAAATAGCTCAGTGGTGTTCTTTGAGCGGTAAGGCCTAGCTCTCAAGCGGCGCACCATTTCGTTCCAAAGGTATTCATTGGGGTGGAACTCTGGACTTTAGGCTGGCTGAAAAAGTTTCCCCACACCCATTTCTCAAACAAGATGTTAATAACGCATCTGTAAGACAAGGAGCATTGCCGTGCTGAAACAGATATGGGTCGTTAACAAAGTGTTCCCACAATGTCGGTAGCACAGTATTGTCCAGAACTGTATGGTACGCTTCGGCATTCATGATTCTGCAAACTAAAAGGGGACCACGACCTCTTTCAGGAGTTACCTCTTTCGAATTTTACTGTGGATTCCTGACAAATCTGGTTTGCCAGACATCCGCCAAACCCACTCGTGTTCATCGGACCGCCACAACTGGTAGCGGGATTCATCACGCCATAGGATGGTTTTCAAATGTTCTGGAGTCCAGTTGCACCACTGTAACCGAGAGGTCGCATTAAAAGCTCTGCTATTCGGCTTGTGATTTGCTGCTCGTTCATGAAATCTAAGTGCGACGATCACTTGCAACACTAGATGTCGCCGATCGAAATTCCTGTGCGCATGTTTTTAACGAAACTTTCCAGTTTGACATCACCACACTTTCAAACATCCACGGTCGCATCTACCAATTTCTTCTGTTTACTGGATCTGGGATGGCATGTTATAATCCCCTTCCACTTCTCTTACTGTCGAGCGGGGTATCTGAGATTTTTTGGAAATCTCACAGATCGAATGCCCAAATATGTGGGCTCCAATATTCATCATTTTGTCTCCCACTAATTTCGCGTCGTCTGTTCATATTGATTGCAATAGTGGCTATGAGCGTGTTCCAAACCGTCAATGTGTTTTATAGGTTATATGATGTGTATGGACGGTCCCATGCGCTTTTAGAGAGGTGTCCGGTGAGAAATGGTCAGATAGGAAATGTAATGAGAAAAACGAAATGGTCAGGAAATATAGAAGATATTTGGCCAGGAAATGTTAAGCTAAGAATAGGCAAGCTTGAAGATAGAGATTTTCTGTTAAATACTTCAGCAGATTGTTCTTTACGAACAATTAGGAATCGCGAATCACTGTTCCAAAAACAAAAGACACGCTATTCGCCAGGGCAGACGGTCAACGTATTCTTAGCTCGGTGTTTCTCTTCATCAGTGGAACGTAACGTACCATTTAGTTAATCAGTGTATCCCCTGTAGCATCCATTCATCTATCATTACTTGACTTTCTGACGGATAGAGCAATTATTTTTAACAATTGTATCCCTAATAACAAAACCACACTTAGACGCGAAGAAACGATTTCGAGGCAGCCAAATTCTATTTACTCGTTACCAACACATTAAATTCGTTGAGCAAATAGCGAGATGTCTTCTCGGCTAATATTGGACGTTCTATCAATTCATTTACCCCAGATAAGATAAAGTGCGTCCTTTAAAAATAATAAATAATATGAATGACAATTGAATCTTTCCCGATTAATATTTAGGCCTCATCGATTTCATAAAATTATTTCATGAATTCTCCAGCAGTTCTAATTGAAAGTTTGCTTTTTGATGAGATCTGCAGGAAGTTATATCATACCACACAACTTAATATTAATAGAATGTCTTTAAATTACTTTAGTTTCATGAAACATCTGTTTCAATCTAATTTTCATTCTAATGAAGTCTTTTAAGCATATAGAATAAGTTCTATATTTTATAAATTTCATCCAGATTTCTCCGCTCATCAATAGCAGAAGACCTCTTTTCAAAACTACAATATTCCCCTTAGTTTATTACGCTCAAGAGTCTCGATTTATAGAGAAAACAAATTAGATAATTACAAAAAGTCTCTTTCAAAGTACACATGATGAGAAAACTTCGTCGCGAAAGGCTTATGGCAAGCCTTTAATCGTGTAGTTAAATTCTTAATAAACCCTTGACAATACTGTTAAAATTACCTGAAGGAAGAAAACAATATACGAGGGTCGTCCAGAATTAAAGAACGATTGGGTGTATCTCAGTAAAAAACAAAAGATATCAAAACAAAACTTTGCAATAATACTAAACCTAACACTACTTATATATAGTCAATCCAGCCTTAGTTTGCGCGAGATGTGATAGACATGTTAATTGTTATGTTTTGTTTATTTTTGTTGTAACAATGCCCAACAATTGAAACGGCCATCATATTTCGCATACATAATCAGCATCGTTATTGAGGCACTTCTCATAACGGGACACAAGTTTTCAATGCCGATGTTATACTCATCTGCTTTCAATGAATGAACCATGAAATTACTTATTATTTAAGCGCTTCATCACGTTGGAAGAGCGTTCCCGCGAGAAACCCCTTCATTTTTGAGAGAAGTTGAAAATCACTAGGCGCCAAGTCGGGACTGTAAGGGGGATGGTCAAAAACGTCCCACTTAAAACGCTGGAATTTTTGTTGCTGCAGCTGCATGAGTCCGAGCGTTGCCATGAATCAACACAATCCCTGGAGACAACATTCCACGTCTCTTGTTTTGGACAGCTGAACTTAAACATAAATATGTTTTTAAAGTAATAAATTAAAAAAAAAAAAACTGAGATGCGAAATTACAATAAAATCGAAATAACGAAGTTTCAAAAAAAACCTGAAAATACGATCATCTTCATCGGAACCTATATGATGAACTCGTAAAATTAATATTATGAAAATTTCTTTATCGAAGTTGCTTTTCTGCATTTTTTTTTTTTTTTTGAAGGAGAATGCGTATGATGCCACTCCATGGATTACGGATGAGTTCGGCCATTGTCGGCAGATGAGTATAATCTTGGTGGAAGAAAACGAGATGTGTGCAATTTGATTTATGCGCATGTCCTGACGTCATGTGGATTGCACGGCCGTTGTAAAAAGGCACGCGGGCTGTGTATCGCTCGTATAAAATTAATATTAAAATGTATTTAATTTTAATTATCATTTTCTGCTAAATACAAGACTTCTCTTAATAGTTAGTAAGTATTTAAATGTTACCTATGTTGTTTCTAATTGGTTAGGACGGCAATGACGCGGACATTTTGCAATCCACATGACGTCATGCGCGAAACTCTTCATAATTGAGAAACAAATTGCGCACACCTTATTTTCTTTCCACAATGAGTATAATATCGGCATCGGCAAAAACTTGTCTTGTCTGAGAAGTGCCTCAATAACAATGGCGATATGTAGAAAAGTAGTGTTAAGTTTAGTATGTTGCAAATAAAGTTTTGTTTTTACAACGATATTAATTCGAAGGTAGATTCCGAATCATATTGTTAATAGGGCCACCTTCTTGAAGCCAACTTGAAGCCATGACAGTTCTGAGCATGAGTGAGCCGTGGAGTACTTCTTTGGGGTACTTCTGTCGGGCTGCTTTATTTTTGATGATTTTGGGCCTGAGGAATAATTATTTATAAACCACGCCTCAAAGTTGTTCCGCGTACAATTGTACAAATAGATACGAAAAAGAATCAGGGATCACTTTCCACAAGCATGAAAGATGATGGAAACGAAATTGAAATTGATCGAATTGAAATTGAAACGATGATCAAAAAATTGCTTATAAAATGTAAAATATAAAAAATACCTAAAAGTTAACGAAAAGACAAAGGTGTATTGACGTCTATTTTAAACTTACCACTCCGTGATCGGCGTGTGAAAGAATTATTAATCAGCTACCCTCATGTTTAGCCATGTGTTTAACATCATCTTCTTTTATTTTCGGCTATGACAATTCTGGGCGGCGGAGCTTCTGAATTTCCTACAGTTATAGCAGCAGGTTTCGGCGTTTATCTTTAATTAGCTGATATACCCGGCGTTGCTCGGACTCCTTTTTGATGAAATTTTGCAATATCTGAACGTGAATATACAGTGAAAATGACCACATGAAAAAGGTTAGAATTAATACAGTAAAAATCATATTGAAAAACCGAAAAAATTCTTTTAAAATGCTCCCAATACATGGCGCTCTCTAACTATGTCCTTCTAGCAGTTCCAGCAGATTAAAGAAAACATGTTTTCTGTATTTCTTAAATCTGAGATCTATCCGACTTCTACATATGTGTAGAATAATGCATGTGGTTTCGAAAGAGAAAGGAATAGAATGAAAATAAAACAATACTTTGATTTGACGTTTCTTCAGCCCTGGCTGTGGTTGTATTCTCCTATTTCGCTCGCCACATATTTGAGTTTGGAAGAGCTTGTGGCAACATGTAGGCTTTATTTTACCACAGTCGGGCCATGGGAAGAGAAGATATAATAATTTGAAATGTTTATGGTAAATGCCCTTATTTAAAAAAAAAAGTATCGTTCATTACTGCAGACGGAGACTTATTCTAAACTTGCTAATAACCGATATACACTAAGAAATCATATAAATGACTTTAAAAAATCATTTGTTCATCTAAATATTCAACAATTCCAAAATTCCATGCGAATGACGTTCCTAACCTAAATAATTTCTTGGGAACCTAATCATACTTTAGATGTGAACACGCCCTAATGTGACGAACTTCGACGATACAATGGATACCCATATTCATCCGTTATACTTTGTTTTAGGATAGCTTTTAGAGCAATGGCTATCTTGCATGCAAGGAGAGTTTCGATGTAATGCATCTACTCCGATGCAACTACATTAACCCGGTTGTTGGCCACTTGGTGAAAATTCGCACGATTTCGAAAACTGCGCGGAATCATGGCCAACTCCTCTTCATCTGGTGTTCGATAGCCAGCTTCAGTTCCTTCTATGAGGCTTAGTTTTTTTCTTCATGAATGTAATGATCGTTTGTCTCTAATAAATAATATTTAATTAATTTTCCATTTTCTGATAATATTATTTATTAGACTTATCTACGAGGCGCATCCAGAAAGTAAGTTTCCCTATTAAAAAAAAAAAAAGAACTCACACATACAGGAATATATTTATTGGCAACAAGTACAGCAATGTTTCAGCTATTTTTCAACATAGCCACCACCAGAAGTGAGACACTTGTCGTATCGTGGGATCAACTTTTGTATCCCCCTGTCGTAGAACTCTGCCGCCTGTGAATGGAACCAGCGTGTGACAGACGTCTTCAGCTCTTCGTCGTTGCAAAACGCTCACCGGAGGACAGGAATTTCTTGAGGTGCAAGAAAACGTGAAAATCGCTGGGAGCAAGATCAGGGCTGTAGGGTGGATGATCAAACAACTCCCAGCCAAATTCCGTCAAAACAGCTGCTGTGCGTCGAGCCGTATGTGGACGAGCATTGTCATGGAGGAGCACAACACCTGCAGTAAGCATTCCACGCCTCTTGTTTTGAATGGCATGTCGCAATTTCCGCAGTGTTTCACAGTAACGGTCAGCGTTTACTGTTTCACCACGTGGAAGGAAGTCAATGAGCAGAATGCCCTTCCTGTCCCAGAACACCGTGCACATCACTTTCCGTGCCGACAGCGTCTGTTTGAATTTCGTCTTGACCGGAGATCCACTATGCCGCCAATGCATTGATTGCTGCTTGGTTTCCGGCTTGATGTGCAAAATCCAAGTCTCATCGCCCGTGACGATCCTGTCGAGGAACTCGTCGCCGTCATCGTGATACCCTTGCAGAAATGTCAGTGCTGCTCCTAAGCGTTGAATTTTGTGTTCGGGTGTCAGGTTTTTCGAACAGCAGGTGCTTAGTGACAATCTCATGCAACAAGGATCGCGATATCTGCGGAAAATGGGTGCTCAGCTCCGTAATCGTGAAGCGACGGTTCTCCATCACGCGCTGCCGCACAAGCTCAACAAGATCATCATTGATGAGGGATGGTCGCCCATTGCGCTCTTCATCATGGACACTTTGACGACCTTCGGAAAACTGCCTACACCAGCGACGCACCATCTGCTTACTTATGATGTTCGGCCCATAGACCTGACAGAGGTGAAGATGAATTTCAATTGGCGCAATGCTTTGTGCATTCAAGAACTTTATCACCGACCGAACCTCGCAGGCGGCGGGAGAAGAAATAAGAGCTTCCATTTCGGACCATTGCTACCACGCTACTGGCACGAGGCGGGACCTGTCCGGCTGGCATATGATTGATACGTCATAGATCTGTTAAGCATGCGCAATTGACACGGCTAATTATGTTTACTTTAAAGGGGAAAACATCGGGAAACTTACTTTCTGGATGCGTCTCGTAATTCCATTTTTCCATCGTTTGTGTCTGTGTGCTCTGCAATTCCAAGAGTCTGAGGTGGGTTATTCACTGACTGATAATCTATTGTTGCATTCGCACTTTACTCTCGATATCTTGAAGCCAAACTTGGGCATTCATCACTTGAAGCAAAGCAGTGCGTGGGCGAAACCGATACAGCGCCGAAAGTGACTGCTTTCTCTGCCGCCTTTCCACTATTTCTCATTTACAATCACAAACAGACAACCGTTGTTATAGGTATAGACAGTGGCGGGTTTAACGGTAGGCGGACTAAGCGGCCGTGTGGGGTCCCGGGATGCGAATGTTACAAAAAATAGACCATACGACCCCGAATGTTATAAAAAACAGACAAAATTATCGTTTAACAGGTAACTAATGAAGTAATGGGAAGGAAGTTAATTTATTTTATGGACGGAAGCTTTAATTATTCAAATCAAATAGCAGTAAATTTTGAGGGCTCCAAAATTGAGGCTCCTAACTTCAGTTTAAGGGCCCCAAAATTTTTACTGCTTGGGGCATCCGCCGTCCTTATTATCATTAATCCCCTTAAAACTTAAAGCCTCCTTAGAGCAAGCATTTAATATCACCCCTTGTTGATGCAACATAG
Source organism: Rhysida immarginata (assembly GCA_023313115.1). Lineage (NCBI taxonomy): Eukaryota > Metazoa > Arthropoda > Chilopoda > Scolopendromorpha > Scolopendridae > Rhysida > Rhysida immarginata. Next base: position 58,907 of record JAHWFO010087466.1, on the reverse strand, counting down.
AAACACAAACAGTCAATTGTTGATAAAAAAAAACAACTGACTTACCTATTGTTGGCCCAAGCTTTGCCTTGCCTTGTTGGTCCGTGCATATTGTTGGTGAGATATCTCCTATTTTTCGATATTGTTGCCATCTGAATATCGATTAGAAGAGCGTAAGAGGCCAATAGGAGATCAGACGTGAACGGAACCTTGCCTAAGACACTCCCCGGGTCTTCGAGGTCCTCTGTGCAAAATTTCAGCCTCGGAGGTTGCCCGGTTCAGAAGTTATGGAGTAACAAACAAACAAACAAACAGACGGAAAGTGCGCTATACAGGGTGTTTTTGAATTGAGTACAGATTTTTTGGGAGATGGTAGAAGAGGTCCTTAGAAGTATTTTTGTCATATGAACATGCGGTTCCCGCAGCTCCGTTTACTTACAATACTGCATTGAACAATCAAATGACACTTGGACGCAGTGTGCGTTGGTAGGCCTAGATTATTTTATTTTTAACAATTCACACAAGCAATCTACTGAAATAAATTTTAAAGTAATTGTTTGCAAAGAAATTTCAAGGTGCACGTGCTGGTCGTTGGATTGGTCGTGGCGGACCAGTTGCTTGGCTACCGAGATCGCCAGATCTCACACCGATGGATTTTTTTAATGGGGAAGCATAAAATCAATGGTGTACTCCGAACCCGTAGATACCGAAGAAGAATTGGCGGCTCGTGTTGTCGCGGCAGCAGGTGACATCAGCGACCGTGCAAATCAACTGTTTCCACGCGTACATCAATCTATCATAAGGCGTTGTGAATTGTGCTATGAAGCAAATGGCGGTCATTTCGAACAATTACTGTAAAAGTCATACAGTAGATTGCTTGTGGTAATTGTTAAAAATAAAATAATCTAGGCCTACCAACGCACACTGCGTCCCGGTGTCATTTGATTGTTCAATGCAGTATTGTAAGTAAACGGAGCTGCGGGGACCCCATGTTCATATGACAAAAAGTACTTCTAAGGACCTCTTCTATCATCTCCCAAAAAATCTGTACTCAATTCAAAAACACCTGTATATATATATCTGTAAAAAATCTGTATATATATAAAGATATACATCATTGTGTTTTGATATCTCTTGTCTTTTATTGGGATAAAACCAATCGTTCTTTACTTTTGTATTAATGAAAGGAAAACGGATAGAAAATGCATTTACGGACCATTATGATACCTCCAAAAATTTTCATTCCCAACGTATGGCATGTAATATATAAAAACAACTCACCATGCCCAGACGGGATTCGATTCCGCGACTCGAGAATCCCGAGATCACTAAAACCTTCGCTCCAGTGACCTCAGCCACCGAGCCGGTTGACACACGAGCCAGGAACTCTGCAAGTAGGATGCCTTACATATTTCAAAAAACTGTAAGCATAATCTTCCAAACTGAAAGAGAAATTTAGATTTTTTTGCGAACCGGAGAATGTGGAAAAATCTAAAGAAAAAAGGAAAAAAACTTTACGATAGTGGACATTTTGAACATTTTAAACTTGAAAGGACAGTTATCTTAAAAATATTTTTGTCCTTTGAAATGAAGATGATGTGGTCCCTTATCACAGAGTGGTCATCCCTCCTAATCGTCGAGGAGAGATGTTGCAGGAAAAAAACAAGAACAACTGCAGCCATCGGTAAAAAAAACCCACTCCTGATCATAGAAATAAAGAACAGGCCGATTGCTGCTGCTTATCACTACACGTTGCGAAACATGGCTATTGCTACTGTGATCGGTAGCGTTCTCTAGCTATAAATTTTAAAATTAGAGCGATTGGCCAGCTCTCCTAGACTTACCATACGTGTAGGAACAACTATTCGACGACAATTGGAAGTCTTTCGGAAATGCATTCTCAAGCTCATATTTCTGTCAGCCATGTTGCAGTCATTCACTTGAGTAACCCATTATAAAATATACAGTGTTCTTATAAAATATACAGTGTTTTTTTTAGATAAATTTGTTTGTACCTTTAGTCGTCCAGTATTTCTAATTGATATATTCACATCGTCGCGCCTCTCTATATCACGCTTGGAGGGCAGGGCCAGGTTTGATATGTATCACGTCGTTGTGGAGAAACTGATTTGGCACCCATGCAAAAGAATTACTTAGTGTTGGAAAGCACAGGGTGGTCAAAAGTCAATTAACATAGCTGTATTTCGGAAATTGTGTGTAAAATGAAGGGCGTGACCATGCTAGCAGGGAAAACGATAGGTGATCTATCTTTTGGGACAGGTTTGGTTTTTGCAGCCATCTTGGAATCCGCCATTATGAATAAAGGTTCATTTTCTTAAATAGGATGGGGGTCATGTGGCATATCAAATAACACCAATTTTTTCTCAGGAGTTCATTCGTGCAATCGAATTTCATAAGTTATTAACAAAAACATTGACGCTGTATCATTGTCTGTTGCAGATAATTGGAGATGACACTAAAGAAGTGGGAGAGGATTGAGCTGATTCTGATGTCCCGGTAACGACCACCCGTACCAATACTGCTAATTTCAACGCCCGGCACTCCGACAGAGAACCAATCGCGCACAATACCGTCGCATATGTGATAACACATTTTAGAGATTGCGGGATTGTTGAACATAAAGCTCGTATAGGCCGGCAATAAACATCAACCGGTGAGACAACCTCAACAGTTGTATAGGCAACATATGCAAAGAGTCCACAACACAGCACAAGTCGGTTTGCTGCTCAGTTTGGACTCAATCATCCATAACACAGATTCTGACTACCAACAAATGGCATTCGTTCAAAGTTCAGATGCAGCAAAAACTATCCGAGGATGATGCACTGTTGACTAAAGATGGCAGTTCCCAAGTTTTTTGCAGCAGATGAGCAAGTCATGACATGTTGAATTTATTAGTTACCTCCCTATGCATTTCACAAAGACATTTGAATGTTCAACAAGCAAATCAAGAAATTACCAAAAATTACCATAATAACATTCACTTTCATGAGGAAAAGCAAATAAAAGGCATGTGTCAGCATACAAAAGACAGAACAATTTGAGGATGGATCTAAATGGTCAACATGATCTACACTGTTCCTGAAATGGTCAACATGATCTTCTGCTTTGGATTGTTGGTGATCCGTTCATTGGATTTTGGAATTTTTTTTTGTTTTGTTCGGCATTCCATGTCTTCAATTGGAATTTCTCGTGTATCTGTTACGGTAGACATCTATTCGTATTTTTGTTTATTCCCTGCGACATCTATTCGTGATACGATTTGAATTTGTCCTAATTTACATATTTGGGATGATGAAATGTGCATCATGGGATAGGTCACCCACAGCTTCCTATTCATTGGATTCATCAAAATTGACATATCTGCTTCGTTTAGGCTAATTTATGTATCCACCCTGTATATTAACATTAAGGTGTGCTTCTTCAGATTGGCTCAATTATGTGTCCTCCTCTCAAAGTATTATTAAGTTTCTTATTCTCAAACTATGAAATTACCCTAAATTTATACAATAATTTTCGTAAAATCATAATTTTGCTTTGGATTTTAGTTGTACCCCTAAGTGGATGCCCTCTTACCGTGGGTCAGGAGTTTGGGTGCTTCAGGGATTCTGTGAGCTATGCTGGTTGTAGCACTGCTATTTCAGGGTCACCCTTACCAGAAACGTCATGGTTGAGAAGTGAGACGAAGAGTATCCAAATATATTTCTCATGATGTCGACGAATGAGAGAATTTATACTGCTTCGTCTGTGGAGCAGGTTAAATTCACCCGCGTTCGGGAGTTAGACAGAGGCTCCTGTTCGAAAATTAGTGGACATTCTCCCGGCTGTTATTTCAAAGCAATGTCTCCGAGAAGCCCCACCAGTGCACTCGCTATAATTCTGAGGAAACGTTCGGGGGAAGCGCATGTCATTGCCCAGGAGGAGGAACGGGTAAAGCGAAAACGAAATCGGGTGCTGTTAATCGGCATATGAAACTTACTCTGCATGATAGGGAAGGAATCCGAGTTAGTGGAGGAAGTCACACGTTTTCGACTGGATATCACAGGTATAACATCTACGAAACCATCTGGGTTCGAGTCCGTTGAGAACATGCGCCTGATGGCGGAAGATCGTGAGTGCTGGAGATAACTCCCTAACGGATTGGCGGGTTTGAAAAATAAGTAAATTTTAGCTGTAAACGAGCGTTAAGGTCAGTTTTAAAACGGAAAAAAAATTCTGTAAACTATTTCTGTTCAAAAAGAGAAAAATCAATTTAATATATTCATTCCAAAAAAATTAAACTAAAACATGAAAAAAAAAAGGTTTTTAGAAGGAATAAACGAAATTTATCAGGAAAAAACTTCGCAGAACTATATTTAACCGTAGCAGAGTATGTAGATGGAAAGGCGTAGAGAAAATTATTTCCATCTACAGACTCTGGCCATAGCATTAAAGGCGTTGAATCCAATTAAATATATTTTGAAAATTCTTATCGTTGGTGCAGACCTTCTACAGATTGATTCGAAAGTCTCCGAACTCCAAGTATTAAACGTATTTACTGTAAATCCATAAAAGATATCGAAGCATTGCTGCTTGGGGAAGTTGTGTGTGACCCTTGGAATACTCTATACAACGTTAGAGCATTACGTGGCACGACGCTTGCGCGGGCGCGGGCGAACAGTGAAGTTATGTCAGTCATGGTTTTCACGTAAGAACATAGTCCACTTTCATGCAGTAAAACTCTTGCGCTTAAAATCTTAAAACATTCGCAGTAAACAATGTGTTTTTCCGAATCCAAATAACGGAGCTCTTGCACTACTCGATTTCTGTATGGCCGTAGTTTTTGACATTTAGTAGCCCTCTAGAAGGCTGAATACAAGGCCCTAACTCTTGTTTGTTTTCCCTGTATAATAAAATCATATACAGTATAGGAGCATCAGGAAACTTTCTTTGAAAGCGCTGAATGCAACGTTAGCACGATTTTTCCGCAAAATAAACTTCTAAGAATGTGACTCTGGTCTTGCGTGAAAACCATTTCCGACTGAATGTCACTATTGCCCCGCGCCCGTGCAACCGTGCTGTCACGTGGTGCTTTCACGTTGCGCAGCGCATTCCTAAGGTCACATACAACTATCTCAAGAACCAATACATGGATATCTTCTATGGTTTTGCAGCAAATACGTTTTAAACTTAAAATTTGGGGACTTTCGAATCACTTTCGTATAATTCATATCGTTAGGTGCAGACGTTCAGCCATATTTGCTGTCAGGCCTTTTCGCGACAGGACAAAATCTACAGGAAATGAAATCTGAAACGAAAAACAAGCACTCGCATCTAGGCTATTAATCAAGCTCTGCTTGCAATTAAGAATGCTGAGGAAATACTGAACTCTTTAATACGTACACATTCCTCAATTCTCGCCTCAAAGAAAGCGATCATTCAATAAACGTATACATAAAGTTTTACCTCCATTAGTTTCACTTTTCAATTAATCTAATTTTGGATTTGTTCATTTTAATTACTAACGCCAACATAACCCCTGACAAGGAAAACGTTACCCGCCAGTATTTCAAAAACTCAGTTATCTACTTTTTAACAGATGAACCTCACAAGAACCACTCTGATTTTTTGAGAAAATAATTTACTCAAATTCGTGTATTCATCCCACTTTCTATTGAAAAGACACAGCATTCCTATTGGCCTACAATGAAATTGATTAGCATTAAAAATAGCCAGCAAAAATAGTAATTGTTCTTCATCGAAAAATATTATAAGAAACTTTTTTATACAAATTACTAACAATTTATGAGAGAATACGAATAATTCTTATTGGCAATAAGAAAAAGAGCTTAAAACGATAAGAGTGAAACCAATACCGCCTAGACAAAAAGCCTGCTCACGGAAAAATCATACATTGTTACATCACCTACGGTAGGGCGCAGCCGACGAGAAAAACAGGCCGCGGCACTGAAAACTCACCTGACCATAGTAGTCTGAGCAACAATCCAACTTTCATTGTCTCCATTTTGGATTTTAACAATATGTGTTATTTTCGTTTGTTAGAAACAATGAAATTTGGATTGTTATTCGAACTACTAAGGTCAGATGACTTTTCAGTGCCGGGGCAACACCACCTAGACAGAATCTGTGTCTTTTTCGTCGGCTACGCGGTAGAGACAATTTCTGGCTTTTTATTGGTAGAAATATGATTAACAATACCCTATCGCAGGTGATGTAACAATGTATGACGTTTTCGCGCTCAAGCTTTGAGTAGAGGTGGTGTTGGTGAAACTCTCAAAGAAGTGGTGGTATAAACAACAATACCTCTACTCAAAGCCTGAGCGCGAAAATTTCATACATTGTTACATCATCATACAGAGTCATGTTTAATCGTATTTCTACCAATAATAAGCCCTAAATTATGACTGCGCATGATGATGTAACAATGTATAATGTTTTCGCGCTCAGGCTTTGGCAGCGCTTCTGCCATCTAGTGCCTCGAATTTATAACTGCGGTCTGATACTAATTTTTACAGTAGGAAAGGCTAACATTCATTCGTCTTTAAAGGGAAGTATTATGTTAAAGTGCTGTAGGGATAACTCAATAGGATTTTTCTTAACAAAGATTTCTATCTTTTATTTGCTGAAGTAAAAGGCTTTGAGCGATCGAATGGGTCTGGGTAGTGATATTGTTCGCGAGTACGACACAGTGTCAGATCGCCGAATTGGAAGAGAAATAATGATAAACATATCCGGCGATCAAACACGAAAGAAAGAAGCAAAGAGAAAAGAGAGCAAACGAAGAGACCGTAAGAGAAGAGATAAATTTAACTACTTGTCACCTAGAGATAGGAATAGAAGAGCCGAAGAGAACAGGAGAGAGAAATTAAAGCGCTCGTGGGAAAGGAAAAACACGGAAGAAAAGGCGATTGGAAGAAAAGGGGGAGAAGGAAAAAAGAGACAGACTGGTTTGAGCTGCGACCCGGAGAAGAAGAAGAAATTCGTGGAAGGAGTTTTCCGCGTCGTTGTACCGAGGAGAGGAGCGTGAGAAGTCAACCACGGAAAGGATGATTTGCGAGCCGAACAAGAGTGAGTGTCAACGGCGTGCGTGTGTAGACGTCGCGGCCTCGTACCTCGAACCGAACTAAATGGACTGGTCAGGAAAAAGGAATTTTCCGTACTCGTCGGAGTTTGAAGGCAAGTGACTTTTATTCCCATAATAACGAACGAACGTTTTTTAATTCGAGAGCTGGCAATTACCTCGATACGAAAATTTTTACGAGACAATATGATATGCATCAGCGATGTGGACTCTCGCCATTAATGCTAGTAGATACGGAAATATCGGCCAATTCGTCGGATAATAAATCTGCTTTGGATTGCAACGAAACCGAACCCGAGCAAGTTGAAAGAACCGAGGAGGAGGCAGAAGCTGAGATTCCCGACCGAGAAGGAACCAGTCCCACGCCAGCGAGTTTCAACGACGCGGACGGGAGCAAGGAAACATTGGCCAAAGGGACCGAGGTTTCAACCGCCCAGCAAAGCCAGTACACTGAACAAAGAAGGAACCCCGAGCCACTTCTTGAAGAAACCGAGGAGGAAACGATTCCGTCCCCGATATTAACCGTTTTGGAAAACCAGACGTCGGAGGCCGACGAGGATAGCATCCCGAGTGACCCAGCCAGCCCGCCATCGGAGAACGGCAGCTTTGCGAGCGCGCGCCAGGCAGAGATTTCTTGCTGCAAGCCGCGCTCGGCTTTAGCGTCTCCTAGACGGGGTATCTTACATATTTGTTCTTAAGTGATTCAAATAGACTAGTGAATAAGGCCATTGACAATTTAGTGTGCATAATTTAATTTCTCTTCCGTATCCTATGAACTGTGCTACTTTAATGAAAGGAATTTCTTCTTAGTTAAATAAGTAGAGGTATCTAGCTATTAAGCTCGTATCCAATTCCTTTTCTATTATTCATAGACCTGGGCAACACTCCTAGAAACCCATACGGGCCGCCGCCTACAGTTAATGCGGTGTCACCTTTCACAGGATTCGAGCGCCCGAGATTACTACAGGAATTCAGCATTGAAGCAACGATTCCACTGACGCAATTTAATCCTCAGGCCCTAATCCGAACTTTCAATATATTTACCCATTATCTCAATGATCGTTATTGACTTTAATTTAATTAGATGTAAATCTATTTTCAATTACCGAATGCGATTAAATTTCGTATATTCATACCAAATTGTGTCACCCTCCTTCTCTATCTGTCCATGACATCTTTATATATTAGCAATTAATAGATTTAATTAATTCGTTTAATTAAAAGTCGTGATACACAGTGGCATACTGAATTGCCTGTCAACAAGCGGAATTCTGACCTGCCAAGTGCTTGTGGTATGGCCCTTTTAAACACTGGGTAAATGTTCCAAGCGACCTTTAAATTACCTGTTACAGTAACGTTTCGGTGAAGTTGATTTAATCGTTTGCATTGCGCTTTTGGAATTGAATGGAATTTTTAAATATTTTTATATTAAAATATTGCCAAGAAATTTATTTTTTTCAAATTGTCTTCCAATTTTTAATTTTTTAATGAGAACTGTTTGTTCATCAATTTCTGAAAATTTTAGAGTATAGGATTTTCTAGTAAAATGGATTGTTCACACATTTTTAACAATATTATAAATATAAAAATACTTCTTCAAGTTCTCATTAGTTTTTTACTTAAAAGGAAACTTCACCAGAAAAAAACGCTGAAAAAGCAATTTACGCTGAAAAAGCAACACTGAGTATGGTCGCAGTATCAAATTCAAAGACAATACAATAGCCAATGGCCAACTTCTAAAATACAAATCTGCCAGAGTGCTTTCAATGGAAGAATTATTGTATTTTTATGTCGGGGGCTTTTGTGTGTATTCCATTTCCTATAAACCCGACCTCTTTTTCGAATATGGAAGTCATCTTTTAAATGTGCAATGAAAAATCCTATTTTTAAATTTTTCAAATTGTATATAACATTTGAGAAATGTTTATTTCAATTTATGCAACCGTTTTGGAGATACAGGCACTCTAAAGCCTGTTTCACAATGATTATCCGATCAAGAAACAATGTTAAACTGGATTGAACCGCATAATGTTACTGGAGCGTTTGGTTACGTTACGTTATGGATGAAGGCCTGTGCAGATCAATGACGTAATATTAAAGCCCACTTAATTCAATCGTTAGTTGAATCAGATTCAACAACAATGCTATCACCACAGGACTCTTGAAGGACTAAGAAAAGTATGCAGTGTATTAAGGTCTTCAAGACTCTCATTTCCCTTTCGAACTTTTCAAATCTTCTACCTTAACCAAATTTCAGTGGAGTGACGAAAAACATTCGGCTTGAACTCCAGAAACGTATTTTCTAAGATAGCAGTTCGTTTGCAGTTGTCGTTGCGATTTCTTTGCGCTCAAGCGCAACACCGCACTCATAAACAAAAGCCATTGGCAAATAAAATCATGATGTCATGCAAATATAACTTCAAAGAGATGTAGGAAAAGTGAATTTTTAAAACCCTGTTTTTTTAATGGGAAAGAAATTGGGACCAATATTGGAACCAACACAACCCCCGCCCCCCTGGCGCCACATACATGGCCAGAAGAATCCACCAACAATGTGGCAACAGGATATCTCTTGCAAAGGCTGCGTCTATAAAGTGGACAGACAGGTAGAACTTGGATTTTAGGAATAGTAGATACGCATCTGCCATTTGTATCGATATCTGCCATACATATCGCATTCAGTTACAAATAACAGAATATACCATGAATAAAGTAATTTTATTACGAGTATACGAGACCAGCAGTTTGTAGACTGCTCTTCTAATTAGATTAATATTTCAGATCGGAATTGTTTAAAGCAGTTGTGTATCTTATAAATCGAACGTTTAAAGCAGCCTGAGACTGGTCTAAGAACGATAGCCTTTAAAAACTTACGGCAAAGTCATTCTGAAGTAAATTGAAAGGATGGAATGATTTGGTATGCGCGTTTCCGTTTTCTTAATAATAGGGCGAAGAAAGTAATTGGAAAGAGGCAGAGGAGGCTGAATTTAATTGAAATGTTTCTCTTCCCGTTTCGACGAACCCTCTTTAATAATGAAAGCCGCATTACTTTTCAAGATTCTCATTGCCATCGCGCGCAAAACACATTCTAAAAAATTAAAGCAAGATCAAAGCTATCAATTACTAAGGAGTAATTATTTTCAGGTACTTCTAAGTAAAAAATAAACGCTCAAATTTAATTAACATTTTAATTTTATGATAGTAATAAGGTGGAAAGGAATAATTTTTTTTTTTGGCTTTATATTTTGATTTACATCGGCTGATATTGACCCCTATGTTCACCGGTGATTATAATGGAATTACCGCTTCTGTAATCGGTCCAATTAGTGAAAATGAATACAGAAAAATTTAAAAGGAATTTTTAATACGTCTATTGCAAGGGCAAAATAAAGTATTGACTCAAAATCGTATCTGTTATTTGTATCGTAGCAAACATTCAGCGAATTTTTCAATAAAATATGTTCCAGTTTACTCAAACTGCTATTCATTCCACACTCAGAGACATAAATATGGAAACATATATTCCATCAATTAACTTCCACACTTTTAAGGCTTATATTATCACTCAGAAGGCATACATCGTTTTATGATTAAAACCTGCAATTAAAACACATCAAAAAAAGGACAGAAATATGAAACATTGAGTTTTGGGGGGAGGGTATGAGTAATAATGTTCAATGATACACTTCTGTATTTGGTTCAACCGAAGCAGACATTTGTAAAAGGAGACTGGGCATTTAACGTTTGACCCATTGAAATTCTGCAATTCCGGTTGTGTGGTGCCCTCTGAAAGTCCAAGCAACATCTACGGCGAACGTTCATTACTGACATCATAGAAAAACCCGTGGTAAATTAATAAATGATAACGTTTTTCATTACTGCTAACTCCCCCCTCCCCCTTCACCCGTTCTTGCTGCTACCCTCCCATACTTGATATTGGGTTTAACTGTTGTGTTTTATTATATTTATTAATGCAATTGTTTAAATTCTGTTTTTATGGTATAAAAGTAACAACCAGCTTGGAAAGTAACAACTGCCTAGGAAGGCCAGTTTGCGGCATCCGTATCACGTGGCCATACCTGCGCAACTGAAATCTCTCAATGCGGAGAAGTAGCGGCTCAACACCTAAAGACTCCCTTATTGTGCTGCTCTGCACTCTATCTTGTAGGGTAACACCTGACACACCGCTCAGAAATCTCATTTCGGCCGCTTGCACCCGCGATCGCACTCTTTCGGTCATTACCAAAGCCTCATGACCATAGGTGAAAATGGGGACAAAGATAAATTTGAAGAAGGAGAGCTTTGCTTAGTTACCCAGCTCGCGTTTCGTTACCACGGATCGCCACAGTTTACGTCTGGCACAGCTTGCTGCACCGATCCGAGCATCCAATTCTTTTTCCTGCCGCCCATCACTCGTGAATGCAATCCCGAGATACTTGAACTTCTCCACCTGTCTAAATAAAAAAAAAAGTGGTCTCAATAAAAAAATGCTCTAGTTCTTAAATCATAAACTTTATTATTATAATTTCAGTATCCTTCCTAGTATTTTAAAGAATATGGATAAATTTAAGAACTAGAGCATAATAAAAAACACTGTTTTTTGTATAAAATTTCGTTAAAAATGGATGATGCAATAGTTTAAAAAGGATTCTATCCCAAGAAAAGAGGGTACTGTTTTTCAGAGAAAATTCTGAATTTCATAAGAGCCTATTAGAATACTGAACATTTTTTACGGAATAGTAGTATGACAGTTTGGTGGAAATTTCATATACAGTCGGGTGCAAAAAGGTTTTTACTTGCTCCGTAGGAATTGAGCTTACCGGATGTTGATTGGTTCCAAAATCAGGTACTTTTACTTAGAGTTAAGGCAGATTAGACTGGACCTGCCCTTTCTGAATGAAAAAGGGTAGCAGGTATACGGTTGGGATGTGCTATTCACGTGCTTAACTATGACTTAAGTGTAAATTTTTATGCACTAGACTGTACGAGTTTTAGAGGTAGTCAAACAGAAGAGAATGAAGCACAAGATGCAATTTTCAAAATTTAATGAAAGCTCATTCAAGAAAACTTTAACTTCAGGTCTTAAATTACATTTTAAATGTTAAGACACATCAAAACAAAATGCTTTCTCGTTGCCATAGGTATTGTTGAACAGAATATTTACAGCTTAATTTAAGAATTTAAAAAATATCAACATAAAACTCACCTTCGCGCTTCAGATGGAAATTTGAAGACTTTGAAATTCTTTCCTTCACCTTGACGGTTTTTACAAAATTTTGCAGCACAAAATCTTTCTGACCTTTTAAATTTAAAACATGTCTCTGAATACTGGAGATCAAAGAGAGAGAGCAAAGAGAGCAGAGAAAACTTCAGGCAGTAACCGTCACAGTCAAACCACGTTGCGCAAAGTGGACTTTGCCAGCAGGAAGTAAAACAAACAAATAAGCATCTCCCGTTTCCTGTTTGAAACTGAAACTACAGTGGCTCCATCTGACGGACGCAGCAAAATTGATGAGCCCGTTGCATGTTGGGAGTCGTGAAACAAATTATAGGAAGTAGAAGCTAATGCCAAATTTCTTTTTACAAACGTCTCTGAACCAAATAGGTTGGAATTATGATATGCAAATTTTGGTAATGGCAAATTCATTATTAAATTTGAGGGAGAGTAGAACCATTTTTGAAACCGGCACTCAAATAAGATGCCTCCATCTAAGCAGATTGCTCCATACGTACACAATCTGATTATAGAAAAATGGAAATCTAATCAAAAATAGATAGATATAGAGCGTAATCAGTAAACAATAACAAACGCCTGTTTCTGAAAACCGTGGACAGAGGGCGCAGTGTGTGCGGGGCAAAAAGCCATCTTGATAACATTATCACGTTTTTTGTGCAAGACGCCATGTTAATCACAATAATACGGTTTCGTGTACATCCTATATGTCCTCTGGTTTAGACGCCAACCAAAAGAGACAACAAAAGCTATAACCATTACGTACAATAACGACGCCAGTTCAAAATGTGTTAAGATTTCTATGGGTTTACCAAAGTTTTATGTTTTAAACCGTGATTTCGATTTAATAATTACACCAATTTAATAATGGTGAGAAGGTAAGTACGGTGCATTGTTACAATCGGGCCTAAAAAAAATTCTGAATTTTCTTTCCACCGGTTTCCAGCCGATTCTGATCGCCATACAAAATGGATAAACGCCGTCAATAGAAAACATTGGAAACCAACCCAATATTCTTTTCTATGTGAACAGCATTTTGTTAAGGGTAAATTCAAGAATTTTTTCAGGAGATTTCTTGTACTGCGATAATAAGTTCGTTAAATAAAATATTCTACCCGACAATTATTTCGATTTTTCATCATTTTCAAGAATCAAGAATTTTTCAGAGTTGTTCATTATATTCAATAATAAAATGTGATGATGTAAAGCTATCGCTAAAGTTACATTGTCGTGAAATTTATTTTAAGACATCTTTAAGCTGTTGAATTCATGTGCCAGATTGTAAGTCTGTTTGAGTATTTCACATGCATGATTTATTTTCAAACGCCTTTGATAATAGTGAAATTTACAAATTAAACTACAACAGATGTGACAATTTGGGTAGACAATTTAACGTATAGAGAACATATTAATTCATAAAATATACAAATAATAATCAAAATTTATTAATCATATCATTCACACAGGTCATAAGTTTAGCAAAATTGATGAAACCATGGAAATTCTAATCTAATCCAAAGACAATAATAAACATAGTAGCTCGGAAAATATGGAAATTTTTAAGGCTAAACAAGCAAATAAATCATGCATATTAAATACTCATGCAGTAATGGAAATTCCCGCAGTTTCAATGAGGTAGTTGTAAACTCTCCGTACTCTACATAGGCCCAAAGTGAAAAATCGTTCATCCACTCTTTCCTTCGTTGTGTAAGAGTCTTTTATATAAATTCTTTCGCCAAGTTTAAGTTTTTTAATGTATCTTGTCCTTGAGGAATAATCTAATTGTTTTCATAATTAGACAACGCAAATTTATAGGTTGATATCCATGAATGTTGTATCTCAATGCAAGCAAACCCTGCATTCTCAGCCATGGCTTGCCCCGCAATATGGCGGCTTGCGACGTCACGAGATTATGCTCCATTGCAGAGACTTAAAACTAAGCTGAAGTGTTGTTAACAAAATAATTGTGAAATTCAAGAAAACTGGAAAATGAGAAGTTACGAAAAGAAGCGGAAGAAATCGATCTACAAGTACAGTAAAGCACGGTTTCCACTAGCAGAAAACAAGAGCAGAAAATTAGGGCGTATTTTATCTGCCATTTTATATTCTGATCCTGGAAGTCCAACATGGCAGAAACTCAAAAGGATGAGACAACAGAAGTCTGCTGCCCAAGCACCATCCTTTGTTGTAATTTGGCATTTTTGCACTGCACCGAAGCCGATGATCTCATCTAAACGGGTGGGGTTCGACTGCAATATCCAGTTCGTTTGTTCCTCATTTTGCATTCAATTATTGCTTATTCACTTTAATTTGATTAATTCAATTGTGTTAATAAATATATATATATATATCATACCTCTTCTATAAGGTGATTCAAAAGTTACAGTGCAGTAGTGCATGGAAACGTATACAGAAGGCGGTGGTAGCAAAATGGTGCTGACAACGGAACAGCGTGTCTTCCTAGTGAAGAATGCGTTCCGAAACGCTGACAAATACACATATGGTTAGCAAATGCAATGAGGAAGAGATCCGGGTTGCCTGAGTTCAGCAGGACGGGGGGGGGGGGGGGGGGCCACTGCGCATGCAGTGCGCACGTCAATGCACTTTCTGCAGGACGTCTTTGCTGATCGAATCATCTCGCGTGGCATCTGGCCTGCAAATTCGCCGGACCTCACACCTCTCAATTTCTTCCTTTGGGGTACCTTGAAGGGAAACAAAAGTGTATGCAAACAATCCGCACAATTTGCCTGAGCTGATAGAGGAAATCACCACTGAAGTTCAGCAAATCTCACCAGCCATATTGAGCAGAGTATTTCACAACATGCAACAGCGTGCTAACCGATGTCGTGAATCCCATGGCGGGCATTTCCAGCATGTATTGTGAGTGGATGCCACCTCCGACCAGCCACTGCACAGTAACTTTTGAATCACCCTGTATTAGCGCTTCCATATCAGTTTTCTTTCTCGGTCTCTTCTCTTTCATGAATTATTACTGGAAAACACATTTCCAGCAAAACTACTATTCGACGAATTCCAGAAAACGTTAGAATTATATTTCAAGATCAACTCTCGCCTAGCTGGCAGCTTTAAGATATCTGCTATGTTGCCAGACTTTTTGGATACCCTGTATAAAATATGCACGTTTGGAATACGCTTAATCGTCCATCCGCCATTTGCAAGATAACTTTAAAAGGAAGCACAGTGTAATATTAATTTTAAAACGGAAATCGGGATATTTTATTCCAATTCTGTTTTTATCAGCATGATCATCAAGAACTTTCTCGGCTACATCAATTTCTGAGGCATTTTCGTAGATACCATCAAGTCACTTTCACTGCTCTAACTGTGACAATTAATAATTTTCATATGCCAAGATATACTGTATACCCTTCTCAGGCAACTGATAGATCAACCAATTCGTATTGATGCTGATATACGTAGATGTGTACCGTTACTTTTTAAAGATAGACAAGAAAATGGATTCATGATCGTCGACAAAACTATCAGGATAATGAAATTATAAATAAAAGTAAAAATTTGTAAACATTTTGATTGACTTAACAAAGTCATCTCCTAATATACAGGTTGTCCAAAAAGTCTGGTAACATGGCAGATATCTCAAAGCTGCAAGGTTGGCGAGATCTGATGAGTGTGGGTTTATAGGTAATAGGCGGTGGGGAATTCATTATCGCACTCAAATTTGACTTTGACACCCAAATTTCTAATTTCTACCCTGTAGAGCAACATCAAATTTTTAATCACACCCTTCCCCTTGAAAGATTTTGAGAAAATGGGTGAGAAAAAGTCACTCAATGTCAGGTTCAGCTGGCCAGGTTGGCTGAGGTTTCTAACACATTTGAATTGCAGTGAAGTACACCGTTGGGAAGGGGATAGGGAAGGACACTCTTGAGCGAGTCTTTCTAGTCCATTTTTCAAAATCTATCAAGGGGAAGGGTGTGATTAAAAATTGTTTTTAGATTAATTTGGGGTTGCTTTACAGGATAGCAATCATAAAATTTTCTCAATTTTTAATACTTTACGAGTTAGGAAATCGATGACCTTAAATTTGGGTGTCAAAGTCAAATGTGAGTGCGACAATGAATTCCCAACCCCCCTGTTACCTAAAAACCACACTCATCAGATCTCGCCTACCTGGCAGGTTTGAGATATCTGCCATGTTACCAGACTTTTTTGCACACCCTGTATAAATAATTAACCATATAAAATCCTTTTAATGAAAAGAAATAGAAATAAAATAAAATAATACTAAACAGCTGATAATTAAAAGTCACCTAATGTGTAGTAAAGCAAGTAATGATGTGAGAGTCTTGAAGATCTGGCGGAAGGAGACGAAAAACGTAGGTGAAATGAAGGTCTTGTAGAGGAATAAAATCTTGTAAACATTTCAAGGAAGAGCTTTAGCAATAAAGAAGAAATACATTTATACGTTTATTAAAAAGAAATTAACCCCCCCCCCCCCAACTCCCGAGTGGAATAAGGCAAGTCATCTATTTTTACCCCTTCATCTGCACTTTTTACCTCTCCCCAAGTTTTTTTTTTATCAATGAATTGATTTTCTCGAACGTAATATGTAAAAAATGTAAAAAACCTCGTATCTTCTTTCCTTTCTCATCATTTCCGAACGCATGATGTATCACATGCCATATGTTGCCATAGCTCTAAGGACCAAGTGACTGCCACTCCCGCAAATCTGATCCCACTGGAACAATTGGGCCTAAACTTCATAGTAATGTAGATCTTGCCTACAGGAATCTGGATACTGGATTTTACGCCTTTACGTACCTAAATGCCCATAGTAAGCTACATTCAGATGAACAGAAAGTAACAATGTAATCCTTCTTGACAAATCGATTGTTATATGACATGCCAGTATATTTGAATTCTTTACACGCACTGTTTTAGCACGTGAATTCGACTTGAAGGGGTCCACGAAAAATTCTGAAAAGTTGATACGGCCGAGCTAAGACTTTGATGGTCATATTTCTGAAAACAGAATTTAAAAAAGTTATCCGTTTTCAAGTTATCGTGCAAACGGCGGACGGCCGGATAAACGTACAGACCAAGGGCGCATTCTTATAAGTATCTTTTATGCTAAAGCTTCTAATAATCACAGTAAGAAACACAGAAACAGATAGTGACGTATAATAACAGGAAGAGAAAATCTTGTGATCAGAAATTCCGATAATAATAAATTATAAGAAAGGTGATAAACTATAACAAGAAACGTTTTCCAGATTATTGAATTCATCTTCAGTTTGCAAGGAAATTTTTGAATTTAATTTTCAGTTAAAAACATAATTGAATTCGAAACAATGTGTGTTAATAAAAAGTGAGGAGGTATTGTTGGTTGTGTTGGATTGTTGTGAACAGGGAAGTGGTGTGTTGGATTGTTGAGAGCAGGAACGTGTTGTTGCAACACCTCCTAGACAAAAGGTCTGATAACGGAAACGTCATACATTTTTACATCATCATTAGTCGACCAAATTTAGGGCTTACTATTGGTAGAAATAGGATTAACAATGGTCGACTAATGGTCGGATTAACTTTTTAAAAATCTGTTTTCAGAAATATGACCATCAAAGTCATAGCTCGGCCGGATCAACTTTTCAGAATTTTTCGTGGAACCCTTCAAGTCGAATTCACGTTCTAATACAGTGAGTGTAAAGAATTCAAAGATACTGGTATGTCATAAAACACTCGATTTGTCAAGAAGGAATACATTGTTACTTTCTGTTCATCTTTTAAGCATTATTGACATCGGCGCGCGCACGTGAAATGGCTTTGTCGACGCACGATTGCTCAAGTGCTCATAATCTATAAGCTTATTAAGTAGCAGAAAAATTGAGCTACTTATTGGTTTTATTTTACACACGATTTGAATCACCCTTCATCATTTCTACATTTTTTGAGGTAGACGGTTGAAATTCGGAATGTAGCTTACTATGGGCATGTGCACCTTCACTATTTAATTTGGTTTTGATTAGCCCACTAAGGTCGGAGTTTTGGGGTGAAAATTGGAGGGGACCAAAAGGTCTAGGTGTATTTATGCATATAAAGGAGTGAAATTCGGTATGCAGATTCCTATAAGCAAGATCTCCATTATATAAACATTTTTTTCCCCGAGGTATCCAGGCCTTCCTGACTCGGTGGCGGAAATGCATCGAAAAGAAGGGGACTACATTGAAAAATTGTGTACCAACTCTGTCTATAATAAAGGAGCTGTAAAAAAATATTTCCGCTTTTCATCTTTTAAGCATTACTGACATCGGCGCGCGCACGTGAAATAGCTTTGTGCTCATAAACTATATTATTAAGTAGAATAAGAATGGAGCTACTTATTGGTTTGATAATGTCAGTCCGTCCCCTTCATAATTTATATATTTTTTTGAGGTAGAAGGTTGAAATTCGGAATGTAGCTTGCTATGGGCATGTCCATCTGCACTATTTATTTTGGTTTTGCCTGGTATACGGAGGTTGGAATTACGGGGGTGGGATTCAGAGTGGGCAATATATCTATGTGCTATTTAGGTACGTAAAGGCGTAAAATCCAGTATCCAGATTCCTTTAGGCAAGATCTACATTACTGTGAAGTATAGGCCCAATTGTTCCAGTGGGATCGGATTTGCGGGGGGACAGTCACTTGGGCCTTAGAACTATGGCAACATATGGCATGTGATATATCATACGTTCGGAAATGATGAGAAAGGAAAGAAGATACGAGGTTTTTTTACATTTTTTACATATTACGTTCCAGAAAATCAATTTATTGATTTAAAAAAACTTGGGGAAAGGTAAAAAGCGCAGATAAAGGGGTAAAAATAGATGATTTGCATTATCCTACTCGGGAGGCGGGGGGGAGGGGAGATTAATTTCTTTTTAATAAACGCATAAATGTATTTCTACTTCACTGCTAAAGCTCCTCCTTGGAATGTTTCCAAGATTTTTTTTAACTTTCTTTTCTGTGTGTCTGGGTCAAATCATGTAATCACTATTAAACCGATATAATGAATTTTGGCGGAATAATAGGGTACATAAAACTCTGTAAAGCGTTAAAGTCTGATCGAATTCCAACTATAGTCCTTAGTTTGCGCGAAATGTGATGGACATGTTAATTGTTATGTATTGTTTAATTTTTGTTGTAACAATGTCCAACAATTGAAAGGGCCATCAGATTTCGCGCAAACTAAGGCGGATGAACTATAGTAGTTTCCGAGTTACGCAGTGAGCACTGTTGAGATTTTGTATGCGTAACTCGGAAACTACTTGTTGGAATACGATCAAGTTTTAACGCTCTACACAGTTTTATATATCCTATTCTTCCACCAAAAATTCATTATATAGGCTTTGCAGAACCTGTGTTATTAACTTGTTGAGCTTGGTGGCGGCATTTTTATTTCTGTTCATATCTCAAATTCGGACCCACATTGTATTAAAAAAAATGTTCATTCTGATCACCTCTGTCATTGCTTACAGTGATACACACTTTTTCAGAATCACCTGTATATTATTTCAACTCCTACTCTTATATAATCATCTCTTAATCATGATATGTTGATTAGCATATGTTAAACTCAACTACGTATTTTTCAGTTGTTCATCTGTTTTTCCTAAAGGAATACCGTCTGAAAGTGTTCGCATTCGCATTCTAATCTTCAAAGTCGTCTAATTTCGCTAGTCGCCCATACTTCTCAGCCCGAAATGACATTTTAAATTCGTTCAAAATTATGACGCATAACAATGTGATATATCCTCATGATTTTTTTGTAATTCCTTAATGTTATATATCATTCGAAATGAATGAACGAGAAAAATTGGAATATGCAGGACTTTTGAAACCTATCATAGAGTTCACGATAACCGACATTTTTGAAATTTTGTGAGGCAACTTGAGGTTATCGTATATTTCAACTTGCAAGGATAAGAAATGCCAGAGAATTTTAGAAATTCACCCTAAAGCATTCGAGAAAATGAAAATTTTATGCAACTCTATACCATATGTTTCATCAAAATATACGAAAAGTTTCTCAAGTTCCTCAAAGCTTCTCAACGAATTTAATTATTATACTGCGTCACAGCACATAACTATTTTTCAAATAAAATAATTACTTATTCATATCGTACAGAAATTTTTAGTTCTGATGTTATCAAAATTGTTGTTACATTAGTCATTAGTTCCAAAAAAATACTATTTCTATAAATTATTTCACCCATTTTCCACTTACATTATAAAGTAATATTCTTATTTAAAAAGTTTCCTTATTTAAAAAGTTTACACTAAGGTTGAGAAGCAAATGTGTGTTTTAAATTTAGTTATCAGTCATACCTCAACTGTATCCTATATTAATATTAAATGTAAAACCTATAAATAAACACTAACTAATAAATATCAGGCCTATTGTTAACACTAGATAATTGACATTTGCCCTATTATTATCAACAAATAATTACTGTTATGAATTGTTATAGTCTTATGCATGTTTTGTAGGGCCTGTGTACCTCTTAATATATGTAAAGAACGTGAGAAGTACGTATAGAGCTATGACAAACATTACTGTAACATTAAAAAAAATTATATTCTTCTTTTCAGCACGAATTTACTCTTGTTCTAAGCCTACCATCAACATGAATCGTCTGACCAGGCAACCTTTTTCCAATCTTCAATTGTCAAGCCTTGTGCTGCTGTGCCCACAGGAGGCACGTTTTTTTGTTCTTCTCTGACAACATTGGTGCCTGAGATGGTCTTCGGCTTTGGTAACCCATTCGAGCCTAGGTGCGACTAGTTGTCCGTTTTGAAATTGTTTTCTGGCTTCCTGAGTTGTAATGAGCAGTAATTTGTGCAATTGTTGCCTTTCTGTTTTCGCGTACAAGTCCTGACATTTTCCTCTGACATCTTTAATCAAGGAGTCACGATGGCAACATGTTTGTTGTTCCTTGACCCACTCTCGATAAACCCTTGGAACTGTGGTACGTGAAAAGTTCAGGAGAGTCACCGTTTCTGAAATGCTCATTCCTGCCCGTCTAACACCTACCACCATGCCACGCTGAAAGTCAGTCAGGTCACTTGTTTTCCCCATGTTTGCTACGGTTTCACGCTTAGCAACAATAGAAAAGTTGCTTCAGAATATTAATATCGTGATTTGTGATCATGTGACATGCAAACCAGGCAGTCACTCAATTTGCATATTTTGTGAGGTGTACCTAATAAAGTTGCAGCTCAGTGTTCAATGAAAATTTGCGCGAGCAGGTCCTATTAAATTACTGATTTCAAATGTTAAACATTTTTGCAAAGTAAAATTAACAATTTCTACCAATTTAAATAAAAATTTAATTGGACGCCCCCAATAAATTAATAGTTACGATAGAGTAAGTACGCCACAACAATACAAAAACAGAATAAGGATAATATTAAACTTTTTTCCTATTAATGAGGACAATATCCATTAATATTACTGTAGATTACTAACAACTCTCTAAATAAGTTAAATCCAGAAAACGACATTAGGTAACGCTTGTTATTGACTGGTAAATGCTATATATTGGTGGATTTTAGAATAATTCGTCATATTCTTCCTGACGAATGTTTGTGCGTCGGTCAGGAGAAGCTTGGCTTGGACATAAATAAACACAAATGATGAGAAGGAGATGAAATTGTCTTTTCTGAGGAATGAGGAATGGCGCGACTATTGTGGACCTACATAGAGAAAAGATAACGGTGTTTCTGTTGGATTCGATACTTTAGCTGGCACCACACTCATTTCTGTTGATTCTACAAAAAGAATGATCTCATGTGATTTAACCAAAAATTTTATTATCTTATAAATATTTTGCAACACTATTAATATTATAAAATTGAATTATGCATACTAATAAATTCGTGAAACAAATTATTGACATTTAAAAACTAGTCAGCTGATTTGCCCACAAACTTCCGTATTTTGGTTTCTTATAATTTTTTCCATCTCTTAATTGCTAATTCCCTGAACATTTTTCCGGTCTTTTTCTTATATTACTCTAGCGTTTATAGATCCCACAATCATTCTTAATTTATTTATACATGTAATTTTAAATTCATTTGTAACTTTTTTTAAAAAATATTTACCTTGTGTGCATATATAGGCTGTTTACTAAACATACAGTAAAATTCAAGGAATCATTTATTTTGGGTTATTTTAAGAATCTTTTATTCCTTGATGATTTTCGGAATGCCAATTTGTTTCCAAGATACAGGTTTTTCGACAAAAACAATCTTTTAATGCTAATATTACATGTAAAGCTTTTTAATCTACAATAACTGCTGAAAATGACTAGCATCAGCTAGGATCCATAAATCCAATCTTCTCCTCATTAATGTCGAACTCTTTCAAAAACATCAGGTTTGTTTTTTATTTTATTACATCCATCAACCATCTGATTTCTGAAATCTTCTAAATTTTCCACTGGATTAGTGTAAACTAAAAGATTTCAGATGACCCCATAGAAAATATCCAAGGGATTTAAGTTCGGGGATCGAGCAGGCCATAAGTGAGGTCCACCTTGACCAATCCAACAAAACTCACGGGCAACCACACAAAAAATGTACAGGTGCACCATCGTGCATATACATTTCTCTTTGCCAAAGGTATATCCTCTCGAAATACAGGTAACTAGTGTTCCAAAAAATTTCGATGCATCTCACCGGTACGTCTTACTAGTAGAAAAACCGGTCCAATTAGCCAGTCAACCAGAATTCTAACCCAAACGTTCAATATAAACTAATGTCGAAAAAGTTTTTCACGTACTTCATGTAGATTTTGTTCAGCCCACACATGGTTATTGTGACAATTCGTTAGTGAATTTCTTGAGAAATTTATTTCATCGGTAAAAAGAATCAGCGCTGATAGTTGAGGGTGTAGCGTCCCCACCCCTCAATATCAGATATGTGGTACTTAAGTATCAACTCCCAAGTACCTGGGGAAGGAAAAGCTAAGGTTCGGAACCGATATAAGAAAACTCCTTACACCACTGTGGCTGACTATATACCAATTTATTATACCAAAATATATTTATTTAACAAAATATTCTTTCCTTAAAACTACAGACTTATCTCGAGGGGCCCCTTCTTTCATGCATATGTGGAAGTTAAGATTTACATAACGTGACCTATTAAATCACAATGATCAATCCAGCTGGCACTCTTGTCAGGGTAAACGGAAAATCGTCAGCTAAATAACAGTCTACTTGAGGCGGTGACGGCCACTTGACATTGAAATTGGGTGATTCGTTAACTCACACTGCCGAATCAAATATTCCCTTTACACTAGCGCCTGAAAGCGCAATGCTCTCCTTTAATGCTCAGAAAAGGGGGGAGAAACAGTGACCCCTCTTGGTCATTGTGAGCTACCCATTAAATCATCCACTGGCAGCACTTGCTCAGTGACTTACAGCACGTACTGTATGAGTATGCATGCGCTTGTGCTACCATTTCAATAGTCAATTCTATTGTGCCGAATTACTGCTCATGCCTCAAGACTTGCTGAACTGATATCCAATTTGGTTGACAAGGTGCTTAATAAAATTAGATTACTTATTTATGGCTCTATTTTTAAACAGCTGTCGACATTAATGAAACCTTAATCTACCATACACAAATAACACGCGTGCGATCCTAGTCATTTAATCTATCATAAACTTTTATCTGACAATTGTCCGTTGTTTCGTTGTATAGATTAAACTCGGGTCCATGGTTTTACCGCGAATGAATCGAACGGACTCACCATATCTTCATAATCTGGACAGTTACGAATGACGGTTGGGGACTTGCCATGCTCCACTTAGCTATTTCTCTAAAAAAAGTGTCGTCGAGTCAATTACCACTCCTACTGCCATAATCGGAGTCCTTCATGACTTCTCGTGTGCTGCACATCTCCGCTCAGTCGGTAATGCAGGCCGGTTGATCATGTTGGAAGAGAATTACAACTTAAACAAAAATCAATAAATTCAGTTTCAGAACTATGAATGCATATTTACTTGAGTTCCGGTAAATCGTAATTTACCCTTTTTACGGAATGCAGTTATTACTTTAGCATAGAGTTCCACAAAAGTCTTGATTTTGCACAAAACAACTTTCTACAGCTAGTATGATTTCTTCTATTTCGTCAATATACTAGGTATCATTCATCAATATATTCTTTAATAACGTTCCAGAGAAACAGCAAAATTTTATACAAGAACCTCTCTCAACAGCGACAAGAGAGAAAAAAAAATCACAGAAGAATTTTCTACAACAAAACAAAACACACGTTCCTTCAATTCGCCGAAAACGATCGCAACAATCCTCCTCTGGAAGCTGAGCTATCTTCTCTGAACTCCCATTAACAATGCAGCTCCAACAGAGGACTATTAACGATCGTTCACGGCATATCTATCTCTCAGAAATGACAATACAACACACAAATTGTTTCTAACGCACCACAAGCAATAACCTCACACGACAAACAACCCTCACTACTATTACATAACCAAAAAAAAAAAAAACAACTACCGATAACACACCTTATTTGCTATTGTCTCTCTCCTTCCACCATCAGACACACGTGACTCATAAGACGGAACGTCACAAGGGATTTAAACCAATGTTTGCAAAAGCTAATACAAAATGCAATACGTGGAGGAAAATCAGCAGGAATAAGTGCCTGAACGTCTTGAATATGTTATGAGTACAACAACTGTTTCAAATTTTTCACACAGTCTCTATACTTAAATTCAAATCGTTTGCAAGTTTCTAATACAGATACCTGGATCTTCCTTTACCATGTTCAGCATATTTTCTTCTACTTCTACAGTTCTTACTATCATTGGCTTTCCTGGTTCTTTATTTATGTTTATTAGGCATTCTTTATAAAGACGTTGATGAATACTTTGGAAGATTTTTCTATAAGGAAAGTGATGGTTGGAAAATCGTTCATTGTACAACTGCCTAGTCCGTTACGAATTCTCATTGGCAAGTCCATACATGAAATGCATTCGTATACGTGTAATTATTCATTTCACTAAATTAAATCATGATAGAGAACTTCACTGACAAAACTTTAAATATCAATCATAGAAAATAAAGACGCAATCAACTTTCAAAGATAGCAAATGACCAGTAAGGAGACGTATTCAACAATACGTATGAAATCCACGGGTAAACTGATAGTGTTTTAATATCTGTACTAACGTACTATCAGATTTGTACTATCTGTGCAAAAAACAGCCGTTAATAGTAATCGGAAAGTTGTTAAGAGATATCAGTATTGTTTTTGTCAAAGAGGCATTCTGAAAATCATCAAAGGACAAAGATTCTTAAAATAGCCCAAAGAATTAACCATTGAATTCTTGCCGTATGTTAGTAAACGAGGCGTAAGAAAGTTTTTAGGCATTAACAGTCTGGACAAAGCAACTGTACAGCTGACCATGTGAAAAGCTAACTTGAGTGATTAGCCTTGAGCTTTGTTTTCTAGTCTTTACGAATGCATATCAGACTGGGAGTTGTAATAGCTTATCACATGTATTTAATTGTAGTAGATGAGGGTAACGCAGTGGAATAAAGGGCATGTAATAGTGCACGGACTTAACAAGAAAAAGAAAATGTTTATTTATAAAAAGCAAGAAATAAATCGATATCAAATCAAACAATGAATGGTATTGCCAATAGCAGGCGCTTAGCTACTACAATAATGGCAAAGAATACTGAAAAACATTAATTACTCTAAGCGACTATAAAGCTTAGTTAAATTGTATGAATTCAATAACAAGTATATCAAGCATATAACCTTATCACGGTATCACTTAAATAATAGATATAACATATATTATAAAGCTCCAACAATTTGTAAAGCACATATATAAATATATATGTATATATAACTCCACATTAACTAACTTTCAAGATATTCTCTTAATATCTAAAAGGCATAGCAATCAAAACCATTCTATAATTGCACTAATTAACACAGACTTGACTTCATGTATTATTGCCAAATGAATACATTCAATTGTACACATAAACAAGAAATTAAGCCTCCCGAGGAAGGTATAGGAAAGTAGCGGAAGCCCTGAGTTCATCTGTTTTTTTATTCCTTCAACTTCACTTTTTAACCCCCCATTTTTTAAAATAAAAAATTGATTTTCGCAAGCCTTGTAATTAGAAAATATAAAAGAACCTGATCTTCTTTCCTGTCTCGTCATTTTTGATCGAAAGATATATCACATCCTACATGTTGCCATAAATTTCTTAAGACCAAGTGATTGCCACCCCCCACAACTCCGACCCTATTGGGACAATTTTGCCCAAACTTTACAGTAATTTTGATCTTGCTTAGAGGAATCTGCATACCGAATTTCGCTCCTTTATATGCATAAATACGCGTATACCTTTTGGTCCCCTCTAATTTCTGCCCCCGAAACTCCGACCCCAGTGGGCCAATCAAAACCAAATTAAATAGTGAAGGTGCACATGCCTATAGTAAGCTACATTCTGAATTTCAACCTTCTACCTCAAAAGATGCGGAAATTATGAAGGGGACGGTCGGACAGACAGACAGACGGACATTGTGAAAACAATAAGTAGCTCCATTCTTCCGCTACTTAATAAAGTTAAGTAACCAACTTTTCTGTTTTTCAATATGGCATCGTCTGGTAGCAATAGCTATAATATTGAATCTTAGCAATTCACAAGTATATGAAATACTGCAAAATTTGAACAGTTCCACGTTCACCAATACAACTCATTACTTTCTTAAAATACAAAGCTGAGTCTAGTTTAACTGATAAGTCCAAGTGCGGTTATTAAATTACACTTCAGTAGAACGTCACACAAAAATAATTATCACAATTTAGTTTGTACTAATAGAAATGTCCCACAAATTGTTTAAGTCCTAGTAGATAAGCAAAATACAGTCTTATAAGTCCTCTGAATTACGACTAGCACAATCACACTTGCGAACTAAAAATTTAGAAGCAAATAAATGAATAAAATGTTCACTAATGCATATATATACAGGGTGAATACAAAAGTCTGGAACCCCCTTTTATTTTTGGAACCGAAACAGATATGTCAATTTTGATGAATCCAATGAATAGGAAGTTGTGGGTAGCCTATCCCATGGTGCACTTTTCATCATCCCAAATATGCAAATTAGGACACATTCAAAATTTATCTCAAAAACCGTAAGGGATAGAGAAAAAAACCCAATTGCAAACTTGTTCAACTTAAAAAAACAAACAAAACAAACAAAACATCATCCAAATTGGATCAACCAATCACCCACAATCACGTGGTGAACTGTTTGTAGGTTACAAACAGTCACACTGCACAAGGAAAACTGAATGTTGATATTTCCACCATGTAAAGCATGCAAATCAAAAAATTAATATAAATTACCATACTCACATTCACTTTCATGCGGAAAAGCAAATAAAAGGCATGTTTCAGCACACAGAAGACAGAACAATTCCAGGATGGCAAGCTACACTGTTCCGGAAATGGTCAACATGATCTGCTTCGGAGAGGAGAACCTACATGCTGCAGTTAGGTTGTATCGAGACAGATACCCTAACGAACGGCATCCATCTCGTCAAACAATGCGTCACATTATTCAAAGATTCGAGGCTACAGGGAATGTTAATGCAGAACGAGGACGACCAAGGGCACAAGGCGACGAGGATACAACAACACTAGTTCTGGCTGCAGTTGCTGCAAATACCCACACAAGCAGCAGAGCAATTGCTGTAGATGTTGGGTGCCATCAGAGAACTGTTCTCAACATTCTACACGCACATCATTTTCACCCATACCATATTCATTGTCACCAGGAGTTATTGTCATTGG
>JAHWFO010087466.1:0-17118 GCA_023313115.1 Rhysida immarginata | reverse complement strand
GCGATGAAGATTTTTTTTAGATTTTAGTTTACCTTCAAGTTTTAAGGATGTTTTCCTTATATCCTTTACTACGAGGTCAAATCACCTACTTTTCATATATACACTTACGTCTCATTGACAAACCTCAGTGTTCTAGAGCTGAACTCATTTTATATTATATCCCTGTTCATTCGGAAACCATCACCTAAAATATTCTCAAAAATAATAGAGCCCATTTTTTTCTATATCACTCTTCTTAATGCAACAGTGAGAATCAAGATTATTAATCTCTACTAGTAGGACCTGTGGAAATTCCATGTAATAAAATGAACCATAATGAGATTGTAGAATAAAATAGAAAACGATTTAAAAGTTTATTAAAAAATATAACTCTTCCGTAAGTGCATAAAATAACCTTTACAATACATAAAAACATTATTTTATTTACAGTAAGAATGCATATTGCAATGTGGAGTCATTTTAACTGGTATTAAAGTGAAGTTAGTATCTCTCTATATATGACGATCTTTGTCACACTTTTTTTACCTTTCCTTCCCTGCTTACGATAGTCCAACTTTCACATCTGACTATCTACGTGCTCTTGAAAAAACGTCGTACAATTGACCGTGGCTCAGGAAGAAAGAGACCCACTCTATTAAATGTATTGGGACCCAACTGGCCCATTCTTTTAGATGGTCATTGCATGTGTGAAAGTGAGATTGTGGTCAATGGGACCAACCGTAACCTTGGGATCAATCAAGACTATTCATCAAAATACCCTTGATGCTTCGATGGAATGTGGATGTAATCCTACTACTTTTGATCTTGTGCCTTTCATAAACCGTTCTGATACACCATGATTATTAGGACCGATAGGTACTTATGTTTTTACAATGTGCGTCCGTCAGTCTATTGGTGCTCTAGCTTTTGAACGCTTCCGAATTTTCGAATTCCGTTTTCGTCATTCGACAACTTAGGGAAATCGGAAGTCTGAGTTCGTTGGTGGAAAAAATCGGTGAACTACTTCCGGTTCAAAACGTCAAAAATAATATAGGGGACCACGTTTTTCACTAAACAATTCCATGTATAAATGGCCTGTGCATTGCCAAATGCTGTTCTCCCTTTGGCACTCCATAGCTAAAGCAGAGAAAAGGCTTGTGGATTAAGTGAAGACACGTGATGGTCTTCCTTGATGGCCAATATCAGTCAGAACTGGTTCAAGGGTATGTGGTTTAGTGGTATCATAAAGGTCCACTGAAAATTTTCAATGCTAACATATGGCATGTATTATATCAAACATCTTGAAATAACATGTCATGATTGAATATTAACGTAAAATTAATGATAGTTGAAATTGGTTCAAAGGTACCTATTACAGCAAAGCAAACCTCGCTGTAACAAAGGTAGAGTTTTTCGGCAACAGAGGGCGCCAGTGGTAAACGAAGATAGACGGAAGGCGGGTAATTCGACTCGTAAAAGCGGAGGAGCCGAAGGTAGAGAAAAAGACAACACGAGAGCAAAAGGTAAAAAGTGGAGAGCGACGTTTGGAGAGAGAGCAGAAAAATATGCTGCACGTCGCGTGGAAACCAAACGGTTTGTTGCAAGAAGGGTGGCTTCTATGCGAAACTCGACTGGAATAGCGAGTAACGGAGGAGCGACGGGAAACAACGCCGCAGCGTCGGAAGACAGCGGACGGGAGCGAGTGAAGGAAAAACCTCGGCCACGCCGTAAACGCTGCAAGGAAATTCCATTGAATTGGAGGCAAGATATTCCGCCACAGCCTTCACCGTCAGCCCCATTAAATTTCTTGACCCGTTTGGAAGTGGAGTATTGGCGTCAGATATTCGTAGACGAGGAGGCTCTCGAGTCTTCGTTATGCAACGACAGCATTGGACCGGAGCATTTCCACGAGGGCTATCTGCATTCACAATAGATAGCGTGGGATATCTGAAGGTACGCCATTGAAATCTCGTTTCTTAAACTGTGAGTACTGAATACGTTTTCTATGCATAAATTTCGTGTCAAGCTACGTGAGTTTAAAGTAGCCGAGGCTTACTTCTTATTCTATATGGAGTGCTAGTGAAAATTAAGAAAGTTGAAGAGAATCTCGTAAGCTAATTCAACGAATGCTAACGGTGTGTTGTTAGTGCTAAATGTAAATGCTTTTGACGGCCGTATCTTGACGGGGCCATTCGGTTTTAGAGTGAAATTCTATTGTGGCCCATGGAAAGTTTTCTCAGTGCTGTGAGAAATAGTTTGTGTTTCAAATTGTCAGTGAAATTAGTGAAGTGTTAAGCCGAGTGGAATTTATGGTGTTACAATATAGGCTTAGCTAACGAGTACGAGTGTGTTAGTCGTAAAAGATATTTTTGTAAAAGTAGTCATTTACAGTTATGGTTTAAGTTACAATTAAAAGCTGTTAAGCATATTAATTGCAATTGGACATACCAGTGGTAGTAGAGACTTTATTAGCACGAACTGTGGACTTCGTTTACTGTTATGCGTTAGGTAAAATTGTTAGCTAGGAATTTCAGTATTCTAAGAACGAAAAGAAGTGTAAGAATGTATTTCATGAATGTTTATGCATTATTTATTTGGTTATGAAAGCATGTCATAATACGATTCTGGCGAGTAGCTATTAAAAGAAGTGTGCTATTATTTCTAACTGATTTAAGGTATTTTAGTTGTTGGACTGTGGACTCTTAACTATTGCAAATTTAAAGCCAAGTTTGAATTTGAAAGACTTCAGTAGTAAGTTATGACTGAGTTAGGCTAGTGAGCCTTTGACCCATTAAATTATATTTTTGTTTGGCATTCGCAGCTGAATTCCGAAAGGTTAAGATTATTGCTTACAGCGCTGATGCAGCAACGTGTTTATTTTGTCATAAAGTTTATGTATGACTTTAACTTATTTTGATTTTAACTAGGTTGTTATTAGGAATTATTGATTATTGAATGCTGTTTCGATTTTCAGCAGTAAGAGTTGATTTTGCTTAGATGTAAGCTAATGTGATAGGATAAGTGGGTTTCCGTACAAGGAACGTTTTCCTGGTTCAACTATTACTTTTATTTATTTCAATAAATTTTTCATTTGGTTCCCTAACTAAAATTGTTGGCTTGTGTCATTCAGCTACCCAGCATTTTCCGCACTTTCCACTGCGCATTGAATTGGAACGTGACAGTACCTGCTTTTCGTGGATCCATTATGGTTCATTAGAACTTTCAATGCTAAAATATGGCATGTAATATATCAAACGACTTGGAATGATGTGCCATGAATGAATATAACGTAAAATTATTTATAGTCGAAATCGGTTCAAAGGTACCTGCTTTTCGTGGACCCATTATGGTTCATTGGAAATTTCAATGCTAAAATATGGCATGTAATATATCAAACAACTTGGAATGATGTGCCATGAATGAATAAATTTAATGTGAATTGAAATTGGTTCCATCATTCGTGTTTTAATGATACCATTATAAAACTATTGGAAACTTTCAGTGCTAAGATATGGCATGTAACTACTTACGCCTTATATTATCAATAGTTAGTTTGTGTTAGTCAAATTTTAACAATAGCAAGTAGCTACTCATTCCTTCAATGATACATGCTTACGTAGAAAAGCGTTGGCAATAGTTTTTGAAGAAAGATTATTAAATAGGAATGCTAAAAAATTAAAGGATTCGTATATGTTCTAATCTATAGAGAAAGCTACTTTCTCCATTTAACTTTTCAGATAGTTTTATTCAGTTTGAACTATACGTTTCCCTTAGAAGTACGCCCTGCTTAGCAACCAGAGGCTTCCTTAGCAACCTCATCTAATTCATAACAATGAAAGGCTTCTTTAGAAATCAAATGCTTTCCTTTTCGTTCTCTATTTCTTTAAAATCCTATCGGTCCTGGGCATTTCGGTTGCCTGACTTGTTGATCCGATTTTTATTTGGAGTTTGTTTTAAGTGGCATCCCACCTGGTTTTAATGAGTTTAAGAATTTCATAAGCAAGAACACTGTATGTACCACAATAAAGGCTAGATCTAAGCTTGATTCCAGCATTATGTACAAGCTAACGAACGAAACACACGTAGAAATATTACATTTAATAATAAATATTTTTTAAAATTTTGTAAGTTCCTGTGCATTGTATTATTCCATTTAATAAATTAATATTTGTAGTGGTTTTAATTCTCTGAATATATGCGCAAGTAGCAGATAAATCATTCAATATACAGAGTCATTCAAAATGATGGA
The DNA here is from genome assembly GCA_023313115.1 of Rhysida immarginata. NCBI lineage: Eukaryota > Metazoa > Arthropoda > Chilopoda > Scolopendromorpha > Scolopendridae > Rhysida > Rhysida immarginata. The sequence goes on along the minus strand of JAHWFO010087466.1, from coordinate 12,890 downwards.
CCTAATTTATTTCAGTTAATTAATTGGGTCAAATGGCAACTTATATGGACCATTAAAACACGTAGTACTAAACCAATTCCCACTATCATTCATTTACACGTTATATTCATTCATGAGACGTCGTTACGAGTTGTTTGATATGTTAAATGCCACATATCAGAATTTTAAACATACCTTTATATCTCCGCTATTCTCATACAAATGAAGATAAACAAGTAAAAGAAGCCTCGTAATCATATGCTACAGTTACAACGTATTTCATGCATTATTTTTTATAGGGTGATCCCAAACATTATTTTTTTGGTTCACTTTGTTGCTGGTCCCCTATTGGCTTCGGGACAAAACCTTCGCTGAAGTATATGAGGTATAACATGCTCTTTACACCCCTGAAGTTTCAGGATAATTCGTCAAGTATTTTTCTAGATATTCGACAAATCGTCTAAAATCGAAAGTGCCCAATTAATTACTTTTGGGTAGATAGTGTATGTTACCATTAGAGTACGTTTTACTAAACCATTACAGCATATCATTAATTACTGGTTATATTCATTTATGAAATGCCATCACGAGATATTTGATATATTACATGACATGTTTTAGCATTGAAAGTTTCCAGTGGTACCATATGGCACCATTAGAGTACGTATTACTAAACCATTACCGAGTATCATTAATTACTGGTTATATTCATTTATGACACGCCGTCACGAAATGTTTGATATATTACATGACATGTTTTAGCATTGAAAGTTTCCATTGGTACCATATGGTACCATTAGAATACGTACTACTAAACCATTACGGCGTTTCATTAATTATTGGTTATATTCATTTATGACACGCCGTCACGAGTTGTTTGATATATTACATGACATGTATTAGCATTGAAAGTTTCCAGTGGTGCCATATGATACCATTAGACTAGGTACTACTATAGCATTACCGAGTATCATTAATTACTCGTTATATTCATTTATGATACCCCGTCACGAATTGTTTGATATATTACATGCCATATGATAGCATTGAAAATTTTTAGGGGGCATCCTAATAGTACCATGAGAGCAGGTGCAATTGTACCTAGTACGATTATCTCATTTTCGAACGTGCTCCGTCCCACATTTCTCCATTGGTGAAAACAGAACGTGAAAAAGTTAATTAGTTTTCAAGTTACGATACTAAATAATAAGCTCCCTACTATTATAGAAATCCTTATTGCTTTGCCTGGCTCAAACGTAACGTGCGAACGAACGAACGAACGTACAGACGAAACACAAGCAGAATTATATTATAGATAAAAGATACGTGCACTAAACTTACAAGTAGACTCCACGCACTTGAACTCACCGATTTTGGAAATTTAGTAAATTTAACACCCATTAAAAGCCATTCGACGCACTTCTCAAAATTTTCTGAGAATAAAAGTTCCTAAATTGTCTACACATTGTAAATGCCCGAATTGTATCATAGATTTTTATCACGTTCAAGTGGTCTAGTAGTAAAATGCTAGAATTCTATTTTCCTGATACGGGGTCAAATTCCGTCTTCGATAATTTTTGTTTTTCTCTTCGTAAATTTTTTAACATGCATGGGAGTGTTTAATTCATTTACTAAATATATTTCCGATTTTCCAATTTGCTAGCATCATTTTTTTATAAAATGCATATACGAATTAGTATAATTAATGATCCACAGTGATAAATGAGCATTTAAAAAAACTCTCTTTATCCACATTTAATTTATAAATTTTGCAACTTTTGAGATAATATTTAACTCACACAAAGATTAAATAATTATTGCACCATGTACCAACTATTAAATACTAGGTAACCACAAAAGTTCTTGCCGCTTTTAGGTTGCCATAAAAGGAAGTGATAGAAGATATACAAATGAGTGTACAATGTGGTCCAAAATCTGTCAGCGGGAGCAGGAAGGTTAGCCTGTATAAATATAGGGTTGTTGGACATTCACATCAATTACATCTCGTGCAGAAGTGAAGACAAATGGAGATATCGAAGGAGATGGTTAGGTGTTGTTTGCTTTATGACTTCAAGGTGGGCTTGTCTGCGGCAGCATCAAGTCGCCGAATGTGTCTTGCGTTTGGGGATGATGTTGTGAATGAACGCACCACAAGGCATTGGTTCCAGAAATTCAGGTCGGGAGAATTTGCCATTTCTGATGAACCCCATAGTCTAGTGTGTCTGTTGGACTAGACGCCAAATGGTTCACTGGAGACCTGTCCTATCAGCAATTGGAACGTGTACAACAGGCATTGCAGCAGAAGGAGCCAGCACTGGTGAATCGCAGAGGGGTACTCTTCCTTCATGACAATGCCTGGTCACATGTGGCACGGGTGGCCAGGGAAACCATAGAGCGCCTTGGCTGGGTAACTTTGTGTCTCCACCTTACTCACCAGATCTTGCTCCAACGGATTATCAACTTTTCCATTCTCTGGATAACCATCTTCGTGGAAAATCCTACACCAATGATACAGACCTGCGAAAGGCACCCACGGACTTCTTTGAGTCCAAGACCGGAAAGTTTTACAGCCAGAGGATTGATCAACTGGAGACACGTTGGTAGAAGATGTTAGATGCCAATGGGGATTATTTTGGGAACTAGCGATACGCTACTTTTTCTGTACATCATTTTGTTTTCCGGAATTAAAAGCGTCAAGAACTTTTGTGTTTACCTAGTATAATGCATCATATTGGTTTCTATAGTTTATCAAATTCAGTAACATTTTTAACTAGCACATTAGCCACCAGATCATAATTTCCTGTTTCTAGGTGCAGAAGTTAACTATTACCTTTGTATTTACCTACATATGAATTAGAACTTTTGTGGGTTTAAAAAAAAAAAAGAAAGAAAATAAACATAACTTGTAACAGCTTTTAAATTTATGTAAAAATAACCTTAGCAAATCTGAAATTTTAGATTATGTTTAATTATAATAATTCTTACATGCATTTTAAAAAAAATGATATTAGCAAATTGGAAAATCGGGAAATATATGTAGTAAATGAATTAACACATTCCTATACATGTTAAAAAATTTACGAAGATTTAAAAAAATTATCGACGAGGGGATTTGAACCCGTACTGCAAAATAGAACTCTAGAGTTCTACCACTAGACAACCTTGTTCTCCAAAATCTAAAATTATACTACAATTCGGGCATTTATAAAGTGTAAGCATTTATAACAAATTATATGAATATTTTTACTGTATTGAAAAAGAACTTACTAAAATAATTACTCCATGTTTCAATAAAAATACCGAAAATTCCCTCTTGTTCACATTAATTTGCACGCTGCTGTACCTCTTTATAAATAAATGGGATTTTTTTAAACTTATTGCCCTCACTGCTTTCTCGTTATAAGTTTAACAGATGTTGTTGAAGGAATGAAACTGTGTGCATGAGGCATCCGGCATCCTTTGACATAGAAGGGTGGAATTTGATATACAGAATCCTTCGGGCGAAGCCATAATTAAAGGAATTTTGTTTGGACCCATGCTTCTCCCTACTTTTCTATACCTTCCTTGAAGGGGGGAAAGGGGTGATTTATTGTTTATCTGGTAACTTCTATTGTACACGATAAACGTTTTCCCCTTTGTGTTAATGGATTAAAAGTTATTCGTAGTTTGGTTCTTATGTATCTCCACAGTTTTCACTTTGGATATTTTTTAATATTATTCATCTGCGATCATGGTTAATTAAATGATTTTCACAAAAGAATTTATTTTAATCTCTCTCTAGAGAAAGCTATTTTTAAGAAAGAATCAGAGAGCATGAACTTTTATCTCTGCACAAAAGTGAAATTCTATAGCTTGAGACCACTAATTGAACCAACCCACTACCGCAATGTCTTCAGTTGATGTATGGAGCACCTTGTACTTTGCCCTTCCTCTCCATTGAACACTGTCTACATATTTCATGAATAAGCTTTCGGAAACAGAAAAGATGTGGATCTCCATCGATCTTCGTTCCCAGCAGTTTCGTTCGATATCTATTTTCCTGAAACGATTAAAGTTTTGTAAGAAAGTGATAGTTTAAAAAGTAATTCGAGGAGAAACCTTGAGTGAAATGCTAACATTTAAAAGATTTTTTTTGTATTTCTACAATAATCTTGATTATCATTTCGAAACTGAATACTGTTATCTGAATTTGCACAACAAAAGGATAAACAAGGAACATGAAAAGGAGGGTTTATATTATCATTGGCTTGATATTCAATTACGAATATTAGAAACAGCACGATTAGTTTCCTTTTCTTGTAGAAAGTGCTATAACCGTACTGCTTTACAAGGAATTCGATTCTTTATTCAACGAGTAATTAGATTTTCAAAGAAGATTAAGAAAAACATATTTTGTTTCATGTTAAGTTTCTTCTTTGCTTTCTTAAGTAGGGGAGACCGGGGCAGATTTACACACTTTTTTTATTATTATTTTTGAATTTTTAGTAATAAAACCATTTCACTAATTTTTCATATCCATTCATTAATTAACTTTAAGCTACCGTATGGTGCCTTTAACTTATCTGAAATTTATCTTATTTTCAAATTAAAAATAATTTTTTGATGTAATCTCACCTGTGTAAACTTGCCTCGTAGTCGGGGCAGGTTTACACAATGTTTTATTGTATGTTTCCACACGTTGAAAATAATGAAATATAAGGTTTATTAAAAATAAATTTCAAATAATTTGCAATATTTATTAATTCGTTTAATTCAGTGAGTACAAGTGAGTCAGGATACTCACATTATAAATAAAAGATACACATACAAATATTACCAAATAAAAATTTGCAGGATACAAAATATACTGAATTACCTCTTGTAATACAGTGATCATGTGCCCACCTCTTATATTCTGTGCATTGTACCTACTGTTCTCCAGGTTTTGACTTTTTATATGGCCTCAAACAGTGTGTAAATCTGCCCTATGCTTCCTGTGTAAACTTGGCCCATCGCCGTGTTTGGGTTACAACTAAGCCTCTAAGCTTTCTTCTTAAGGTTAACAATCGACTCAATAGCTTAAAATAACCGCAAAAAACCGGTCTAACAGGATAACCAATAATGAATTACGATGATCTAATTGTACAAATCCTATAACTCCCAATATATTAGTGGGAAATTTTACTTACTGAAGAAAAATTAGAAAAGCCCCATTGTAAAAATATGAATATAGCCTACTACAATCAAATATTAGATATGGTCCATGAATTAGACACATCCAACATAGATAATTCAAATCAAATCTTAAATGAATTATCCAATGTGGTATTGTTGGCTGCAGAGAAAGCAGAAATACAAATGATGCAATGCACTCGTCGCAACACAGCCAAAGAATGGTGGTCAGCCGATCTTACGTTATTTCGTCATGGAAAAAAATCGGACATACCAACATTACCTGAGAGACTCCCAATGCGATTACCCAGAAGAAGTACAAAATAGCAAATAAAAAATTCAAGGATGTAGTACGCAAGGCAAAAAGAGAGTCAATCGTTAACCGAATAAACAAAGTTAACCTGTGGTACATAATAAATAACAATATATATGATACAAAAACGAATCTGTCCCCTGAAAAATACGGCGATTATCTGACATGGCAAAATGATCCCTGTGATATTCCGATTCCTGACAGCTTAATCAAAAACAAGGATTCAGGCCAAATGCAAAAAATACAACTGTCAGTTCCAGGTATATATATAATAAAAAAGATAATTACGGATATGAAACTGAAGAATACAAAACATGCTACAGTTATACCAGAAGAACTATTGACTGATATGAAACTATCCGGAATTAAGCTCATACAAGATCTCTGTAAAGTAATCGTTGCAAATAAGAAATTCCCCGATAAGTTAAAAATCGCGAACATTATTCCAATATATAAGCAAGGTGACCTAGATATTATCAACAACTACCGTCCAATAGCCATGTTTTCTCCTCTATCAAAAGTACTTGAAAAATGTTTATTTAGAGACTTAATAAACCATATATGGCCGAAGAATACCTAGACAGCAGCAGGGTAGCAAACCTAATAGTAGAGCCAGCTGGACGCCAATCTACCTTCTTATACAAGCGGTCAAAGGCCTCAGACCAAGGTAAAAACTTCATGTTTCAAACGGACATTTCAAAAGCCTATGATACAATTTCCCGTCAACAATTAATTGAAGATTTAAGGTCTTATCAGCTCTCGGAAGATTATCTCGCTCTTATGGAAGATTATTTAAGTAATAGAATTAATATAATCGACGGTGACCTGCCAGTATATTACCGTCGGGGTGTGATACAAGGGTCCAGTATCGGTCCCCTGTTATTCGCAGTGGCCACGTCATCGCTTTATTCTAACACATTCAAGCTCCAAATTAGAAGTTACGTCGACGATAATCTGTTGTTCACGTCTTATTCGGGTGAAGATCAAGACAAGATCAAGAAATACATACTTTCGTCAAAAATGATCTTGAGCTGATGGAAACGTAGTATCGCCAGCGGGGCTTGAAACTCAATGCCGGAAAAACGAAAACACTTGTTATATCTCGGAGAACTTCATCCAACAATAATCTAACCTTTTTGGAGATTACGTTTGACAATACCTTGTCTTTTTATTCTCATTGTGACTCCATTATAGTGCACCTTAAGAGACTTCGTTATTTGATGAAAAAACTCCGCTCCTTTTTATCAACATGGAGATCACTTTAGTTATACAAGTGGAAGTTCTCTCCTATCTAGAATACTCCGCTATATTCTGGGCCAGCGTGTCAACACATTGTTTCCAACGAATTAAAGTAGCTTACAATGATATATTAAGAACCGCCTATAAGGCAACAAAATATGCCTCTGTAACTGAATTATGTTTTAAATAGGAATTACCGACTCTTGACATCTTCAAAACTTACCGAATCTTGACATCCTGACATCTCCTCAATGAATTAACTGGTGCCTTTAGAAATAATCTTCACCCAGCTTCCTTCGTACAAGAATGGATATTGATGTCCACAAAAGTTCGTCATACCAGAAGATACAAGATAGATATTCCCCATAGACTATCTAACTTCATGAGTAAATACTTCCCCTATAACATTATACAGATTTGGAACACCTCATAGCTGAGCATACGAAGTATAGCCATGGACTGTCGATCACCAACCTGTATTACGACATGTACTCACTTCAAAAGATCTATTAAGGACTTCTTCTATAATATTCACTGTCCCAAAAGATCTATTAAGGACTAGGGAGTCTGTCCCATTTTAACTTTTAATTTTTAAACTTTAAGTTATTCATTTTCCTCTCCTCTTTGTCATTATTACTTTGGAATGCTTTAAATAAATAAATAAATAAAATAAATAAAAAGTTGTCTATTTCACTTTCTCACACGCGACTGACTCCAAACTGTTGAGGGTACATGGCGGTGGTAACGTTTATCCTGACTCAGAGGCGGTGCGTATCGACCAACGGTAAGTGAACAATAGCGAATGTGTAAACCTACCTCTATACCAAACCTGCACCGGTCTCTCCTATAAGTATTTTATAAATGTAGAGATTTAAATTATTTCTCATTTCAGCTTCAACCCTTTTTGATAAAAAGTAACAAAACCTATCATTATATTAATTACATAAATAAGGTCTGCCCTAAAATGATAGAACCATTTACTTCACGTGTCGTAACATCTTTAAAACTTTTTTAAACAACTAATGATGAAAACAAACAATGAATTCTGATTAGACTTGAACCATTTTCACATGTGATCATTATTTTATTTTTTAAACTTTTTGTTATATTTACAATATTGCATAGAAAGTGACAGATTGCTTATCCCAGAATGATAGAACCACTGGGAATTTTATACAAAATAAAAAAAAATTAATAACAAATATAACAAAAATTAATAACAAACTGGTGTTTTGCAACACTCTTAAATATGTATCTGGCATGCATTAAATCAATCTTTGTAAATTGGACATCTCAATTTCGTCCCATGTTATTTTTATTGCTTGTTTTAGGTCGTCCACAGAATCAAATTGTTGTCCTCTTGGTAAACGTTTCTGGAAAGAATGCATCACAAGTTCTCCATGGGATTGAAGTACGGAGACCACGGGGGACAGTACATTACGTGGATTCTATTATCCAAAGTCCGTTTCCAACTGGATATTGCATTGTGGACAGGTGCTTTATCTCGCTGCAATATGAAAAACGGTCCACCTAATTTATCTGAAAATTTGTTCTTTGATACGCAACAGCTGTTAACCTTCCTGAAACGAATGCAATTGGAGTCTTACCTCCCCTTCCAAAACCTTCCCCACAGAATATAGTCAAACTGTATTTTTATGAAATGTTTTGATCTGATGTGCTACCAAATAATATAGGTGATAACCCCGGGCGTGGCTCGGACTGTTTTTATAATTAAATTTTGCAATATCTTAAAAATAAACTCATGAAAACGCTAGAATTAATAAAAGAACTTACCTTCTTAATGCCGTTTAAAAACATTCGTTTTCCTTTCCTTAAATCGTGCCAGCAATGACTCCATCCATCTGGCCCATCAAGGTTAAACTTTTTTCGTCAGCCCATTAATATACTCTATTGAATTTATCCTTCCACGATGTTGTCCTTAAGATGTTGTTTTAGAGGAGGAGTTGTTTTGCATTTGCAGTTTTTTAATGTGGCCACATTCTCTTACTGTTCAATGTACTGTTGATTTGGAAACATTTAAGTTGGACTTTGAAGCTATTTACTTTAAACTCATTGTGGAATTGCTCATTTGCCTTATAATCTGTCTTTTTGGCAAGCAGTCAGTGTATGCCGTCTACCAGTGGATTTCTTTTAGCCATAATTTCCATTAGATTTGCAAAAATTTAGCACAACATGATTAGCCTATTAATTTTCCTTGCAATATCTAAAATGGAAATTTTTGCTTACACAGTTCTGTGATTTGTCCTTTTTCAAATTCAGATAACGCTTTCCCTCGTCCCATGATTTTTGGAAAGTAATTTAAAAGATTACTTTGAAATACTGAAGCAGATTGAGAAATTAGTGAATAAATGTTTAGCTTTGCGTATAAGCTTTCTTCATTTACATCACGGCCGTCCAAATCGTGCACGTCGCCCGCGTGCAACATAAAACGCTCGCGGACAAAGCTCACGGGCAAAGCCGAGGAGATAGTCCAAAACTCAAGAGGGGGAGTGGGTATAGTTTTTCCTATGCAGTGTTGCCACACTATAGGGGGCGATTGCATTAAATAAAGTATTATTTCTTTTGTTACTGACACTTGCTTGTTTTCCGTCTCGCATAACATTGCGCACTTTCCGAAAAAGCATAAAATCACTGAACCAGTATTTAAACCGGAGTGGGAAAATGTTTTTTTTCATTGTTCAAAGATCGGATTCGAAATGCTTAATGTGCAATCGTGTCCTATCGGGGGAAAAAAATACAATTCTACCTGATATTGAAAAAATTGTCACATTAAAACGAAAGAAATGCCTCGTTGTTTTTTTTACAATGTCGAATTGATAATTAGCAACTCGACTTTAAGGAACTGATCAACTTAATGTGCAATAGGGGGGGTAAGGAAGATTACCCGCGTGCAAGGGCGTGCTCGCGGACGGAAATCTTGGACAGCCCTGATTTACATACATATTTTCAGGAATATTCCATTTTTTGAAAGGTGGTTCTATCATTCTGGGACAAACAAACTGTCAATTTCAATAAAATATTGTGAATATAACTAGAAGTTTAATAAAAATAAAATAATTAAGTAATAAACTAGAGGATACTCTTTTACCACAAGACAAGGCAACAAGAAAGAAAAAACAAGAATGATTTTACCGCCAAAGCGGATAAAAGGAGCACATTTTCTTGTTATAGCATCGTACATGGATATATAGAATGAACCAACATTTTAAAACACTTGAGAGTAAATAAATAAATATGAAAACTAAATTGTAAAATACTATTTCAATAGGCTTAACGTATAGAGAGAATTTAAAAGAATATACTTGAAGAATGAAAGGTAAATGGAGAGTGAAGTTATTCCTCATACACTTAAAAAAATAAAAATTCTTTAATTTGTAAGAATTCTCACATAATGTTAAACGAAGTGAGCCTCAATTGCTGAAGCGTTATGTGTAAGCATCTATTAGATTTTCATATTAAATTACTAAAGTCTTATTGAAGCAAGCGATTAACTACTATTAAATTAATTAGTAATGAGTTTTAGATACCATTAAGCCTAAGAGTACTATACTCTTGATTCAAATAAGCTATGGATAACAAAAGATCTAATAACGCGTAAGGAGTTGGTTAATATATTACACGCCATATCTTAGCATTAAAAGTTCTATAAATTCTGTATTGTACCATTAGGGCACGTGCTACAAAACCAATTGCCACTATCATTATTTACTCGTTATATTCATTCATGGCACGTTGTTACGAGTTGATTGATATATTACATGCCATATGTTAACATTTAAAGTTCCAATGGTGCCATATGGTATCATATGGCACCTTTAAGGCACGTGCTACTAAGCCAATACAATTATCATTATTTACACGTGATATACACTCATGGCACATTGTAACGAGTTGTTTGATATATTACATGCCATATCTTAGCATTGAAAGTTACAATGGTACCATATGGTATCAAAGAGCACCATTAGGGCACGCGCTAGTAAACCAATAAAGATTATCATTATTTACACGTGATATTCACTCATGGCAGGTTATTACCAGTTGTTTGATATATTATATGCCATATCTTAGCATTAAAATTTCCAATGGTACCATATGGTATCATATGGCACCATTAGGGCACGTGCTATTAAACCAATAACCATTATCATTATTTTCTCATGATATTCACTCATTACATGTTGTTACGAGAGGTTTGATATATTACATGCCATGTTTTAGAATTGAAAGTTCCAATGGTTTCATAGGGCACCATTAGGGCACGTGCTACTAAACTGTTAACCATTATCATTATTTTTTCGTGATAGTCACTCATAGCACGTTGTTACCAGTCGTTTGATATATTACATGCCATATCTTAGCATTGAAAGTTCCAAGGTTACCATATGGTACCATAGAGCACCATTAGGGCACGTGCTACTAAACCAATAACTATTATTATTATTTACACGTGATATTCACTCATGGCACGTTATTACGAGCCGTTTGATCTATTAGATGCCATATCTTAGCATTGAAAGTTCCAATGGTACCATATGGTTTTATAGGGCACCATTAGGGCACTTGCTACTAAACCAAAAACAATTATCATTATGTTCTCATGATATTCACTCATTACATGTTGTTACGAGTCGTTTGATATATTGCATGCCATATCTTAGCATTGAAAGTTCCAATGGTTTCATAGGGCACCATTAGGGCACGTGCTACTAAACCAATAACAATTATCATGATTTTCTCATGATATTCACTCATTACATGTTGTTACGAGTCGTTTGATATATTACATGCCATGTGTTATACTTGAAACTTCCAATGGTACCAATTCATGCCATAGGGCACCATTAGGGCACGTGCTACTAAACTGTTAACCATTATCATTATTTTCTCGTGATAGTCACTCATGGCACGTTGTTACGAGTCGTTTGATATATTACATGCCATATCTTAGCATTGAAAGTTCCAAGGTTACCATATGGTATCATAGGGCACCATTAGGGCACGTGCTACTAAACCAATAACTATTATCATTATTTACACGTGATATTCACTCATGGCACGTTATTACGAGCGTTTGATCTATTACATGCCATATCTTAGCATTGAAATTTCCAAAGTACCATATGGTTTCATAGGGCACCATTAGGGCACGTGCTAGTAAACCAATAACCATTATCATTATTTTCTCGTGATATTCACTCATGGCACCTTGTTACGAGTCGTTTGATATATTACATGCCATATCTTAGCATTGAACGTTCCAAGGTTACCATATGGTACCATAGGGCACCATTAGGGCACGTGCTACTAAACCAATAACAATTATCATTATTTTCTCATGATATTCACTCATTACATGTTGTTACGAGCGTTTGATATATTACATGCCATGGTTTAGAATTGAAAGTTCAAATGGTACCATATCATGCCATAGGGCACCATTTGTGTACGTGCTACTAAACTGTTAACCATTATCATTATTTTCTCGTGATAGTCACTCATGGCACGTTGTTACGAGTCGTTTGATATATTACATGCCATATCTTAGCATTGAAAGTTCCAAGATTACCATATGGTATCATAGGGCACCATTAGGGCACCTGCTACTAAACCAATAACTATGATCATTATTTACACGTGATATTCACTCATGGCACGTTATTACGAGACGTTTGATATATTACATGCCTTATCTTAGCATTGAAAGTTCCAATGGTACCACTTGGTACCATTAAAACACGTACTACTAAACAATTCAGCCATCACTATATACCGTTATATTCATTCATGAGACATATTTGCACGTACACGTGCCATTAGACCGATACTTGCTATCACTAGTTACTCTTTTATATTCGTTCATGATATGTTGTGACAATTTGTTTGATATATTACATGCCATATCTTGTTATAGGAAATGTTTAAGAGGGTATCATAATGGTACCATTAAAGCACGTGCTATTAGAGCACGTACTTATTCCTGCTATCTCACGTTCGTACTTCTGCGTACTCTGTCCCATTTTAATGGATTGGTAAAAACAGACTGTGAAAAAGTTAATTCGTTTTCAAGTTATCGTAATAAATGCTAAGCTCCCTAGGAATAAAAAAATTCTCTTGATTTAGGGACCGAACTGCCCTTTTAATAATCGTCAAACACGTGCATCCTGCACGCACACCATCTCATTAA
>JAHWFO010087465.1:3885376-3907983 GCA_023313115.1 Rhysida immarginata | reverse complement strand
CTGGAATGACAGTTTAAAACAGTTGTTCCATGTTAGGTTTCAACCCTTAAATACATGATAACTTTATCAAATAATTTTGTTTTTCTATGATAATGAAAAAAAAAAAGCAAACTAACAAACAAACAAAAAAAAGTATCTAAATGTACTAAACATAAAAGGGCCATAATCTCTGTCTTTAACTTTTAAGTCCAGGAGTTACAAGTTGCCTGTTCTTCACTATATCAGAAAAACTATCCACCCTGCCACTTTTTTTCCTACTGCAGAAGGCCAGAAATAATTTAGTCTCTATGTTTGCGCCATAATAGATAGCAGAAAGTTAACTATGCAAATTTAGATGGATATGCTCACTTTTTTTTTCTTTTCTCCTGAGTGTTTTTGTCCAATTTTTTCTTATGAGTTGTTTTTGTAAAATTGTCTGTGCATGGTGTATCACAACTCTTATGAAATGAGCAGTGATACATTATGTGACGAAATTTTTTTTAATAATATGAAAAAAATATGTTTTGATCATAATTAATCAGTGCTAATAATTATCTAAAGCATTTCCTTGTGAAACATGCCAGTTTAGTTTTGACCTGAAATTCATGAAAAACCTAATTTCATCTAATGTAGCACATTATTTTAGGTGCTAGGGGAGGGGACTAAAATTTCAGCCATAATTTATTTATTCACTACTGGCACAATTGCATGAGGAATGATAACAGTGACGAACTGAAAATAGATATATTATTCAGAATCTGTTGATTCTTTTCATTTACTGTTAATTTTAATAGCGAAATTATAATCCAACACAGGATGTTTACAAATTATTGTAGTTGATGAAATTTGGTTATGTAAGATAATTGTATCTTTAAGTTTTGTTTAAATTACCACCATCTCAAGATTCAAGACTTATGACCTGTTCTTCTTAGTACAAGAATCTGTGGCAGGACACATCAAACTGCACATGCTTAAAAATTTGCTTAAATTCCATTTCCAAGATGGTGCTCCATCTTGTTTCCACAGACAAATTCATGACTCCTTGAATACCATCTTGCCAAACCCACTGCATTTTTTTTCAGATAGTTGCAATCATCTATAAACGCCCTGTTTAAGTAGAATAAGTGTGCTTTACCTTGGCAAGGTCTGTGGCATTTACTGCTATTTCATGTGATAAAAAAGTCAATTGCCTATTTAGCATACATTATGAATATGATTCAGAAACACTTGTCACAAAATTTTAGATTCAACATTTGTAGCTTGCATGTAGAAAAATTATTTATTTGGCTATTATAAATAATCATTAAACAACTGAGATATCATTTTGTCTCAATTTTCTTTTAAGCTGTAGGAGAAACAACTTTAAACTCTGGAATACGAATTTCAGCTCGGGATCTTTCTCGACCTCACACTTCTTCTCAGTTTGGTAAGAAGAACATTTTTTTAAGATCATTATGTGTATGGGAGTTAACATTTTTTTAAATGTTGGTTTTTCCTGACATTTTTAATTATTATTATTATTATTATTATTATTATTATTATTATTAAATGCATTTTTAATGCATTAATGTATGCATTGTTTAAAATTTAATTTGCTTGAAATGTACTTTAGTCTTAAAAGCAGCATGTTCTTCAGCTAAACGTGTGTGGAAAAAAATGCTTTATAGATTTCGGTATTGCCTAAAATTTTGTTTAAAGGGATCATTGGAATTATGTATGATGGTCATGGTTTCTTTGATGGGTTGTATTGTAAAGCATCTCTCTCTCTTTCGGAAATTGGAAATCTGATTGGACACACACAGAGCATCTTTCATTGGAAGGAACATAGATGTTAGCATATTCATATTCCTTAGAGATGACTTAAAATAATAGTATGTTACTCTAATGAAAAATATGCAAGGATGACTTTTTACCGTAATTTTCTTCCTATTCAGAGATTTACAATGCTGAAAATTTTATTGTATAACTCCAGTTTTCTAAAGGTAGGAAATAGTCTCCAAACAATATCAGGGATGTTATGTTGTTTTAGAGAAATTAAACTTAGCTTTACAGTTATCTATCATTTTATCATTCTATAGACTGTAAGTCGTTAAAATAAAAGTCTGAAAAATGAAGTCTTCTTTTAAGAATGTGAAAAAATATGATACAAATGCATGTTTAGCTTATTTAAAGAATAATTTTAAGTGATAAACTTTAAAAAAAATATGATTTATTTAAAGAAATGAAATTATATTTCTCTTACTTTCCTAATTTAAATTCTATTAAAAAAATCATCATAACTTAATCAAGGATAATAAAATACAGATTGAGTCAAAATTATGTTAACACCTAAATGGCAGAAATCAGTATTCACAAAACATGTATCATATGTCTAAACCTTTCACAGCATTGAATCAAATAAAAAGTTCTCAATATGAGGGGCAACATTCATAGTTCCAAAATTAAAAATTTCTATGCATGGTCTGATATGAAAAACAGTAAAGATGAAAACTCCATAGCTTTGAGTGTGTTCCTTGGGAGTTGTCTACTAGGCTGCTTGTAATCATTGAGATTGGCTCCTGGAAGACCTTGATGTACTAATACCGAGTGCCCAAATTCCAGATATGTTCAATAGGTGACGTGTCTAGTGTATGTGCATTATGCATTTTATAGCCCATCAACAAGCACAGATATTCAACAAGCCGAAATTGATATTGTGATTGCTGTGTTAGAGATTGGTGTAGTATTTGTTGACATATTTGATGATTTGGTGACAAGAAGAGTAGAGAAAAATTTTTACTGGCTAATGATTTGTGCAGTCATGCCCATGCATAGAAAATGGACGTTGATTAAGAACAGTATAGGAAGCAGAATGTGCTGCTGGCATTGGTGGTATTTGGCATCTGGACTGCGAACATCATGGCATGGAACAATGCTTCCCTTACTATTTTCAGTCTTAATAATTTTATTTGACAAAACTAACAATCGCTTTTTTAATTTTCTTTAAAATCTTTTAAACTTTTTTTTATAAACAGAAGTTTTAATATTTAATAAAACATTACGGAATTTAATTTTTTTTTTTTAAATTAAAAGTTAAGTTTGCGGTCAGTCTTTTATAAAGGCGTTCATGTATTAAGTTGATTTAATTAAAATGACTTTTAAATAGAGGCCATAGATTAAGTTACTAATCTCCAGTCTATGTTAAGTTGATTGACCATGTTTAGATCATCATCTACTTCAAAAGCTATAAATTGTGAAGATAATTCAGTACATCCTTTGAAGAAAAAATATTAGTGGCTTCTTCCATGAGTGGCTTAATATTTAAATAGAACATTATGCAGACGTGAATTTTTCTTAAGGTTGATGAACTGAAATAAAAACTGGCTTATTGAATATTTTAAGTGGTTTTTTTAAGACAGTGGCTTTTTTAACCTATTATTTTATGGACTTATATTAGGATAAAGATTATCTTAGTAAAGTTGTTATAAGATACTTTACTATTTTTGAATCGCTAAAAATTTTTCAAAAACTTTAGGCCCTTCGAGGGTGTTCCCATGCAAGTACCACCAGTTAAACATTCCACTGGTTGAGAACCTCTGTTATATATGATATACGGAGGTGTACATAAATATACACATTTTGATGTGAAGAGTAATTTATGGTTGAATTATCATAAATTAATCTATCATTCGTGCATTTCTGTGCCACCTCTCATGAGATTGTTTTTCTGGTATATAGGATCTGCTTTTTTTTTTTCTTTTTTTTTTTTTTTTAATTATAGACACGTGATAAATTGAGAAAGAAATTATTTTAATCCTGAGAATATGAATATCATTTATTGCATTTTTTGAACATATATTGTAAAATAAATATATTGTAAAGGTTAAAGGCCAAAAGCTATTATCACAATTATAATAGGAAATTAGAATTTGGAATGTATGCATAATTAAAAATTTATGAATGAGAAAAAAAGCTTCTTTTTAATGTGTGGTTAAGTGCGTTAAATTTATAGATTACTAGAAGATGCCTTTTAAATCTGTTGTGCTGTATCTTAGTTACAGAAATATTTCCTTCAAAACAAACAACTTGCATGTCTTTGTCTGTTGTTGCTTTTCCAGAGAAAAAGTTAATGATTTTGATGAGAATGACTAAAAAATAAAAACAAAAATTTTTTATTTATAATGTATTTTAACATTAATAAAAATAAGAGGATATTACATTTCATAAAAGAATTATTTCTCTTTAGAAAATTAAGCAATAAGCCTTCCTAAAAATTCACTTATTGGTTAGTAATTTTATTGTTCACTTAAAATATGTAATGCATAATTATTACATTAAGTTACTCAAACTCTTTGTATTATATTGTGAACAGCATTTGTTTGGAACATGTTGCATATTAATAAAAAGCTATCTGATAACTTCCTTGAATTTTCCTTCAGTTGAGTGAATTATCTTCACATAGAAATCAAGCTATACTGGTTCGCACCATCATTGCATGTGACCAGCACTGTAAAAATTATCATTTTTATAACCAATGCTCATATTGTAAGTTAAGTATGCATTTTACAGTGTACATTGTAAGGTATCAGTAAAATTTAAATAGACCACTGGTTTATTCCAAATGTTGCAATGGTAGCTGATCACTACTCTCTTTGTAATACAAGAACTTGTTATTGTTATGAAATAGAGAGTTTTCTGTATTGTCCTTCTTGATGAAGTTGGAGGCCTTTGCAGTACATATCAGGAAAGAAGACACGCAGCGTTCTGACCGGTTTCACCTTTTATTCCTGGCTTTATTTCTATGAAAAATTAACCAACACTCGGCAATTTTTAAATCTCTGTCTATGATAACTTTTTTTATAATTAAATAATGATAATTATGATTTGTCTAGGAAAGAAAAGCCATAAAAAATTGAGCATTAATGCTTCTATGGAGTTTTTATTTGTTATAAAATTTATTAGTTTTCTTGTTAAAAATTTATAAGTTAGTTAAAAATGTATAACCAAAAAACTGTGAATGCTGACAGTCAAGATGAAGAATAGGGAGATTCTCCACTTGCCCACAAAAGATGGGTGACCATATTTCTAAAATGGAAAACTGGGACACTTGAAGAAGTGACTGGTGCATGTGACGGAAATTGTTGTTTTTGTCATGTAACCATGTTTTCGTCTAAATATATGAACTTGCGTTTTTCGCGGTGGCTATTTATACAGGCCCGTAAAAGTATCTATTTCACGTCTAAGGTTTATAAGAGGTGCAGAGGTAGGGATCCAATAAATAACAACTCAGAGTTAAAAATTCAAGTTATTATAGCTATAGCTACAGAAAAACCATTTAATAGGCAAATAATATATATAAGGTATTAATACAAGGTGAGACCGGAAGGTCGGTGAATAACAGCTTAATGTGATAATGGGAAATGTCCAACTTGCAGCGACATGCACAAGGCATTCTTCTGTATCTAAGCTAACATATGCAAACGTGCCTTCACCATTGTTGACACGCATACATTCATGCGGCAGTGTTCAGAGTGCAGTGTGTTCATCACTGATAATGGAGCAGAGAGTAAATATGAAATTCTGTTTACATAGATAAAACCGCAAAGGAAACCTACAAAATGTTAAAGATTGTGTACAGTAAAGAAGCTGTGACTTTTAATTTCAATTTTTCCCATATTGGAAGTTTTTGAGCAAAGGAATTTTGAAATGCAAGCAATTTTACGGATTACTTTTAATATTATATGTGTAACGCTGGTATAAATTTTTATTTTTCTTTTAAATCAAATATTTATGTACAGAGGTGTAATAAAATTTTTTGAATAAGATTGCTATGATCTATGTAGTTCGAAGCCTTTGTATTGCTATTAGATATAGGAAATATGGAGACTCTGCAATACATTTTTTGAAACAATATGCTCTAATATATACTGAATTTATTAGAAATCTTTTAAAATTTCTCCCCCATTCTAGTTTCAGTTTAACATTCATTTCAGAATAACAAAATTTCATTAGTGGACATTATAATGAGGTTTTACTATAACTATAACAACTGAATACAAACTGAACAACTGTATACAGCTGGGGCAAATGGGATTTTCTAGCGGGATAATGTGGCTGTTCTACAATCAGATTTGTTCATAAATATCACATGAGCACGACCAACACTTCCAAATAATTCTCTGGCCCATAATTCTGTAGACCTAAATTTATAAGGTGTCCAAAAAGTTCCACACCAAATGCATAATCATAGTATTTGTTCAATATGTCCTCTGTCAAATCCATATCGAGTTTCAGGTTGTTTAACACCTTCAGGTCATAATGAAATAGCATTCGTCCTCAATCCTCTATGTAAGTGGATAATGAATCTTCACTCTGTACACTTGTGGCTTCAGATACTCCTAGAATGAAAAGTCCATTGGATTCAAAAATGGCGACCATAGATCCCATTCAGCAAACCTTCTGCGACCAATCCCATGTTCAGGAAGGGTTTCTTCTAGCCAGTTCCTATGAAACAGAAATATTAGAATTTCACAAATATTGCAGTCTTCATGACTCCAAATACCAGTGCACCTTCCAGCAACTTATTTGCTCTCTCCCATGCAATATAGCTGCAGCTTGTGTTGCACATGGCTGGTTATTCTCATTATTAGATGGTTATTATAATAATGTGTCTTGACAGTATTTATTTATCTTCTACCTTTAAAAGGCGTTAAATTTTGGTACTATTAGAAGAAATTATTTCATTAACACTCAATAGTTCATATTCATTTTTGGCAACTCCTCAATGCATGAAGGATATATAAGGGTCGTATAAATGAAAACGAAAATTTGCATGGGAGGGGGGGGGACGACTTGTAGGATTGTCAGTTTTTGTTTTCAACAATTGCAAAACCCCACGTGCAAATAGAACAATAGGTTGCAAGTGTTGCATCAGGTGAGAAAGAACGATAGCTCGTACTTTGAAGCTCTGCAAGTGATCGCTTCGTCCAAACAACAAAATGGAGTCAACGAAACAGGAACAGAGGGCAGTAATTCATATTTTGACAAGTGAAGGAGTTTCGGTTCTGAAATTCATCGTCATATGCAGAACGTCTATGGAAATGACTGCCTAACCTTCACTCGTGTTTGGGCATGGAGCAAGAGGTTTTTCGGAGGGACGGTCATCATTGCAAGATGATCAACGACTAGACAAGCAAACCGCACCATCACGGATGATTCCAAAGCCAAAATTGACGCTGTCTTAAAGGAATACAGAAGAGTGACAATCCATGTTGTGGTTCTTAATAGTGGAACTGTTCACTCCATTATCAGGAACCATCTGCACTACAGAAAAATCTGTGCACAATGGGTCCCGCATCATTTGATATCAAAACAACTTGAAGTTCGAATGGCCATGTCCCTGCAACATTTGACTCGCTATGAACAGGAAGGAGAGAGTTTTCTCGGTAGAATCGTTACAGGGGATGAAACTTGGTGCTTTCATTTCCAGCCCGAAAGCAAACATCAAAGTCGTGAATGGAAGCATTGTGGGTCACCATCCCCGAAAAAATCAAAGGCAATCACAAACAGCATGGGGAAGGTGATGTTGACCGTGTTTTTGATCGCAAAGGCCCGATTTTACTGGACTTTCTTTGAAAAGGCACCACAGTTAACCCAGCACGATATGGCGAAACATTGAAGGCACTGCACACAGCCATCAAATGCAAGCTTCCTGGACTTCTTACAGAAGGAATGCTTCTTCTCCACGACAACGCGCGTCCTCACACCTAGAAAGCAACGGTAGACCTCATTAAACAATTCAACTGGGAAGCAATGCTTCATCCACCTTACAGCCCTTACTTATCCCCATGTGATTTTCATGTGTTTTGGGGATCTCAAGAAACATCTGAAAGGCTGCAGGTTTCAGTCGGACAATGAAGTGAAGGAAGAGGTTTAGAATGGTTCCACAGGCAACCGAAAGACTTCTTCCATAAAATAATTACATGCCTTGTTACACAGTGGGATAAATGCCTTAACGCATTTGGAGAGTAGTTTTAAATTCCTTGTATACACTTTGGATAAAATAAATAATTTTTGTTTTCATTCGTATGACCCTTATATAATCCAGCAGTGATTGGTTTGGTGCCCTTCTGCAGTTGGTAAAATAACACCCTTTTTTCAATGTTTGATTAGCTTTTTATTAATTTTTTAATTTTTATTTTAAATTTTGATGTCTTATTACTGTTGGTGCTCTTTGCCCCACTATTTTACACCTTGCTTACTGTATAATCACATTACTATATTTAAAATAAAAAATGTAAAATTAAATAAATTAATTATAATTATATATATTCATTTAGAATTTGCTGTCGGCTTACATGGGTCATTGAAAAGAGATTGCTCATTGCCAGGACAGTTGGAAGATGAAGAAAATGTCCCTTCAAGTCCAGGTTAGTGATATTTAAATTTTTGGTATTAAACCTAATACAAATATTTAGTGCCTATAGAGGAACTGCAAATTTTTGATGAAAAATTGCACGTAAATATCTCGACAATATACAAAATATGTACAGTAGAACCTCCGTATAAAGAACATCAGTATAGATAAAATATCTACGGTATATAACTTAATTTTTCTGTGGTCCCTTAACATAAATCATCTCCTTAATTATCTCTATAACATAAATTTTCTTTCCTATTTTCATCAATAATTTATTATCTGAGGTATGGCATATGATAAAACCCTCATGGACCCATCTTGAGTTATTCTTTAATGCATATTACGTCTTAGGATAAAGATAGTCCCAGTTTGCAGATAAGCTAACTGTTCTAACCCAGCCCAAAAGGTATGTAAATATATTAATGCTTTTATGTCTACAGTGGTGCATTAGAGCATGTTAGCGGCATGAGCTGAAGGTTCCTGGTTCGAATCCAGGCTGTGGAATTTTCTTTCCTATTTTTCATCACTAATTTAACATCTGAGATATGGCATATGATAAAACCTTCATGGACCCATCTTGAGTTATTTTAATAAGGTTATCAGTTGTTCCGATTTTGCTGGGACAGTCCCGTTTTTTTGCCCCTTTGTCCTGACTACGTATTTTTGCCCAGATTAATCCACCTCCCCCCCCTCCCCAAATTTCAGTCTTCTATCCCAATTTGTCTCGATTTATATAAAACTTTTCCACTGAATACATGCAACTCGTTGGTCGATAAGCTATATATGCTTATCAATCAACAAAGCATCTCAAATATTTCCAATTTATCAGGTGATAGATTTGGAATTTGATATTCTGTCAAATTGTGATTTTTTTTTTTAATTTATTTTTATTTTTATTGTAAACTCGAAGTATACTTATATATAAAAAAAAATTCAGGTGATTATATCATACAAATCTAAAATAATAATGATCATTATTATTATCATCTCAGCAGTGTCAGTCTACTCTGCCATTTAGATATCTGTTAGGTATGTAACATTTGTGTGCATTTATAGATTGGTTTCCTCCTGCAGCAGTATCATTAGGAAATTCATAGTTGACTGTGTTATCTTCAAGTTATGTCATTGTTATAATCTCTGTGCTGGCTATCAATCTGTGTAAGTGAATCATCTTTTAACTGTTGCACTGCTTTCACCACCAATGGCCCTGGGAGATTGTGGCATATTTTTCGAACATGAGGCTCTACCTAACCTATGAGCTTGGACTTTGATAACCCTGAGTGGGTCCTCCAAGCTGGTGTCATCCTAGCACTAATCATAGCAATCCATTACCAGCATAGCATTGTCTGAAATAATCGTCTAATCAGTCCTACTGGGTCAACTGGCCCCTCAGCAATAATTTTCAATGCTTTAGTACTATAAAGTAGAAAGCAAAAATAAGTAAAAGCTTGTTATTTAAGTGTTTAAAAAATAAAACTTTAATTAATGACATAATTGTTATTTTAAATTAAATTCTAGATTTATTATACATGTAGCTAAATTTTTTGTTCCCCTACCTTTCCATGTATTCTGTCTTGAGCATTCCAACTTAAGTGATTACTTTTAAGCTTCCCAGAAAATGAAGATTTCAATAGTCGCGTTCACAACCTCTTAACTTTTCTCGCTTTTCTCACTTTTCTTGCTTAAGTCACTTTCAGTGACATCATTTTCAGAAAAGCGAAGTCTCAAAAGTCACTTTTCTGAAAGCGAGTCAGTATCCACTTTCCCCTCTGCTTTTCTTACTTTTCTGGCTTTACAGCTACTAACTTCCGGTTTAGTGGCAGCCACATTGAATTGCCGCTTCGCTCGTTTCGATGATTGCCCACCGATAAAACTTGTAATTTAAAGGCGTAAGTAATGTATTTAACGTTGTAAAGTTTTTTGGTTATAAATTAAGGAATAATAAAACCATGGAGAACAATAAAAAACATTTTTCATAAACAATTAGTCATTTATTATTTTTCAAACAATTTCAATATGTTCATCATGCTATTTATGGCTAACGCAGTTTTAGATGCAAAAGTAACAAAAGCAGCAAAAGTGATCTTTTCACTTCTGGTTTCATTCACAATGAAAACCTATTTTCTTTGGTTTTCAAAAGCAAAGACAAAGTCACATTCCTTTAAGTGAAAGGTATTGAATGCGACTATTGTTTCAGTGAAATGTTGAAATCTTTTTGAAGTTAAAAGTTGCATTTTTATACCAATGCTGAAATTGTTAACAATTAAAATATTCTTGGATAACTAGGATATTACAGTAGGTTGTAGTTACTAGAAAATATTTTAAAAAACATGCTAATAATAAATATAAATATAAAATATTATTGATTAGTATATTGCAGTGTTAATGATTTTTAAAATGTGAAATGTAATTAGAGCACGTCTCAAATAGCATATTTAATATAAATTACTTATATTTAGAATTGATAATTCTTCTTAATTTGTATTTAGAAGAGAAATGCCCTTCAAATACTCCTGTTAGTGCAAATTCCGAAAAAACAATTGTTTCTGCATCCTCTATTTCTGAAAACATGGAGGGCTCAGGTATTAAGTAATAATTGAGAAAATTAATAATTTCAGTCATTTAAAGCTTATAAAGAACACATTTATTTTATTGAAAATTCAGATAGGAATTCCTTACATAGTAGTGGACAGAGAGCCTGCAAATGGAGGGAGTTGTGGTCAGAAGCTAAAAGGACAGGACATTTTTCACAAAACTCAGAAGTTATTTATACTGGTCAGTATTGAATATAGGTAGAATTTTTTTCCCCACTTGTTACTATTTTTGGGTATTTCTTTCAATATGATAAGGCTTTACACAAGAATTATATTTATCCACACAGCATGCAATGCATAGGTTATCTCCATGGTAACAGTGTTATTTATTTGCCGTCTTTTTTATTTTTCCTTTACAACATTTGAAAAAATAATATTGATCTGCAGATACACCTAAAAGTTCATATTTCTATTTTACATTTTATGGTACGTAGGGGTGGAAAGAGAATATTTAATTATAAAAATTTAACAGAGAATTAAAAAAAATCTCTAAAATTCATAATACGTACACCATGTTCTTTATTGACGCTTGAGTTAGATTACTGAATATGTGAACTTTATTCAAAACCGCTGTACTTATTTCCATAAAAACAATGCTAAATGCAGAGGTTAGGTCCTTAATGGTTCTCAAATATTAGTATATATGTTAAAAGAAAGTACTATTAATAAACAATAAAAAAAATGAATTATTATTATGTTTTTCAATTATAATGAAAGTGTATAATTAAATAAAATGAAATTATACACAAAGCAAACATGAGATGCAAATAAAAGTAAATCGTAAAAACTTGGAATCTGAAGTGAAAACTAAACTTATTACATTATGCTGCCATGTGCGCAACTCATTTTAAATGAGCTCATGGAATAGCCAATGTTTAGGACTGTGTATGTATTATATTCTTTTAGCAATTGTGAGAGTTGATGTGTTTTGTTTTCTTTCTCCCGTGGTTTAAACGCTGTACTTTGAGACCTTCAGTTGAATTTTAGCATGAGTTTTAATGAAAAAAAAAATAAAGTAAACTTTATTTGAAACAAAGTTACAAAAAAGGATTCAGGTTTAATTAAATAAATATTAATCAGATAAACTTTATTTGGTGTAAACTTTTTAATGGGATTAACATGAAATTTCTATGGACTAACTACGACAAGAATTATATAAATAAACATGTTATACTTGATCTTTGAATAAATATGATCTGTTGTGATTTTTCATCATTCTATTATATAGGGTTATCAAGAGAGATGAAGGTTTCAAATATTTATTTCCAACAAAATTGTAAAAGACAGAAAAACATTCTGCAATTACTGGATAGAGGAATGTTCAAAGTTGTAAAGTGTACCAAGAAGTTCTGTTCAATGAAACAGTGTTTCTCATTCATAAGAAAATGGAGGAATCACAGAAGAGTTGGATTGAGTGTTGCAGTTTGTGAACTACGAATCCACTTTTCAAGTACTATAATGTGAATAGTGTTTTCCACTATTGGTTCAAAAACTGCTCTCATCATATGCAGATTTATTAGTGACAAAAAAATTTGTAGAAGTTGGTTGCATAGGTGGGCTTTGCAACTTTGAACCGTCCTTTATCAAGTGATGTGCGAAATGTGTTTCGGCCTTTTGTAATTTTTTTGAATTTGATATTTGAAATCTGTTCCCTCTCTTTGAGTAGGCCTTTATAGGAGCTTTAGCAAAAAGCTACTTATAAGAATGCATACTTGGTCTGTACGTTTATTCAGCCAAGGTCTTAACTCTGCTGTATCATCTTTTCAGGTTGTTTTTTTTTTTTTTTTGTGGACTTCATTGACCGTCAACAACGAATATCAAGATATTGCGTGTGATATAACAATCGATTCATAATGAGGAGTCAACAATAAATAAAATGTTACTTTCTGTTTATCTTTAAGCATTGTTGCGTGAGCATGTGCATATGATGATCACTTTGTCGAGGCACGATTGCTCATTTATTTAAAAATTGCTCAATTGCTAAATCTCCTTGGAATGTTTGCAAGATTTTACTTAAAAATTAGTATTTCGTAAGGATGGAAACTTTTAGAGTCGTTGTTGAAAATTTTATATCCTTATTGTTGAAGTTTCCATACCAAGTAGCCCCCCCAAATACCTGGAAACTGGTACTTTAGTTAGAAACCTGTACTTTAGTTCAGTTATGACCCTACTTTCCTTATCTTTTGTTATTGTTATTATAATATTTATTTATTTTGTTAGATTTTTTTAACTACATTAAGGATCTTTTATCCGGAATGCTTGGCACATTTTGGTAAAGGGCTTTCACATGATTTGGAGAGTACTAAGTGCTTAAAATCATTTAAACTACATTTACCTGTTATAGTTCAATAGATGATAAGATTTACTGTCAGGTTTTTCCTTTGTAATTTCGAATTTTGATTTTGTCCCTTTGCAACATCATCTTACAGAGGGTAGAGGGTAGATTATCGCTGTATTGGCCACCGACGATAATCTGGGTGTGTATTCCTATTTGGGAATCTTGTGCTATCCTAGTAATGTAACGACTGCTACAGATGACAGTAGCAGCCGGGACCGATGGCTTAGCATGCCCTCTGAAGCACGAGGGGGAGGGGGGAGGGATCAAGAAACTGCTTCAGAAGAACTGCTGGTGGATGCACAACCAATAGCTATCACTCCCAGCTGCAGGGTATCCAGCACTGGTCCCTCAGCAATTGGGTCCAACCAAGTAGTTCCCCCAGTAGCTGTGCCCACTTTGTGCCCCTGCTAGCAACAGGTTCATCAAGTCACTGGCTGTCATCCAACCAGCAGCTGACGGCACCTGAGTTGCTTAACTCCAATGATCAGATGGAATCAGCGAGACATCCAGGCCATAACCACTCCCATCATTTATTTTACCTGTATGCTTTGTCTCTTTTTCCAATTTGATCAGTTTTTCACTTAACCAGATACTCTAACCTCCTATTTTTCAGTATTTTCGTATTCTTATATAGTAAATCTTGTTTTAATGTACTCCGGAGAAACAGGAATTTTGAACGTTAATCTGAAACTGGGGAAAGAGGCAAGCCCATGTGGGTTTAACCTAGGAGGTAATACCTATATTGTGAACATTGCTGCTTGTGTACGATACATATCGGTATATCGTATATACATGTACATAGAAAAACATAGAATATCATATTTAGAATAAACATCAGGGCAATCGTGTGAGGTTTTAAGTTTTAACACACGTTTAAGGTTACTTTTTGATCCTTCCTTGTAAATTCAGTGGTGACGTACAATTTTGCTTAAAACGAAAGACGGTGTCAATAATAACTTACCATATATAAAAATTTTCAATTCAAACTCTGTGTCAATAATAATTTAATCACATAAGTTATGTAGAATAATAAAATAATTTATTTTATATATGTTACTGAATATCACAGGATATTATTATAATAGCAGTGTTCTCCCCAGAAAATTTTATCATCTGGGTGGAAAAATAACATAGCCGGGCGGACAAAAATTAAAAACAATAAAGTGTTATGTAGTGTGTGTAATTTTTGTGCATTCAACCGGGCGGTCACCAAAACCAGCCGGGCAGCACACCCCTTCAAAAGGGCCTGGGGAGAACCCTGAATAGATTATCTGCGAGAAACTCTGTTATTGCAATTTGCTTTGTTTTCAAAACTTGTGTTCCCAAAAATAGTGACACTAAACGCTGAATAACTGCCATTAAGCGATTTTGATGCTTTCCCGTTTGTCATTTCCTCACTGGTCGTTCAAGTTGTTGACCAATCAGAGCAGGGCTTTCAACCTATGACCGTTGTAATGAGGGGATAGTTTGCTTAGGGAACGATAAATTAGAACATTAATCTAAAATGTATGTAAATTTTGGTGCCATAAAATTAAAACTTTTTAACATTAAAAGAAACTCTGCCAGAGATTTTAAATTTGAACGATATTTTGAAACGTGTGTTAAAGTGAGGTGCATTGTAATGGGATTTTGCTGTAGTTTGTTCCTTTCCAAGAAGTTTACATTATTATTTTGTAAAATATTATGAGTTACTTCAATTAAATTTTAAACATGTTTTTATATTGATATACTACATTGCTTACATTACTGAAAATTATAATCAAATTGATAATTAAACAGAATTTTAAAATTGTATCTTTTTCACGTAATTAATAAAATATTTTGTTTTATCAGAAAATGATTATCGTCGTTCATCTGTAGTGACGGATCAACCACGCTTCTCTTATGACAATGTAACTATGGATGAATACGAGAGTAAGATGTATTTCTTTTGTAAACTAAATGAAAATGTTTTAAAGTTTTTATTAACATGTGATTTCTTTTGCAATGCTTAAACCTACACATGTGAAATAATCACCTTCACATTAATGTAACTTGAATATTGAAAACCATTATATATACCAGGTGTTTTTGAATTCTGTTCATAAACTTCACAGGCTGATAGGTGATAACATGCGGAACATTTTTTACCAAAAAATAAATAGTCAAAAGTTTACCATTAAATTGCTATAGGGAAGAATATTGGAAATACTCAACCCATTATCAGTTGAATTATGCATGCAAGCAGCATGCAAATTAGACCTTGATATTTTCAGTGTTTTTGAACTGAACTAAATGCATTCTCATATGCAAGCTACCAGAATTGCAGTTGCAGCTGGGAATGTTACTTGACATGCCAGGCATTTTTGAAATTGATCGCCAATCAATGTCTCGACGATGTCAGGCATATGTTACTGTTCATGGTACCGCCTTTGAACTGGAATACGGTTGTCAATAAAATTGTTAACTAATTATTGGTAACTTTTTTTCTGTAGCGATTTAATGGTGACCTGTGTACCATCCATACTTTGATTAAAAAAATGGTTCAGTATATTACCACCTATCGCCCTGTAAAGTTTGTGCACAGAGTTCAAAAACACCCTGTAGAGAGAGCAATGTAAATGCCATTTTTCAATAATTATAAATTAAAAATAAATCTTCTCTTACCCGTCATTTATAATTTAAAATTATTTAAGCTTGAATGTCATGTAAAAGGACCATATTTATATAATTTATAATTAAATGATAGAAAAATACTTATTTATTCAGTGTCAGCTTTGTAATAATTACACACTGTGATGGCTATGAGATTTTTAAGGATTGTCTAGGCAATGAGCCAAAAGTAATTAAAACAATAAGTTAAGTTAAGAAACTGAATTTAAAATTAAGATCAAAGTAATGGTTCCTGAACATAGAACAGATTATATGGCAGACCTGAGTTTGGTGATGGTGTCGCAGTACTGTGCCGCATTGAGGGTCCCTTGATGGAGGAAATCAATGAGAATCACACTTTTCGCGTCCCAGAACACTATTGCCATAATCTTTCCTGCAGAAGGTGACACTTTGAATTTTTCTTCACTGGTGAACTGGGATGCGACCATGTTATCAGTACACTTCTGTCTGCCATCGTGATTTGTACTCTAATAGCCTCGGGCACGGCTGTCTGCTGCTACTCTTTCTTCAAACTGATTGCACGCTGCGACAAATTTTATTTTTTTTTTTGTCAATAAAGTTTTTATGGTATGAAATTTACAAGAGAAGTTTTGAACTTATTTAAGAGTTTCATGCAGAAAAAACTTTTGGTCTTGTCATAATAAAATAGCTAGATTTTCACAGAAATACACAAAAAAACATGAAAAAATAACTTTATTTATATATGTTTCTCACAAATAGTTGGTCCTGAAAAGGAACATTTTTATGAAATTATTTTTTCCACTTAGATGTGATAAAATGGCTGCCCATGTGTAGAGTTCATCAGAATTGTACTATGAAGGCATGAAATCTGTAATTAATAAGTTTAAAAATTAAGATATATTATGTACTCATCAACCAGAGCTGACACAGTAATAAATGCAGAACAAATGAGTCTAGAGAGCTGGAACACATTTTTTTTTTTGTTAATTAAAATAAGAATTAATAAAAATGTAGTTTGTTTGATTTAAATTTACAAGAAAGTAATCCTTACTTTGGAGAGCTCCTTAGCCAAAAAAAGCAGGAAAAATGCACTGATTCATATTCCGTCATAAAAAATATATATTGTCATTTAAAAAGTCGGAATTTATATACATTTTTAAATATATATTGTAAAAACTTTCATCTCTCAAAAAGTGAACTTACATACATGTATCTAATTATCCACTTAAAATGCTGCAGCTCTAATTTGAAACATTTTCTTTTAGTATTTTTCATTTTGAGCTATTTACTTGCATTACTTAAAATGATGTACCTGTATACGAGGGGAAATCGGTAAGTAAGTTACAAATGAATATAAAAATAAAACAAATACAAGTACTGATTTGAAAACTACTTTTATTTTTCCATATACTGTAATCTCCCTGTACAGCAAGACACTTGTCCCATTGTTTCATAAGCCCTTCAAAACCAGTAAGATAAAATTCTTTGGGCTATTGCCTGACCCAGTCAGACTTCCTTTGAACAGCTTCATCATCACTTCGATTAAGAGGACCGAACAGCTTCATCATAGGAAAAGTGTTCATCCGAAAGATGATGTTTAAGAGGGCTGAAAAAATTGAAGTCGCTTGGAGCAAGATCAGGGCTATACAGAGGATCCTTGAGGACTTTCCACTTGAATTTTCTCAGCAGATGTTCACAGTCTTCTGGGATTACAAGGACACACTGCTTATCATATAGCACCAACTTTGTTCCTCACGACTTCCATTTGTTCATTCTCTTAAACATCATTGTTCGGTCGACGATGAAGCTGTACAAAGGGAAGTCACAACCTGGTTCAGACAGCAGCTCAAAGAATTTCATCTTGCTGGTTTTGTGAGGCTTGTGAAACAATGGGACAAGCGCCTCAATATGTGGGGAGATTATACGAAGAAATAAAAGTAGTTTTCAAATCAATACTCGTATTTGTTTCATTTTTATATCCATTTGTTACTTAGTTACTGACTTCCCCTCTTGTATTTCTTGATTAAATGATACCTTCACTTTTTCCTCATCTCCTCCTGACATTGGCTCCTTAATTCAATCTGATGGTGTTATTTATAAGTGTATAAGACAGGCTTTCAAATATTTCGAAAATACGGTATCTATTCTAAATGTGTCATGTTCCCACATTTTTAAAAGAAATAAAATTGTTGCCATATTTACGAAACAACCAGGAAAGTGGGAACATGTTCTGTATGATATGCACGTATGCATAAAGCAATTATCATTTTTCACTTTTTTGTATTTTTAATTTTTTTATTTTATCTAGATCATATTCCTTATAATCAAGGAAGGCGATTTTCACTATCACACAACGGTTATGATCAACGGCCTCCTACTGAACTACCAAGACAAATGGGAGATTATCAGAATTTCCCAGCTGGATCTTTTACAACAGGTAGCAATAAATGATTTATAGTGATGAGCAAAAACACTATGACCATCCAAGTGCTGTTGTTCTTTTTGCCACCAAAATGGCTCTGATCTACCATATTAAGGGCTCTGCAGTACCTGTGGGAGTGGCCTTAATATTTGGCAAGGGGAGGTTAGCAGTAGATCTGTAAATCTCATAAATTGCATGACTACCATGGATTAGATATGTTATAATTGACTGAAATAAAAACTGGGGAATTTAGAAAATAGGGCAGCACCTTGAAGTCTTCATTGTGTTCTTCCACCTTGTTCATTCAATATCAGAAGATACTTTGTCCTCCCAAAAAAAGGCCATTTCCATCAGAAAATATATTCAAATGGGTGATAATCATCATAGGAGAGTCTGCAGGGATGACCAGATCATTTCCCCATCAGAACAGCGCACATAACATATCCTTTCAATGGTTTGTTTCTTTAATTTTTGTTTCATTAGGTATTCTAGCTCAATTGTGATGATCTGCTGTGATGATTTGGTGCTTTTCAAAATCAGTCACGTCTTTCTGCATTCATCATCATGCCTTTGAGCAAATCATATTTGCTCACTGCCAATGTAAACCTTTTTACTGAGCATATTGTTTATGATTGTTTAGATAATTGATTGCAGAAGCTCATCAGGAAGTTTGGTGTGGTTGCGTTCCTTGTTCTTTCTCAAGAACCTGTGTACTACAATCTTCAGAGCTTTCCAGGCTATTAGAATCGCCTATTTCATGTAGGCATACAATTGATGCATAAGTTTGTCTCATTTTGTTTGGCATGGCAAATTGAAAAAAACAGGATGAACCCAATAAGAGTTACTGGTCAGGAGACTTCAGATACAGTTCAGGGAAGAAACACTCAGCTGTAGTAAGGCATTTGAGTGGTGTAAATGAATCAGAGTAGGTCGTACATCCATTGCAGATCATCCTGGTTATAGCATGTGTGGACTCGTGTGGATTTCCTACCTCATGATACAACAATCAACTCAATTAAAATTGAAATCCCTTCCTCTATATGAATTTATAATACAAATTTCATCCATTAATTTGGAAATAATTTTTTTGAATAATCCCGGATATTTCAAAAACATTTTCATCAAGAAACATAAGGAAAAAACTATTAATTATGAAAAATAAATTATTACAGACGATTCCTATAAGTGGCTGTTTAAGATATGAAAAAGCAAATGATTTAGCAGAACTTCTCAACATTTGCGATTTTCAAGAAGTGTCTAACAGATAGTTATGCCATTACAAAAATCATCAATACATTACATTTCATCAGTAAAGCAGCTCGATTTTGATTTAAATACTGTAGAACATGTAATCAACAATCACATGAGCCTTAGTTCAGCTCGCTCGGAAATATCACTTAAGTCGAAACCCTGATAATCGAATTTTTTTCGTGATTTCCTGATGAAACAACTTATGCGAGTTATACAGTAAATTAAATATAAAATTCTGTTATAGTTTCACTTATAGTAGCTGATAAGATAATTCAAAGTAATAAAAAGTGCTATATGCAGAGTTAGCTTAAATGATTCATCGGGTTTCAAAGCATTCTTTATTTACAAGTATACAATGTACAAAGACGGGTAATACATGAAAAGATACATACACTCACCAAGTTTCAAAAGCCTGCCTCATGGCTCGCATGCACGCTAGATGGCAGGCCTGTGATGGCACTCTACAAGATGGCGGTATTGCAGGAGAAGAGTTTTTGTATGTTAGAACATTGGAAGTGTTCGTCGGTTACGAGCATTCAGCGTGCATTTGTAGGCAAATATGGAAAAGCTGCACCTGGTCACCAGAGCATTTTGCGTTGGTTTCGCCAGTTTCGTGATACTGGTTGTCTGTTTAAAGGGAAAAGCACGAGGTGACTGTGTGTCTCAGAAGAAATTGCGGAGCGCGTGAGACAGAGCTTTGTGAGCATCCTACAAAAATCAGCCGTTCGTGCAAGCCGTGAACTGGGCATTCCGCAGAAAATTGTGTGAAATGTTTTGTGGTGGCGTTTGCATTTCAAACCCTACTGTTAGCAACTGTTAAAACACCTGACTCCAGATGATTATTCCCGCCGATTGGAGTTTTGTAAGTATCACCCGTCTTTGTACATCGTATACTTGTAAATAAACAGTGCTTTGAAACCCGATGAATCATTTAGGCTAACCCTGTATTTTCTGTTATATAGGGCATTTCAAAAATTCTTTTACAAACTTTGGGGACAGGTTCCTTAAACCAAAACAAAAAAAAAATTTCATATAAACATATGTCCGAAAATCATTCGTTTTCAAGTTATTAATGTTTGTATGACTCATTGTATCCCAGATGGTGTTCTGTTACCAGGGAGGCTAAAGGACTAGATTAGGAATGTCCTAATCTAGTGTTTTAAGGTAGACTTATTTACATTTGTCTTTCGTCTGTCTTCAACATGTCCATTGTGTACATGTACTAAAAGAAAGTGTTCCGTTCAAACATGGCAGGATATTCATTTCGTGAGCAAGTAGACATGATTTCTATGCACAGTTGTGTGAATGATATGGGCACAAGGCTGCACAGTTGTATGAGACGGCATTTCCAGACTGAAATGCCGAGTCATCCAACCTTTGGTTGCGGAGACAGGATCCGTAGCACCGCAGACTATTGACCGAGGAAGACCGTGTTGCTCTTATGCCTGACACAGGAAGAGCACATTCTACAGGCTGTCAAAGAAAGCCAGTTATTAGCACAAGGCCCTGGCATATGGTACATCTTCAAGTTCAGCATGGAGGATACTTCACAGGTAACTCGTGTACTGTATTATCTCCCACGTGTACAGGGCCTTACGCCTGCCGATCACCCACCAACGAAGGATTTTCGGATATATGTTTATTTTTGTGTCCCCAAAGTTTGTAAAAGTATTTTCGAAACACCCTGTTTATCTTATTTCTGTTTTTTTTTGGGATGAAGTTGCATTAAAAAGTTGATTATGATAAATTCATGCACTATTATACAGACATCGCCATTAAATTAAATAAAAAAAAAAGTGTGTTTATATTATTTGAAAGTTTACTAGCAGAAAAGATTTAATTATAATTTGCAATGACATCCAGTATTTGGCTTTGATTTTCTCTACTTTAAGCTTGTATTTCTTGATTACTAGTAATTTTCAAAAATTATGGATCAGTTTATTACAATATGTTTTGTTTTATGTCTTAACAGATGCCAAGGACATTAGGGTTAATGTGAACAAAGCAGGTACATGTACTTAATTTTCCTTAATCATTTTTACAACTTTACCAGAAAAACTATTCCCTAACATTATATACGTTTTTAGTTCTTAATTTACAAACTAAGGAGACAGTATGGTTGTGTTTGTTTATTGCGATGAAAGCGACTAGCCGTCGCCACGAATCACGATGCCGTGAAAGTCGTCAGCCTGATGATTACAAACGACTTTGTGAGAGCGACTGCTTTCAAGCGGGCAAACGACAACAATGATGTATGCCTTCTAATGGTCACATTAAATAACTGATAAAGCAATAGTTTCATTAAATTATGTTTTCGAAATAATCCCAAACCCTATTAGTACGAATGTTCTGTTCTGTTAGAACTAATTCTTTCGTTTGTAATAATGACATTGGCTAAAACGCCAATCCCTTCTCTTAATACTAATCCCACAGAAGGTGATGATGATTTTAGCTCGTCGACTTAGTCGGGCGAAGAAACGTAACTACGTCAGCATCACTGGCAATAGCAAACGGAAGTAGTCAGTCTGACGACTAAACAAATGCAGTTACGTTGACTTCGTCGCTTTCATCACACTAAACAAACATACCCTATATTAAATTATGAGGGCTCATTTATTGCAATTGCATTAGATCTGTATTAAACACTTCAGTGGAATCTTGCATATTGGGCTGGTGTTATAATTTATTACACAAACAAGGTTATATATTTGGTCCAAGTAGATATCTGCAATATTCAGTAGTTTGAATTTTCAGTTTCCATTTTAATTTTTAACCTTAACCAATGCTAATATGTAATTAAATTTAGTATGATGCTAGCATGTTTTGACTTAGTGCACCTCAAAAGTATAGATACGGTAATCGTGTTTTTTAGTGATTACAAAGAATTATGAATGCAAAGCAAATATTAACATTCTTAACAGAATTATATCTTTAATATAAGTAAAAAACAAAAGCACTTATCTCCAGCTCTTACAGTATTTTAAATAAGATTTTAACAAAAATGAAAAAAGT
>JAHWFO010087465.1:3765510-3875376 GCA_023313115.1 Rhysida immarginata | reverse complement strand
TTATTATTGTCCATTCTACCAACAGCTTTAATTTTTTTCCCAAAACAACATTACTAACAATCTTAGTTCTTCCTTCTTTGCAAGACAACTTAATACACTTAATATCCTAATGCCATTTTATTATATCTTTAAATTACTGTATGGTAATTTATTTTATTCTTTATTTGTAGGTGGGACTGTTATGCCACTTTCCTCATCAAACAGGCAATCAGTTTCATCTGATGTTGATCAGTCACCTAATGAAGGTTTGCTTCCTCAGCAGCCTCAGTTGACATGTCCCCATTGTGGGGAACAAGTTCCACTACCTTCTGATATTAAACCAGCTGGTTCATCTGGTTGTTCGGGGACCATCTCTAATCTCTGCACGTACGTGGCGATGGCAGGAGTCGTGCTCATAGGGTGCGTGGCATGGGCACAAAATGGACACCAGATGCCTGGCGGAGACCTTAAAAATATCTTCCCTTCTAGACATCGTTCGCAGTAGGGTAGCAGTGCATAGTTGAAACTTTTAAAACAGGAAAGGTTCACAAGTAAGATAACTGCCTCGTCATCATCTTTCTGCATCTTGATGATGTGTTTCAACTTTTAAATATTTCTTACCAAAATAGTTTGCTTTAAAAAGCATACACATGCTTTTATAAAGCAAACTCTTTATTTCGGCTAATATTTTTAGCTGTGGCAAATTAAATTATTGAATGCAATGAAATATTTTATATATTATGCATTCGCATGAAACTTAAGCAGGTGCAATGTTTTATTTTCATCTCTTGAGCAGTGCAATTATTGTATGTCATTTGGCTGAATCTCTTTATAAATAAAAGTTAATAATTTCTATAAAATAGAAAGGGGCATTCTATTAGATTGATAACTTCTTATTCTGAGCAAAAATTAGATCCCCTTTTAAAAGTTTATAGTTGGAAGATGTATAAAAAGGTTTCTGCGCTAACACTGTGTTGGCTTTGCTGTGTGGCTTTTTAAATTTGCTAATGAAATTCACATTTAGAGTATGGCTTATGTTTGGCAGTGTAATTATGCCTGTAATCACATGCATGATGTGCATATTTGAGTTATTGTTTTGATGTCTTGCGTAATGTTCTTATTACTTCATTGAATTATTGAGTTTCTTGAAAGTTTGATTGACACATTGTTTTTAAACACACGAGTGAAGACACATTACAACAAATTGGGGAATATTTTTTTTGATTATTTACTACATACACTGGCCAATAAATTAGAAACGTCCGTTGAATATTTTATTGGACTCCATCTGGCCTGAATAACAGCATGTAATTAGATTGGCATACAGTCAATAAGGTGTTGAAGCATTTCTAATTCAGAGGAAAGCCAGGTATTAACCAGACATCTTAATTCTCACAGATATGTTGGAATAGAATATTGCTGTAAATATGTCATTTCAACATGCCCCAAACATTCTGTGGCAGGCAATACACAGAATGGGCGATCAGTCCCATACCACCCCTTGTACAATTTGTGTTTGTGGAAATTGACACAGAATCACCATGTGGGGACATATTAGGCCTAGGGGGAAGTCATTTGGTGCAAGTGATCGGGATGGTGGCCATCTTGAAAGCTGCCATCTTGGATGCACCGTAGGGTTTTAAATGAGAAGTGGGGGAATGGGGCACATGATTTTGGGCTAAAATTTCCCAAGGAAAACAGTGGTGCAGTCTGTTTGTTCTTATCTTAATTCGTTCAACAGTTACAGGTATTCCAAACGGCGATCCTCACTGCTATTAGCTGTTTGTTGCAGGTGCTAAAGCATGCTATTAACCACAGAGAAGAGGACTGAGTTGATAAGGGCATGGGGAGGGAGGAGTACAAGAGCTGTAGCAGCGGAATTCAATGAACGGCACCCTAATCGACAACCTGTGGCCCGGCTCTTCAAGAAGTTCATGGATACCGCGTCCGTAGCAGACAAACACAGGTGTGGAAGACCCACGACTAAAACAGATGAAAACACAACCATAGCAGTACTGGCAACACTTGTCATGTCATCACCACAGTACATGTTGCCTATCAGTGGCAAATAGTGTAAGCCATATGTCCATCAGACGCATGTTAAAGAAAAACAATTGGCATCCATACAAATTGCAACTGCAGCATCATCTGTCAGAAGATGACCCTGATCGTCGCCTGGAATTTTGTGAATGGACACTGGCACAGCTTGAGGTGGATCCCACATTCGCCACACAAATCCTCTTTTCTGATGAAACCAATTTTTATGTTCAAACAAACAGAACTATCTCTATTGTCCCCTACCAATCCTCACTGTGCAAAAACGACCCTACCAATCAAGGATCCCTGACCCTTGCAAAAGGATGGGGGGTGGGAAACATATAGTAAGGTGTGATGTATAGGGCGCCAAATTAATTCGCCCATTCATCATTTCTGGTACCCTCAATGCTGAACGGTATTTAGGTATGTTACGAATGTCATCAGAGGACGGTACATTTCCACTCTTCTTTCAACAGGATGGTGTGCCTCCCTATTATGGAGTACACGTCCGTGACTATTTGGATGAGCAATTTCCTGGATGATGGCTCGGGCGTCGTGGTCCCTGGGAATGGCCAGCATGTTCACCCAATTTGACTCCCTTAGATTTTTATCTGTGGGGTCATCTTAAGGCCAAGTTTTACGCTGAGAAGATCCGGAATCTTGGACACCTGGAACAACGGGTCTTTGCAGCTTGTGCCGGACAATCTGCTAATGGTTCTGGACATTTGAGTGGAATGACTGCACACGTGTGTAACACAGGAGGGGGCTCATGTAAAGCACGTGGAGCACTATATGTAACAATGAGCCTTGGGAAATTCTAGCTCGAAATCATGTGCCTCATGACTCCTTTCCCATTTAAATCACTATGGTGTATCCAAGATGGCAGCTTTCAAGATGGCCGCCGTCCCAGTCATCTGCACCATATGACTTCCCCCTAGGCCTAATATGTCCCCACATGGTGGTTGTCCTTCAATTACCACAAACAAGAATTGTACAAGGGATGGTAAGGGACTAGTGGCCGATCCTGTATATGATGCAAGTCATTTTTGTACTTGCTAAACCACTGCCGAACCAATAAAGTGCCATGAACAGTAACATTGTCATCCATGAAGAGGCAGTCACTTGCTGAATAAAAATGTAGCATTGCAGGATGTACTTGATTGGCAACGATATTGGCATGAATATTGGGGGACCCATCCACTAAAACCTTTAGTTGTCTTGATAAGACATGCTGGATCCTTTTCTCCATGGGGTTCCTTGTAAACCTTCTGTCTACCATCAGTACAAAACAACATGTATCAAAAAAATGTTCATCAGACCACGCAACCTTCTTCCAGTCACATTGTTCCAGATACTACTATAGACAAACTTTCCCATTTTTTGCAGAAATCGGGGATTTTCATATAGGCATGCTACTGTCGATTTGGACCTGCTTCAATATCCCAGTGTATGGTTCTGCTAGATATAATTTGGGAACAGCCTTCTTTAAAATCATTTGTCAGTTGTTGCACAGATTTCATCTGTCTCCATACAAATCGTTTAAAATGATGGTGGTCTCTCTCATGATTGATTGCGTTTCAGTCATAGTTATATCATTTCAGTCATGGCTTCAGCTAGACATGCACTGAGAGTGGATCTGTTTTTGAAGTTAGTTAGATCTGTTTTTACCCCATGCTGATCAATTTCTTTGTTTAGACTGATCCAGCTTTTTTCTTAACTAGGTAAAGAAACTTCACTCACATGACCAGAAATTATTTTGCTTAAAAAACGGATTAAAGAAAATTTATATATGTTAAACACATGTTTATAATTCATTGGCGAGTATATGTAGTTATCATAAAGCACACTTGATATGGAATGAAAAACAAATACTATGAAGAATATTTAAAGAATAACTTAAATTTTTTAAATTTCTGGACATGCATATTCCATAAGCATTCATAAAACTCTCCACAGTTTTTGCAATTAAATTGTGCAATGCGTGTTTGTGTGCACTTTTAGATCATATCAATGATGAATTTTTCAAAATTGACTGTCAGTAATTCTTTTATGTTCATCATATTAATGTAATGTTCAAGATATTATCAGAATACAAGTATATGTGAAATTCACCTGAAACTGTGGATGAGTATAGACTAAGAAAAAACAGATGGAAAGCATTTTCCACATTAATTGTTAGAATATCAATATTTTCATTATTCATAGTTTATCCACAATTGTAGATGAATGCATCCAATTTTTGGCAATCAATGTAAAAACTGGCCTTTTGGCAATCAATGAGAACATAGATTTCTGGAGAGAATAGCGGTTTTCATCATTCCACAGAACCTTTGCCTAATCATCGTTAGTCCACTGACGACGCTTATTACGCCATTGCTTATGATGAAGAGCATTCATCTTTGAGACAAAATGACTTCCTGTTTCCACACTTCCAAAGAAGTCCACCTCATTAAGAACACATTGCACTGTGCAAACTATTGACCATGAGCATCGATCCGTTACACTGAGCTCCAAGTATCTGGCTCCATTACAAAAGCAGTAGGGGTGTCCTGAAGTGTGATTTTGCGATTCTTCACCACCATCTATGAAAGAATCTAGAATGTTTTACTGTCTTTATTGCACCTTTCAGTTCATACATGTGCAGTGGATCAAAGATGACCAATCAAAACACTGATTTCTCGAATTGACTTTTTGCCGATGTGGCATCCTATGATAACTCCTCTCTGGAAGTCAGACAAATCATGATTTTTCAGCATGTTGGTTGATGGAGTCAGTGCTGTAAAGCTGCTATTGCATTTTATTTTTACATCAAAAGTGAAGAAAAGAAAATAAAGTGATGTCTGATATAGAGAATCCTGTTCTTTTATAGCGAATGGTTCTGAGTTATTATAATGCCAAGATACAAGTTCAGTCTTCTCCACAGAAAATTTTATCAGGTGTGTGAAGGAAGAAATAGCCAGATGGACAAAACTTAGAAAAAAATAAAAACATCCAAAAATATTTTTTAAATATGTACAATTTAAACTGACACCATTGGGAGAGTTAGTGACCTCATCACCTGAGAATGGCTTCCTGTATTCCTACGCATCTATCGCTATTCTTGCTTTTATCTTTTAAAACTTATTTCCTATCAGACATTTTAGTTGATAATGTTAAAGTAATAAACTATGTCATTTAATATGTGCTTGAAATGACAATAAGAAAAGTGCTCGTAGGGAAGCTAGAAGCTGGAATAACGATAGATGCGTTGGAATCAGGAAGCCATTCTCAGGTGATGAGGTCGCTAATTCGCTAATGGTGTCAGCTTATTATGAATCTGACTTTAACTCTCTTTTGACAAAAAAAAAAAAAATTCTGAAAAATTTAACTTAATTTTCCCATTTTCAGTCAAACTTATCACTTCTTGAAGACATTAATGGTTTGTTTTATTTATTTATTTATTTATTTTACATAAACTAGACAATTCACATTGAATAATGCAGTTTTATAAAATTTTTGGCACAGCAGTGTGAAACCAACCAGGTAGCTTGCCCCTTTAAAAATGCCTGTGAGAAACACTGAAACTAATAAATAATAAAGTAAAAAGTGGATTGCATTAATCATTGTTACTTTTATCTGGACTTTATCCAGTGGTGTCCATGCCAATACATTTCAAATCCCAGTCTACATTGATTGTAATTACATTAACCATAGGTCTGTGGTTAACAGAGTTCGAGCGCAAGAGTTGCAGCAGAGTGGAGAGGGTGGTCGTGGCGTGGTTGTCTTGCTGATCAGTTCGCTGTATCAGTGGAGTTAAGCAACTTCAGCCACTGATTGGGTGACAGGCAATGGAAATCCATCACGTTAAGCCATCGGTCCCAGCTGCTACTATCATCTTGTAGCAGTCGTTATCTTAACTGGGATGCTGCAAAAATAAGTGCCCAGATCATTGCTGGGGAGGCCCAGTTTGCGATGATCTACCCTCTGTACCAGAAGAAGAAGGGTGTCAGCACCAGTAAAATTAGCACTCTTATGTAAAAATTTGACAATAATGGTTAGAATTGTACCAGATAACTGTGTACGGCAATTTTTTTTTACCAAATTTTATATCAAAATTTACTCTAAATATGGGGTAGCGACAAAAGAAAAGGAAAAAAAAAACGTAAGATGAAGACAGGGGAGAAAGGAATTAGGATATTGCTAAGGGGAATGTTTGGTTACGAGAGACACCCATTAAAAACAACACAAAATACCACATTCTTTTATCGTTTTATGGAAAGGGAAACCAGTCTATGAAGCTTCGGCATCCAAATCTGTCGTTCTGCCTTGATGAAATGAGAATTCCTTGTATCAGAAATCCTTCCAGCGTCTTTACCCCGAGGAATCGATCCCAGGAAAACTTTCTTCTGTATGCAATTACACATTTTTCGGGAATTTTCTAGGAAAGGGTTAAATACTTTGTACACGCAATTAAAAGTCAAAGTAAGCCCAAACTTGAGGTTACTTACCGGACAATCACTTGGTAAAATACTTTGTCGTTTAACCAAGTTCGTGCGCGAACATTATGAATCATTTTACTGTTGATTCACTTTCCAAAGTGAGGATAAATAAACATAAGTTTT
The DNA here is from genome assembly GCA_023313115.1 of Rhysida immarginata. NCBI lineage: Eukaryota > Metazoa > Arthropoda > Chilopoda > Scolopendromorpha > Scolopendridae > Rhysida > Rhysida immarginata. Next base: position 3,868,759 of record JAHWFO010087465.1, on the reverse strand, counting down.
TAACGTAGATTACTTATTACCAGGGATGGATAAAAGATGAAAGTACTTTCATCCATCCCTGTTATTACAGTATAGACGCATATGTTTGATCCTTCTTTCACTGCCTTCTATTCCCGGATTCAACTAATATGTCACTTTCTTAACTTTCTTTCCTTTTTTTTCCTATAAGTAATATGAGGTGCGTTCAAGTTATAAGGTCTCCAAATTTTTTTCTCTGCAGTGAGAGTAAGGAGAAAGATCCGGATGCTCTTAAAATTTTGCGGGAAATATTTCGTCTTTACTAACATAGATGGCAGCACTATACCGTGAACGGCGTGAATACTGTGCGCGTTGCCGCGAACAATGTTTCATATACTTAAAATGGCGAAGTTTAGTTTACAAGATCAACGTGTAATAATTCGTTTCCTGCACTTGCGGGGTGAAACACCCATCGAAATTCATCGCCAATTGAGTGAGATATGCGATGAAGGCGTTATGAATGTTAAAATTGTGCGTTGATGGGTGCGAAAGTTTAAAGAAGGTCGAATCATGTGAGAATGAACCGAAGCAGCCTCGACCACGAACCAGCCATATGGAAGCGTGAGCGTGATATTGCCTCTAAACTTGGCATTTCCATGGGATCTGTGGAGTCCATTTTGCATGACGAGCTGAAAATGCGGAAAGTTTCTTCAAGGTGGGTCCCACGAATGCTGACCAACGAACACAAGTCTGCGTGGGTGGCAATTTCTCTCAGCAGATGTTGACACGTGATGCAGCAACGAATGGTGCTTTTTTCATCAGTTGTGACGATGGATGAGACGTGGATTCCATTTTTTAACCCCGAAACGAAACGCCAATCTTCACAATGGAAACACACTGATTCACCGCCACCGAAAAAATTTCGAGTCACAGCCTCTGCTGAGAAAGTTATGGTGGCCATGTTTTGGGACAGTGAAGGCGTAATCCTCACACATTGTGTTCCAAAGGGTACAACTGTTACAGCTAATTCATACGAAAATGTTTTGAGAACAAAATTCCTTCCAGCATTGCATGAGAAACAACCAAACAAGACTGGATGGGGGCTTTTTCACCAAGACAATGCCCCTGCTCATCGGGCACTCCTAACTCACCAGTTTCATCAAATAACTTTGAAGTGGTTTCCCATGCTCCATACTCATCAGGCCTCGCTCCTAGCGATTTCTGGCTTTTTCTAATTATGAAGGACACTCTCCGTGGCCGCTCGTTTCCCAACCGAGCTGCCGTTGCTTCAGCGATTTACCAGTGGGCAAAACACACCCCTAAAGAAGAGTTCTCAGCAGCCATGGAATCATGGTGCCGCTGCTGTGAAAAATGTGTTCGACTTCACGGTGATTACGTCGAGAAGTAACAGTAGTTACAACTTTCTGGGTTAAGTATTTTGTCAGAAAAAAATTTGGAGACCTTAGAACTTGAACGCACCTCGTATAACTCGAAAATATATACCCCCTCCCCCCTCCTATCTCTTCGTTGCGTGCTTCCCTGCACGACCTTTCGCTTTTTTCACGTCTTGATGTCCACCCAGCTTTACTTTGCCTGAGATGAGATGGCCTTTTCAATTATTGGACATTGTTACAATAAAAATTAAACAATACATAACAATTGACACGGCCACCACATCTCGGGCAAAGCCAACACCTCCTAAAGATAAGGCCTGAGCTCGAAAACGTCATACATTGTTACATCATCACCCGAAGATACGTTTAATCCAATGACGTATATTAAAGATAGACTCCGAATCCTATTGTTGTAACTTGAAGCAAATTGGGAAACTCCATGCCCAGAACTGTCATGGCTGAAAGTGAGCGAAGATGATGCAAAACACATGGCTAAACACGAGAGTAGCTGATTAATAATTCTTTCACACGCCGATGACGGACTGATAAGCTTATCTTTTCGTTTATTTTGTATTTGAAGTAATTTATTATATTTTATAAACAATTTTTCGATCATAGTTTCAATTTCAATTTCCTTTCGATTGTCTTTCAGTAACGTATTTTCATTTTAGTTACGTATTTTTTGATTTATTTTTGTGGAAAATGATTCCTGATCCTTTTTCTTGTCTGTTTGTACAATTGTACGCAGAACAACTTTGAATAATGGTTTTGAATTAATAATTCCTCGGGGCCAAAATCTTCAAAAACAAAGCAGCCAGACGCGACAGCTAATTAGACCATGGCTCACTCCTGCCCAGAACTGTCATGGCTCAATTTGCTTCACTTTTTGCCGCTCTTAACAATAGGATTCGGAGTCTATTTTTAATATACGTCATTGGTTTAATCGCATTACTACCAACAATAAGCCCTGAAATGCGATTAAACGTATCTTCGGATGACGATGTAACAATGTCTAACGTTTTCGCGATCAGGCGTGACCACTGATAGAGAATGCCTCTGCAATGAAACTGAATACATTGTTACTTAATCATAGATAGTGCAAATTCAGGGCTTATTATTGGTAGAAATACGAATAACAATGCACTATCTATGTGATACAACAATATATTCATTTTCTTTGCGGAGGCCTTCTCTCTTGGTGGTCACGGCTCAGGCCTTATCTTTAGGAGGCGTTGGCAAAGCAAGGCTGGATTGACTATGATAAAACTCAATAACAATGCTTTTTACAAAGTCACTCGCATTGTTGGTCGCAAATATTTAAAAACCATTTAAGATGAAATTAAAACATCAATAAACAGTCTTTTTTTTATTCACTGTCCTTATGAATTTTTTTTATTTAATTATGAAGCAAGCCGGAGGAGGTTTCACATTGTGACCTGTATCCGAGCATATACAGTAATTAAGCGATGTTGGGCTTCAATAAAACATCGTTAATTGTGATTATTCATAAACAGAAACATTTGTGTTTAAATTCAGTTTTAAAGGTGGAAATGAACTTTATTACAACATGCAATGGGATATAAATAAAAACTTATTTATTTCTCTTTCAGATTAGGGATAAAGTTGTTTTTTTTTAATATATGCCATATTTCAGATATTTAAATTATTGATGAAAGCATTTCAATTTTTTTTCTTTCTTTACTTTGTTTTTACTTTTCTCAAAATACTTTCACCTACGGCAACAGATTAAATAAGATACACAAAAAGTGAACAAAACATTGCAGATAATCGTAATGAGAAGTCTTAATTGGTTTCCCCCCCCCCCCCCTATGGAACTTGGAACATAACCGGAAATAAATAGGAATGCATCTAATTTTTCTTACAATATTTCAAGTTAATAAAAATGTACATGTATGAAATGGGTGAGTTTAGCTACATAGATTGTATACACAGTTGACACAAGATAGAAGGGGCCATTCTATCGACTGAATGATGACAACTTTTTCAAGGTTATACTGAAATTATATCAATGACAAATGCACCAGTATCCAGTCAGCAAATGGTGCTGCCCACATACTATTGATAAATGGGATTATCATGTACTAGTCATATGTGTATAGATTGACTAGAAGGCAGTACTTAGGTCAAATCCAGCTTTTATGTTACAGCCTCTGTGTCACATATCTGGCAACCGTCTGCAATTTTTATCTCATGTACGCGGTATCACACTTTGAACAATGTCTGCATATTTACTGATAGCATAAAAAATATACCTAATCGCCATATAGTGGACAGCAAAACGAAATTTAAGAAATTACATAAAGTGATGCAGATACTCATGACATTACTACACAGTAACGTATCCATAGAGAAAGAGAGTGTGCAGTGTAATAAGAATAAATAAATCCAAAATTAGAGGCTGTTTACAAGCAAACAGAACATTCCTTCATGTACTACAAGATGAATTATTTTTCAGAAAAAAATGCCACAATGTTAAACATACAATAGAATCGGTTTAACCGAGTTCATGATTGTCCGAGGTTAGTAGTATTTTAATGAACCATATCTATTTTTACGAGTGAGAATCTGTATTACCCAGCCTTCAATGTTTTTTTTTACCCGTGAGACTGACTGAATTGCTACATTCATGAGGAGGCTTTTTCTACTTTAGCATGGCTGTGGCTGATCACTCTACACTGTGTATCGCGCCCAAACTCTAAGCCATATGAGTCCTGGGGCCACTTCTGCCTAGGGCTTCACAAAAAATAGCTGAACAGATTCGCTCTGTAATACTATTCAACAAACACACGCTGTGTAATCGTAAGCCAAGACGCAAAAGAGTTGTCATTTCATTTCAAAATAAACCATTAAGGAATGACATAACCAAGTACCTAATGGCCAAGCAATAGCCTAATTTCCAAAATATTTTTAATCGTGTTTGAAAACCTCAGAACATATTCCACTGAATCAAATTCGACCATTTTTGAACTTATTAATTACTTTTACAACACGTCGTTACAAGTTGTTTGATATATTACGTGCTATATCTTAGCATCATTAGCATGGGTACCTCTGAATCAAATTCGACCATCATCAAACTTTATATATCGATTGTCAAAAACGTACTTAATAACTTTATATTCGCTCAGAGCTCATGGTTACGAGTTGTTTGATGTATTACTTGCTATATCTTCGCCTTGAACATTTTAGGGGGTGTCATAATAGCACCATTAGAGCACGAGACATTGTATGTTTCGTCCATCTTCGAACTAGTTCGTGCGCTGAACCATATTTATTGATTGTTGAAAGCCATACTTAATAACGTTATATTCGCTCAAAGCTTGCAGTTAAGTGTTGTTTGATGTATTACTTACTATATCTTAGCATTGAAAATCTGCAGTGGGTATGGGAATTATACCACTAGAGCACGTGCTAAGGTTCCAATTTCGAATATCTTCGAAATGGTTCGTATGATGAAAAAAGATTTTGAAAAGTCATATCCGATTGCATTCTGTCCGAAATGTTCATGCAGCATTTCGAAAATGGCGGTTGTACGATGTGGACTTGCGCATGATGTTTGGGTCAGGCCCGTAGAGCCCCTGAATAACAGGAATGAGCTGATTCTCAAACAGATATCTGTACTTCTGCGAGACACATTTCCGTCCACTTCATACGCTTCGAGAAGATCGAGTTACAGGCGGACGGACAGACACGTTTCCCCCATAGCAGTCATCGGGGACATTGTTTAATTGCACTGTACACTAAGTACTCTTAATATATAGATATATTTTTACATGTGTTTATATAAATCTTCTCTGATTTACAAAGTTTGGATCATCTTTTGGGTTGGTCCTCAGCAACTCGGATAATCGAGGTTCTACTGTACTTCCAATGTTCTAAGATGAGCTAAAATAGCCACATTACTTTATAATAAGCAATATATCAGGTCCAGGTGAAAGTTTTTTTCGTTTCTTCACCCTTACTCTTTGAATGGTTATAATCCTCTCGTAGGATGATTTGAATAATGCAAATTTTTTATACATTAAAGAGAAATGATTGGTCATTCTTTTGCGCTTGTCTAAGTGAACACGTTCAATTTTATTTTGAAAAGACGTCTGAAATGGCACCTACATCACCAATAATCCGAGCCTGCCTGTTGTATGAATTTCAACTTGGCCAAAAAGCAGAGGAGGCTGCTCGTAACATTTGTACAGCATTCGGTGATGATTCTGTCACCGATCGGATGGCACAGAATTGGTTCAAAAAATTTAGAACTGGTGATGAACGTCTTGAAGATTCTCTTGGGTGTTTGGTGGACAACAGCTGGTGTAGTCCATTATGAGCTCCAAACTCCAGGACAAACTATCACAGCAGACGTGTATGTTGGTCAGCTTCAACGTACACATGAAAAAATCAAGCAAAAACATCCAGCTCTTGCGAACCGTAAGGGTGTTGTTTTTCTTCATGACAACGCACGTCCATATACGGCAAAGCTGACCCGTTAGGCAATAAACAAATTTGCCTGGGAAGTATTACCTCATCCACCGATCTCTCGATAACCATTTGAGAAACAAGTGCTTCAAGACAGAAGAAGAGCTAAAACATGAATTGGGTGTGTTTTTCAACTGTAAAACTCGTGACTTTTATAAAAAAGGAATTTATGATTTAGTATCTCGTTGGGAGAAGGTTGTCGATAATGATGGAGATTATTTCGATGAATAAAAAATTCATTTATGCATTAATCTGAGCGCCAATTGTAATATGTGCAAAAACGAAAAAACTTTCCCCTGGACCTGATAGTAATACAGTAAAAAGAAATAAATTTAAAATAAATACAAATTACTGTATAAGGTCGTTAAAATAAATATTATGCACACATAATTTATTAGTGTCAGATTTTTTAATGACATGTCGGGCTTTATTGACTGAGGTGTCGGCTTTTATTAACAAGTTTGATGGCAGATACAGTGTCATGAATGAACAGCACACCTACTACAAACCCTAACCAGGGGAGGTGATGCCTTATTGTGTTGAATGCCATTCATCGGGCATTATCTTGCCTGGTATTGTGAACATCAAAACTCTGCAGTGGCACCAATCCCATGTTCTTTTGATGATGTCGTAGGAGTGTGGTATAGACTGCATGAAGGTGTGATTGGGTCTTGTCAGGTTAACAGACCTCAAGGAGATTTGGCTCTGGTAATTTGAGGAGGTATCATGGGAATCTCTTTGTGTCTCTGGAGAGGTCCTTAAAATTTGTATACTATCAAAATGTGCAGGACATCCCCATTGACTTACACCCCTTCAAAGACTTTGCTTACCTTACAGGTATAGTCTGTTTCAACAAGGTAATGTGTCTCCCCATTGGTTACTACCATTTAGTGGTCTGCAAATTTCAAAATTTTAATCCTTTTCTGTGGGATGCTGTTGAGAAAAATTAAGTACCAATGGCACTACTTATTGGTTTTATAATGTCCGTGTATCCCCTTCATGATTTTTGCATTTTTTGAGTTAGAAGGTTGAAATTCGTAATGTAGCTTACTATGGGCATGTGTACCTTCACTATTTAATTTGGTTTTGATTAACCCACTAAGGTCGGAATTTCGGGGGTGGAAATTAGAGGGGACCAAAATTATACGTGTATTAATGCGTATAAAGGAGTGAAATTCGGTATGCAGATTCCTCTAAGCAAGATTTACATTATTATGAAGTTTGGGCCAAATTGTACCAATGAGGTCGGAGTTGTGGGGGTGGCAGTTACTTGGTCTTTAGAACTATGGCATTTATGGCATGTCATATATCATTCTATCGGAAATGATGAGAAACGAAAGAAGATAGAGTTCTTTTACACTTTTTAAATACTACGTTCGAGAAAATCAATTTTTCGTTTTAAAAAATTGGGGAGGGGGGGGGGATTAAAAGTGAGATAAAAGGGTAAAAATAAATGATCTCGGGGGTTTCGCTACTTTTTTATACATTTCTCGAGAGGATTAATTTCTTGTTATTTTCTCAGTCTATATCAGCTTTCAAGAAAATATTGACTTATGGAGCCTTCATGGAGTATTCATTTCTGTTTCATAAAAATTATGGGCGAATGGAGGGATACTTACACAGACAGTTCAAAAACATTGTTGACGTATTTAAATAAAAGAAAACAAAAAAGCAGCTATTATTAACATTATTGTTATTATGTTTCTTCTGGAGTTTATTTCCTACTTTGATAAAAAAAATTAATGAACCTAATTTAAAAATTAGAAACGGAGATACACAATAATATTGAAAAAATTAATCATTGGTAGATAACAGACAAAACACAGATAAAATTGCATGTTATTGATCATTTGAGCATGATAATTATTGATAATTTGCATGTATATTAAGTTTTCTTGCTTTCACTTGTAAATGCATTAAACTTAAATGTATTGTTTAAAGACAAATATATTTCGTATATTTTCTCATAAAATTTCTGAAATTTCTTTTTCAGAACCGGCATTTGTATATGTTTACCCTTCTGTATAAAAATGTGTAAAGACGCTAATGTAATATGCCCTTGGTGGCAGGACTTACTAAAAGAGATTCTACATCGTTACAACAGCAGGCCTTTAACAGATTCTCCCAATACCGGTGACGCGCCACAAAATACGGTAAATGGTAATTTTAATCCTTTCAATGCATTTGGATTGGAATAAATAATTTTAGGACTATTAAGTTTAGAAAACTTTCATCTTTCATCTCCATATTTGAGATTTTAAAAACTCTACTTTTTGTAACTGATAATTGTAAATATGTTAAAAATAAAAAGTTTTGTTTAATTATTCATCTGTTATAAAAACAAAATGTAATATGTTTTGAAAAATAAATCACAATTACATTTATTGAATTTATTACATTTATTTGAATACACGATAGCATTAAAATCTGAAACTAACAGATTCTAAATACACAAGAAATTAAATTTTTTAGAAACATGTTAGTAGCATGGTTGTTGATGGTAGTCAAGTGTGAAACCGCCTTCTCCAAAATTTCTGTCGTCAGAAATTACATTTAACACATATGGCATTGCACTTGCTGGAAAGATGGAAATAAATATATTTTTAAATCAAAATATGAAATCTATAACCTCCTATGAAATAAATAATATCAAATATGCATGCTAAATTAATAATAATAATAATAAAACTGGATACATTACAATTTGTAAGATTTCTTTCACAATATATAGGAAAAAAAAACCAGTAGATTATAGCGTAATACATGGAAACGAAGAACATAATACGAGGGGAAGTTAGTAAGTAAGTTACAAATGAATATAGAAATGAAACCAATACAAGTGCTGATTTGAAAACTACTTTTATTTCTCCGCATAATTTCCCTGTACATTGAGGCACTCTTCCCATCGTTTCACAGGCCCCTCAAAATCAGTAAGATAAAATTCTTAGAGCTGCTGCTTAAACCAAGCGGTGACTTCCTTTTGTACAGCCTCATCGTCACTTCGATTAAGAGGACTGAGCAGCTTTATCGTAGGGAAAGTATTCGCCCGAAAGATGGTGTAAACAAATGGATATCCGAGCAAATGGAAGTCGTTTGGAACAAGGTCAGGGCTATACAGAGGATACTCGAGAACTTTCCACTTGAACTTTATCAGCATCTCAGTTGTCTTGTTGGCAGTAAGAGGATGTTCACAGCCTTCTGGAATACGAGGGCATACTGCTTATCATATTTTGCTCCTCATGACTTCCATTTATTCGGTCTTCTTATATATCATCGATTGCGGCCGACGATGACACTGTATAAAGAGAAGTGTCATCTTGAGAAGAGTAATTTTATCTTACTGGCTTTGAGGGGATTGTGAAGCGATGAGACAAATTCTTCAATGTACAGGGAGATTATGCAGAGAAATAAAAGTAGTTTTCAAATCAGTACTCGTATTTGTTTCATTTCTATATCCATTTGCAACTTACTTACTGCCTTCCCCTCGCACAATATACAGTAGATTACGGTAGAGTATAAAAAAAAATACTCTACAATAAAATAATTTTGAATCAATACTCCACAATAAAACTGGGGAAAGCCGTGGCCTGGTGGGCTTTCACTGAAATTGTGTTTCAGTGAAGTTAAGCAACATCAGCCACGGCTAGTCACTGGATGGGCGACTCATCGGTGACTCAGGATCTTCATCTCCCCCCCCCCCCCCCGGCTGCTATGACCATCATACAGCAGTCGTTAATCCAGGTCCATCCAGAAACCCAACTCGTCGGCCTCAGGCCATACAGGCTCTGGATGGACGTACTAGATTACAATGAATTCTAAAAAAAAAAAAAAAATCCTAAATGCGCATTTCCTGTGTTGTCATCGTTTGGCAGGGTGATTAATGAATCAAGCTGATCTTTGATATTAATGTACACTGTATAAATTTGTCCATCTTTTATTGTTTGGGAAAATTTCTAGTCTTGATTTGGTTGGGCAACACAATCCATTGTAACAGTTGTAGGTCTGCTATTGGTCCATTGTCTTGGTGCAGAAATTCATCTGGATTAGAATTTCAAAAAGGAAGAAAATACAAAAAGAATTCCTATCCCCTACAATATAAAATTAATTTCTGGACTTAACCCAATCTTCAAAAAAACAAAACCTCCATTTCTCTGAGAAATTTATTAGGCAGCAGAGCAAAAATAAAATCCCAGAAGTAGCCTACAAAAATCTGGTATATGTAAAATTAAATGCAAAAATTGTGATATTAAAAAAGATAAATGTTACTGGCAAAAATGGGAAAATGCTTGAAACTTTATATTAAAATTTACACGGTCAGATGCGCTTCCTGACGCCATGCTCTCGAGAGAAAGAGACAAACGCGACATTACTAATGATTTTACGTAAAAATTTGCTTCAAATTAAATGCACATCGTAATTTTTCTTGAATTATTGTTATTATTGTTGATAGCATAAGAGTCGGTTTCATAGCCGAGTGATGTAGCGCACTGGTCTGCTATGCTAAGGGTCGTGGGTTCAAATCCGGCATTGGTTTCTTTCTCCCTAGAGAATGGCGTCAGGAATAACATTCGACTGTAACAAAAGATTACCGAAACCAAATATTTGAGCAAAGGTTAAATAGCTATTCCATATAAAAATGGGAAAAAGCTAAAGAAGATTGACATCATTGGTAGACCAATGTCAAAAACATAAATAAGGGTTAGTGGCCCAATTGGTAGAGGCATTAGGCATATGATATTCCTGGATCGGTCGCATAATTTTTCCTTTCATTTTTTCATTGAAAAAATCATTGCCTGGTGTTTTGCAGTATATATTTATTATTTATAAATAAGGGTGTTGAAAATATGATCCAATTAACAAAATACAATATCCCAATTTAAGGGTACAAATACTAGTATGTTGAACATTAAAAACAAGCGTATAATAAAATGTACTATTTTTACGAGTTCGATAAAACAGAGTATCCCTTTTAAAACAAAATGAAAACACTTGAAATAGTTTTGGTTAAAACATCAGGAAGTTTTGTCTAGGGAAGGTTTTTAGCGCCACTGTGATAAATAAGCCATTAAGGAATGACATAATCAAGTACCGAAAGGTTAAACTAAACCATTCGCGGAACCATATTTTTTATCACCCTATGTTAATATTGTAAGTTTCTAATGGACCATAATGATACCATTAAACCACGTACCTTTGAACCAATTTTGATTATCATTAATTTTACCTTGTATTCATTTATGACACATCATTCCAAGTTGTTTGATATATTACATGCCATATATTAGCATTGAAAGTACCAATGAACCATAATGGCTCCACTAAACCAGGTTCCTTGGAACCAATTACGACTCTCATTAATTTTACATTATATTCATTCATGACACATCATTCCAAGTTGTTTGATTTATTACATGACATATGTTAGCATTGAAAGTTCCAATGAACCATAAGGGTTCCACTAAACCAGGTTCCTTGGAACCAATTTCGACTATCATTAATTTTACATTATATTCATTCATGACACTTCATCCCAATTTGTTTGATATATTACATGTCATATCTTATCATTGAAAATATTTGAGGGTGTCATAAGGGTACCATTAGAGCACGTGCCATTGTTTCGATTTCAACCATTTTCAAATGGTTCTTTCCCGGAACCATATTTATTAATTGGCGAAAATAGTAATTTATATCCGCTTCTATCTCGTTATTACGATTTGTTTGATATATTACTTAATATATCTCTCCATTGAAAATTGCCAGGTGGGGTCGTGAAGGTAACATTTGTGCTCGTGCTATTGAACCGATTTAGATAATATTTGTGATTGGCTCGTGCCATGAACCATTTTCATCGACTGACGAAAACGGATTTTGAAAATCTTTCATAGCCTCGGAGGAGTTAGAGTTACGGACGGGACGGTCGGACGGACAGACAGGCAGACAGACACGTTTCCCCACACTGAGAGCATAAAGCACCTTTCGGTATTTAATAAGGGAAACCTATTTGCCTCCATCTATTATCACCAGATGAACAGGCCTGCGTAATCTATACTACTGTTTATAAAAATCGCAACACCCTGATGGAATGGTCTAATCCATATGCAATTTGCAATATTTGCATACAATGGGTCAGAGTATAAATGATTAGATTTTCAGAGTAATTGCTTGAAAGAACACCATACCTCGACGACGATGAAGGGTACCATATCAACAGCTGACAGACTTTGAAAGAGGACGCATAATTGGTCTGCGTGAAGCGGGATGGTCGTATCGTGACATTGCTGCTCGTGTAGGACGTAATGCAACGACAATTATGCGTGCATGGAGGCAGTGGAGCGAAGAGAACAGGGCACACCGAAGACCAGGCTCAGGAAGACCCAGCACGACGACACCGCGAGATGACAGACACCTCTATCGCATGTGTGTAGCAGATCGTACAGCCACTTCCACAGTGTTAGCACAACAGTGGGGTGCTACAGTAGGCAGGACAATGTCTGCTAGCACTGTACGACGCCGTTTGATTTCCAGAGGATTGATGGCACGAGAACCATTGTTGCGGATTCCTTTGACTCAAAACCATGGCTCGTCAGATTCCTGCAGCAGCAACTGTGGATGAACTGTATACCCGTGTAGACAGAGCATGGCAGGACATTCCCCAGGCCCTTATTCAGAGCTTGTTTGACTCAATGCCACGACGTTTAGAGGCTGTAATTGCATCCCACGGTAGTTTCACCCGATACTAATGTGACAATAAAACGCATTGTATTGACCTGAAAATCTAATGGTTTCTTTTCTGACCCATGATATGCAAATGCTCCAAATTTAATGCAGATTGGGCTACTCCATCAGGGTGTTGCGATTTTTATAAACAGTAGTGTAGTTAGCCATGACATGAACTAGAGAACAGCTTCACCAATTTGGTGCTGATTGGATGTGCGGAAGGGTACCATTGGACAGTATTGTATTCGAACACTTAAGTTCTTTATTCTATTATAGTACAGGGTCTTTATAATTGAAGTTCCATTTTGACATGGCCATAAAAAAACTACTGGACCAAAAGCTATAATACTTGGTAATATTATACAATAGAGCATGGGAAGTTCATACCCACCAAAAAAAAAAAAATAGTTCAAAAGGTCACCACCAGCATGGAATGGCGCTCTATGCAATATTCGTATACGAAATTAGACACAGTAATCCGGTGTAACCTGTTTTCAGTAAATGGTGGAGGCCACATTCAACATGTAACTAATCTTAGTAATGATTAAAGACTTGTTAACCTGTGTCTTCGTGTGTAATTTCGTATACGAATATTGCATAGAGCGCCATTCCATGCTGGTGGTGACCTTTTGAACTAATTTTTTTTTTTGGTGGGTATGAACTTCCCATGCCCTCTTGTATAATATTACCAAGTATTATAGCTTTTGCTCCAGTAGTTTTTTTATGGCCTTGTCAAAATGGAACTTTAATTATAAAGACCCTGTATACTGTGTTTTACTTAAATGAAATCTTACAAATTCAAATCAAATAATCCTGGTATGAGGATATTTAAATAATTTCTACCCTTTTACTTGTAACCTACTCGGCCAAAATCAGTTTTAATTGTTAATTACATATATTTGCATTTACAGCCTGGAAAAGAGATCATTTGATGTTGTCTACTTCCCCATATGCCTTTAGCAAAGAAATTCTCTGTTATTGTCATAAACTATTGCATATCCACTGTGTGTTGTGAACCAATAATTTGTTAAAAAAGCATGATTTTCGAAGTATATTTATATTATCCCCTAACATATGAAATTTAATTGTCACGAATAGTGGACTATTGATGTATTGGGCAATGGATGCATTAGAAAATGCCATATTGCATGTGCGACGTATCGATATTTGTATTATAAGAAACAGAAGAGGGACCAATGTGAGGGAAAGAGAAAAAATTAATAAAACAAACATATGCTAAGGAAAATAAGGCTATCTTCTCCCTGTCAAGAATGACACTCTTTTTACGCATAGTTCTTCTGATCTGAAGTTTGTGTTCGATTTGACCCATCGTAATCACTCCTAGGATAACGTCAAAGAAGGAATGTTCTCATTGCAGTTCTGTGATGTAATATACTTACCACATTTGGCCTATTTGTCACAGAAAATGCATCTGGCATTCAAACACCTGCGAATTTTTGAATTCTATTTTCACCATTCAATTCTAAAGGAAAAGGTTAGCCCTTAATTTATTGATGATAAAATCAGTCAACTGCTTTCAGATCAAAAGTTCAACAAACTGAGGGCCTCAATTTTTTCACAACACGTTTTCATGTATCACTCGTGTTTGCATCAACCAATTTTCATGGATTGCTTTCAGTTCCGGCCCAAGAAAAAGTATGGGCCGGAACTGATGGATTTGCATCAGTTCCGGCTGGTGCAAAATGCTCGTGTGGGAACAGATAGTTTTTAAAAATATCTGTTTCATGGAAAATTAAGACACACCTGCATAGTTCACACTGCTCTCGGGCTGGCGCTGATTGCCATTTTATTTTGGAGACGCGTGGGATGCTTGCATCTCGTTACCAGTGACAATTTGTTAACGAGACTAATATTAACGACTTTCCGAGTTGGCCACATCATTGTCATTCATGTCGTGTCTTTTCCCACCTCCTTCATTAAACTGTCTGACACCATCCCATCACTCATGGATTATGACTTTGACTTCACATATCTGGCTGCGCTTAGAAGAGCTCAATTTAGCATGCATGTATGAAACGTTGATGCTAAGGTTTTTGCTAAAGATACTTAACGTGCTTTTTATGGTGATCGAAACTTTATAAATAATAACACAAATTAAAGCAACACGAATTAAAACATAAATGGGAAACTTATAAAAGTTATGATTCTCTTCTGGAAAATTACAATATGTGTGAAAAGTTATCGGATGAAAAGTCTGAAGATAACGATAGGTGCTGCAACTAAACCATGATGTCATGGAAATTCTCAGCTGTCTCAGTTGTGATTCGACATCACGCCAATGAGTTGGAACAAAGGCTAGGTTGTTTATGGCGAGTCAAAGAAAAATATCAGAACTCAAAAGGGGCTTGATGATGGGACATACCATTCAACATTATTCAATATCTGATGTCATGTGTTTTTTGGCAATACGTTATGGAAGGCATTGCCATTCACCTCATTGTATCGAGGTACTTACGATTGTCCTCAGCAGCACTGACTAAAGTTATTCAGTGTACAGATAAACAACACTGGTGCAAATCACACTCGTATTCAGAACAGAATATACCTGTCAGACATAAACCCACTGGACAGTACACTGCTCAAGGGATTTGGGAATCCACGAATGTTAACAACAAGACGTCATCGCTAATTGGATCTTAATATCCGGCACGTAAATAGTATGGTTCAATGGTCAAAACTCCAGTTGTTTTGGGCTGATATATGATCTTATTTATTATGGTGTAAAATACTAAATGGATTTCACTTGTTAATCAAGGCCCTCTGCAGGTTGATGATGGTTTCATATTTGCAATCCTTCATGGACCTTATGTACCCCAGATGGATGGAATATCCCAGAAGGATAAGTGCACCATATCCTTGAATATTCTTAAAAATTATTATGAATGTATTAGTTCATCTGACATGAACCCAACTGTAACTGAAGAGGACTATTAATTCATTTTACTGCATCTACAAATATCATGTAGCTGTGGGCAACTATACTCCAGAGGCGTTCTGTCCATTTGTGGAATCATACCAAGTCAAATTGTTGCACTTCACCAGGCTAGAGAAGTCCTACATGATACCAGGTGCCTATCCCATAATTTTTTAAACTGCAATGTAATATACCATTCCCCGAAAACGTTCTTAATGTTATTCAGAAAAAGAATTTGTGCTTTTCTTATCGCTTTCAAGAAATTCTAGTGAATCGCAATGTTAATTTTTCTGCACCTGTATGTGAGAGCTGGAAAAGACTCAAAGATAAACCGAGGAGCAAAATATTGACTGTTAACCTCGCAAAGGATGAGCTTAGAATATATTTTGGTACTCAAAATTTGGTGCCTGAGGCAAGTGCCTCACTCATTTGACCTTCGAAGAGTATGTAAGAATATTTTCTATGTATTATGTATATGCTGTTTTTAGAAAACTAGCAGAAATCATTCAAATATAAAATTTCTAAATTTATACCTATGCAGACTCAGTTTGATTTGATTTTTATGATGAATGTTTTAACTTAATATTGGAATTAAAGGTAATTTTAAAATTTAACAGTTTGAAATCATTTTATAAACTTCTACAATATCTGTGAAATGCCTAGTAGACTTACTTTCAACACCGTCACTGGGAAAATTTCCACCACAGTAGCGATCGTTTTGGGGTTCTGCGTTGGGAATTATTATGTAATCTCCAGGATTTCCAAACGTTCCGCATATTGATCCTTTATATCCGTTTAAATCAGTATCATTAGGATTTATCCCAAAATGAAACTGCACATTTTTCGTGTACCTAATCATTCAAAGCATATTTAAAACTAGTCTTAATAGTCTTACGAAAATCAAGTGAATATATTTACCTAATGCTACAGTATCCATGTTCTTTACGAATGCATACTCCGTAGTTCATGTTATTTGGATATCCAACAGTACTTTGGGTGACATCAGTTCCAAAATTGAAGGTACTTATTCTTCCATTGACTTGTTCATAATATTGCAGACATCCAGGAGGTGCTGGTTTGGGGAGGTAGATTTAAAATTTAAATTTTCCAATTAAAATATTAAGAAATCTA
This sequence comes from Rhysida immarginata, assembly GCA_023313115.1. Lineage (NCBI taxonomy): Eukaryota > Metazoa > Arthropoda > Chilopoda > Scolopendromorpha > Scolopendridae > Rhysida > Rhysida immarginata. The sequence continues at coordinate 3,852,130 of JAHWFO010087465.1, read as the reverse complement.
TTAATATTATTATTAATACACTCGTGGTGTCCATAAATTAAGGGATTTTAAAGAATGAATTGCTATGGTTGTCCAACTTGCTTTTCAATACCATCCCAACACAAAAAATAATCACCAACACAAAAATGTTAAAATCCTTTCTGTCAGAATAATCACCAAATGAATAGAGCGCTTGTGTAGTACAGTTAAGTCGTTGTAAATGCACTACACCAGATGGCTTCTGCGATACAGATCTGGTATCAATTGTTAGCCAAGGCCCTTCGTGTCATTTGGACTTGCAAATAAGAGGCACTGATAAGTACATCTAGACACAGCATGATCATGTTAGTTTTCCCGCACACCATTCCACATCTTCGACAGGGCATCCGTATTTGCCCAGCTGTACCAGGACGACGTCTTCATCAATATGGTCCAGTGGTAGTACATGCAAAGGGCTTGTTTGGGGGCCACTGAATGCAATATGAAGATATCCATCGTTTGGATATTCTAAATGTTCCCCAGACATTAATCCAATTGAACATGCACGGAACACAGACGTGAGAGAAGTGGCCCATAGTGTGGCATCCTCTTGGCTTTTGCTGCTACTTGGTGGCGGGAAGATTTACTAGCTATGCTAGCTATGGATGAACATGGCCTGCTTTTTCTTCAAGTCCCGTTCATTTCAGCTTTTTCCTTTGTTAAAAAATGGTTCGTATAACAATTGATTCTAGAGAAGTAGAAATAACATCTGATGAGCAATTACAGATGTAAACAGAAAAAGGCCACGGGGGAATGTTGACGACTATTTCTGCACGGTCTCAATTTGTGTTTACCTGGCCACGATCTCTTCAGCAGTGGTCACGCCAATGGTTAAACCATGTTCCTTGCATTGTTTCACTATTCGGCTGTACGAAAAATGTGCGTGGAAAAGGGCCTAACATACCCTCCCGAATACCGATTCAGTTTGGGCACTACCAGTACACAGTAGTCAAGGTTCTCGTTGCGGTAGGAGAAGTGTTGCCATATCGGTCGGATATATCCCGATCAGCCTTCTGTTGTTTCTAATCGCATCAAGCAGTGTCCACGTGAAAATCGCATTATGATGCTGCTGCTGGGCCAATAGGAAACAGGTATTCTCATAGTTTGAACTGTTACTTTTGATTCACCTGGAACTCTATTTAGGTACTGTAAGAAAGTTAACTTGAATAAGTGCATAGTTTTATACATGTAGCTGTACAGAAATTTGTAGACACGTTAAAAAAACGGGATATTTTAAAATTCATGCCTGTGAATGAAACTTAGATTATACAATTTCTTAATTATTCTTCGCCACCGCTGCTAATTTTTAAAAAAGTATAATGGAAAAGTTAGTATAATGCTTTTGATAAGCGTATAATATTGCCTACTTAAGTTTAAGGGAATTTACCAATATTCGGATTTCCACATTCCAGCTGAGTGACTTTTATACTCCACTGTCTGTCATATCTATCTGAAATTCCTGGAACTGATGTTGGATTTAGGTTCATCTGAAGAATTACGTGATCAGTGTTGCTAGGCACATTGATATAAACTTATTCAAAACAGAAAAAAAAATTAAAAGAAATTTAAATTGATTTCTTCTGTTTCAAGTAATTGTATAATTGAATAATTATACCATGCTGCCCTGTGTTCTGGCCGCAAATACTCGGAATCGTACTCCCTCCAACAACCGCAAAGCTGTCACTGCCACAAATGCCGTTATCAGTGCCAAATATATCTAAGTATTCAAAATCCAAACGCAGCTATAAAATAAGCAAAATGTGAGAATCTAAATTCACTGATTAAAATTTTTTCAATTGAAACGAGTGAAAATCCTTTGAATTAAAAACAATTTAATAAAACTAAAGTTACTATAGTAAACATTTATTTTTAATTTTAAACAATAAGGTTTGCGTGTTAAATTGTTTATTTGCACTTTATAAGATCTTTTTACCTGGCAAATATCTGGCCTACATTTTACTACTTTCAATTCGCATGTTTCTGGTGTTTGTGGGAGGTACGCAGCACCCCAATCATACTCGGGATTGGTGAAATATGTGCAGTTTTCTGTCATTATATCTCCACATGTCTTACTAACTGCAAATAGAAAAATGAAAACAGTTCTTCAAGACGAGAAATGGGATATTTTGAAAAGACAACTGATAAATATAATGAAGGTGTTGTTAAAAAAGTAATACCCCTGTGAAATTAAAAAATAAACAATAAAATTAACGCGGAGTGTCAGAGATGCGTTTAGCACCGGGAGGTGAGGGTTTTTGTCCCGGATCTTTTTGCTGTAAAAGTTTCACTGGTTCTCATTATTTTGTCAAAATCTAGTACAGTGCTCACCATATGCCGCGTTTACAAATCGCTGTCGTCTCAGGACAAGAGATGAGATTGTCGTTTCACAGGATTGATAATCCCTTGTACAAAGCTTTACACATCGAAATGGCATGTATGCATGCTTTCCTATTGAATGGTGTAACACTTCTTTTTTTTTTTGACAAGTACTAGGGATTTATGATATGATCTGGTTATCACTCAATGCCAAACACAAGTTGTACTGTAATTCAATTGGATCCCTCCCCTGTAATTTTTTAATGCAGAAATCCGTGGATTGCGTCTCTCGTCTCTCTCTTTCCTCCAGTTGGAGGACAGCCCCAGGGCCGTACCTCGGGGGGGGGGGGGGGGTGGCCCCCCCCCCCAAATTTTTTTGTTTGTCAACTAATTTTGCGGCTTGGGGGGCCCCCCCTCCCGCTAGAAGAATAGGGCCAGCCCCCTCCCCCCGAAATAAAATTCTGGGTACAGCCCTGGACAGCTCCTATGCTATCTCTGTATACCTCAAGACACGCAATGAATCCTGCCGAGGAAGATATAGGAAAGTAGCGGAAGCCCTGAGATCATCTATTTTTACCTGTTTGTCTCACTTTTTAACCCTCCTCCCCAATTTTGTAAATCGAAAAATTGATTTTCTCGAACGTAGTATTTAGAAAGTGTAAAAGAGCTCTATCTTCTTTCGTTTCTCATCATTTCCGATCGAATGATATATGTCAAGCCATAAATGCCATAGTTCTAAAGACCAAGTAACTGCCACCCCCAAAATTCCGACGCCATCGGGAAAATTTGCCCAAACTTCATAGTAATCTTGATCTTGCTTAGAGGAATCTGCATACCGAATTTCACTCCTTCATATGCATAAATACGCGTAGACCTTTTGGTCCCCTCTAATTTTTCGCCCCCGAAACTCCGACCCCATTTGGCCAATCAAAACCAAACTAAATAGTGAAGGTGCACATGCCCATAGTAAGCTACATTCCGAATTTCAACCTTCTACCTCAAAAAATATGGAAATTATGAAGGGGACGGACGGACAGACAGACGGGCATTGTGAAAACAATAAGTAGCTCCATTCTTCCGCTACTTAATAAAATTTTTAGATAAAACGTTGAGGGAGTGACAATTTCTTTGATATTGGTCATCAATCTAACCTAAACTTGTATCACTCATTTCAGCTGAAATCTGCACCTTTCTCCTGAGCTCGGTTATAGCTACATTAAATGATGTACGACATTTGACAAAAATTTCATTGGATATAGAATTTTAAAAGTAATTCTTGCTTACAGACACAGCATGATCCAAATCCCCATGCGCAGCGGCCCATAGGAACTCCTTTACGTCTCAGGCATTCTTTATGCGTATAGCATGTTCCTCGACGACCCGCGATTCCTTGAGCAACACACGGGGTGTTCTTGAAGTTGACCACAGTGAAGAAAGAAGGTAACGAATTTTTTTTGAGCCCTTAAAAATATTAAAAGATAAAACAATTTCTACAGTGTAATAAAGTCCAAGATTAGCAATAATCTATACATACAGTATAATAAATATAATAAAAAGAGAACTATGGTCTGGAAGCAGGTGGTGCGAGAAATCCGGTCTGATGTGCTGAAAGAAAATCCCCCCACACAGAGAAGTCTAGCCCAAAGGAAAGGTATTTCACAGGCAACAGTCTCCAGAATAATTCATGACAATCTTGGGCTGGAGCGACGTCATAAAGCGCACTTGTAAAGGAAGGCAAAACCTACAATCACAAATACATCCGACGTTTCATACCTCGGGTATTTTGTGGTTAGAGTTTTTTCCTTTCTTTACAGCTAAGATTCGGAAGTTTATCATTTGTGAGTGGTCACGCGAAAAGGAACCTGAAGGGAAAATAACAGATTCCTAGAAATACGCGTTTAAAGTTTCAATACGTGTACGGACATTGTATACAGCTCTGCCAGTATTCATACTAAAAAAAAAATTCTACAACCTGTGGGCGATCTAAACAACCAGGACACATTTATTCACATGATCCAAAAGTCGCGCACATCGAAATAATAATAAGTAATACTATTAAATACTATTTGATATAGTATTTACACAACATATGTATATTTTTACAACATAAGCTCAAAATATAAAAGTTTCAAAGTAGCCGATGAAACTTTTCAACACTATTTATAGAAAATTGAATTTGGATATGCGGTACTTTTGGATCACCCTGTATAAGAGTTAGTTGAAACTGAGGTGCGTGAGAAAAATATAAAATAAAAATTTTATAAAGGAAGAATTTAACCGTAACAACGAGCCTAACCATTTTAAAATAGAATAATTATAACCGACTTATAACCTAGAAAACAATTATAATTATAATTAACACACTCTTGAAAATAGTTATAATTAACTTTATTTTTTTAAAATAATTTTATTTTTTCTCGTTCCTGCATTCGACATTTCCGGAGATGAGCCTAAAGAATGCTGGTTAATCTGAAATTCATGTTCACAGGAAATTAAGAACATGGAAAGCATGTTCTGCAAATATTTTACATCAAAAAGTTGCTTATAGGGAACATGTCTCTGTGATTTTGAAATCCCAAGTTTGACAAAAAAGGTCTCATCTCGCCAAAGATTTCTCCAACGCCGATAAATATACTAGGATCGTACAGAAATGGTCGACACATGCTGTAACATCCTCATGAAACCTCGTAATGTTAATCGACGGGAACCACCAAGGCATGTCGTTATTGCATGATACCGCGCGTCCTCATATTGCCATCAAGACAACTGAGATGCTGCGAAAGTTCAACTGGGAATTTTTCGAGCAACTTCCGTATAGCCTTTACCATTCTTCAAGCGACTTCCATTTGTTCGGTTCCAAGCTGTACAAAGGGAATTCACCGCCTGGTTCAGACAGCAGCCCAAAGAATTTTAAGCTGCTGTTTTGAGGAGCTTGTGAAACGATGGGACAAGTGCCTCATTGTACAGGAAGATTATGTACTCTCATCTGTTTCATTTCTATATCCCTTGTAGTAACATGTCCATCTGCTCTGTCAACTGTCGTTGCAAAGGTTTTCGTTAGGTCAAACTTCCAAATATACCGTTTCGCTAAGCTTTTGAATCTAAGCTGTCAGTGGGCTGATATGCAAGTTCTGGCAGTTTCTAAATCGGAAAGAGCAGCTAGTGCATTGTAGTTATTCAGATGAAATAAGTTTACAAACAACATGCGATGAGTGAATGCAGGACACATATTGAGCACCATTATCAATAGGAATGGTTTGTGACAATCTGCCTTTCCAGTAAAGTTCTGTGATGCTAACGACATACTGGTGAACTTCTTTTCAGGCACATTCAGTTTCCTATGTTATAATTGGTCTCACTAACAAAGTGATAATGTCCTGGGTTTTAGATCAATTTAGATCAATAGAGAATGTTTAGTTTTGATCATTCTGTCATTGAGCTTTAGAAAGTACGTTAAGGGAATAGCAGCATTCCTTTTTGTATGTCAACGTTTATATTAATTATTGGAAATTTTAAATAAAATAAAATTACCTGCGAGGCTGTGGATGTTAAACTTCATGAATAAAAATCGAGTACGCTAAATTTTACTTACATCGTCGAGTTCTTTTCTTCGCTTTATTTTTATCAAATGAAAAACCTCTGAAAAAATACTTCCTATTGAAGGCATCCAATTGTTCAGCAGCAATTCCATTATTGTACTGCATATCCATATTTCCGATACATAAATAATAACAGAATAATGTTACCAGAATTATGTGGAGGAAACATTGCAAGGTGTTCATTGTGACGACTGTGTAAAATCTACCAAAAAACAAAAAAAAATGGAATTTAAAAATTAAAATCTAGCATTTTGTTTCTTTTTCATAAATTTGGCCTATATTTAATTCCTGCGATGTTTTATAGAAGATTTATAATAACCAAATGCAAAGAAGCTTTCAAACTATCAGGTTGGTGGGAAACTGTCTGTTTAGCACGTTTGAATTTAGAGCAGCAAAAATAACAAAGTACTTTTTTATCATCAAAATATGATCCATCGGCAAAAATAACCTTCTTCCACCGTTCAGAAAGCTTTTCAATTCCTGATTTCTGAACAATTGAGTAGATGAATTCATTGAAGGCAATTTCAACTCCATTCTAATTTTGAAAATATTTTTTTGCTAATTTCCAAATGAGAAAAGACTCGACTTGCTTTCTTTCGTTTTTAATTGTTATGGAAGTTGCTGCGAAAAATATGCCACTACATTCTGTAAGGAGTGGCCAGGGGAATTAAAGTGTTCAGCGACAGGGGTGTCAGCATTGTTAAAGATGTCGATTTTGTGCTTGACGAATCTGGTACATATGGTATTTTCAGATAATCCAACACACTTCATCTGACAAACTTTCAATGTAAGAGATATATTGGGTTGCGAAAAGTGCAGGTCAGGTTCTGATTAATTTTGAGGGTAAAGGAGGAAGCATTGCTGGAAATGGAAGTAGCAGGTTCTCATTGCAAGGAAAACAGCCCTTAGTAGAAGCGCGTGGTTTAGTGACAGCAACATGCACCAGAATATCTTTAAAAGTAGATGTACATTTAAAAGAAACTTATGGTGGTTCTGGTAGAATGGAATGGAGGAGAGGAAAGTTGTCACTAATATGTTGATGTTTCCTTAAGACATTTTTAATGCTATTGAGGGTTAGATGATAGGGAAGAACTAGCGTAGGTGTTGCCATGGCTAGAGAAGATTTGAGATTGTTATTAGAACGGGAATTACGATGTTTATAGATAGAAGCGCGTATGACAGATTTGGGATGACATCTTGCTTTGAGTGAGTAAAGGCGTAAGCATAGAAGTCCTTGTCGGACTGATTAGTGCAGATTCTATGGATACGAGTTAACTCACTGCCGTTTTATCATCTCTTTTTTGTCCTATTCCAGCACGTCTTCTATTTCATTTCCAGGATTCCCACTGGTTACTTTCTGTTCTCCCTAGACAACATTTTCTTTCTTTTCCCCCCCCCCCCTCTCCCGTCTACGTTGTCAGTATATAAGTCGTCTTCTAATACTCCTATTATCACTTTCCGGATAATTCTCTATTATCCTCTTTGCTTTGACAAAAGATAGCCTCTACCCGAAACATCAGCTTTTTCCCCGGTCTTACCATCCTATATTCAATTTTTATTATTTATTGTTTTTTTAATTCCAGCTTGTGCTTCTTCCTTCTATTTCTTCTACATCCGTCATTGTTTTAAAGATTAGGAATTAACATACAGGATCTACTTCTTGTCACGAGTTACAATTTGATGTAGGAAAGGGTCAGTTTTATTCCGCAAAATGAGTGAGGAACAAATGGATTAACGTTGTGCTTTGAGTCCTCGCTTAATACATGGGGTAGCCATTTTTCGAGCTGCGCATTCTATGAATTTCCTGGATGCAACTCACAAACAGCTGCACGATCAGTTCCAAGCCTGGATGCAACTCTCGTGATGTTAGCTGGGGATTTGAGACCATTAACGATTTTATAAGGTCTTACGATGAGCTCCGGAGCTGGATTAATATTTAAAGTTTATATCTCCGGATTTAAATTTTTTGAACCATATTTGAACCTCACTCTCAGAACTTGAATTTTTGTCCTATGCTTTGTTCAAATTTCCTACAGCCTCAAGAAGAACAGAAACCACAATTCCACAAATAAGACTTTTATTTTGGAGCCACGGATGTACATTTCGAAGATCCTGTCCTCTTCATCGGCGTGTAAAATTGGGAATAGAAAGAGCGACTATATATAGCCGTTAATAACCATTCAGGTTATTTTACAAATAACAAAGAGCCAATCAAGGAAATACGTAAGTTGTGTTCGTAAACACACAGTTTATATCAACTAACAGATTGTTATTTAAGAATTTTTTTAAAATAAGTTGTCAAAGTATCGTTAATAATCGAGGCAACAATTGCACCATTATCAACCGTGGGCTGTAGAATCCTGCTGTAGAATTTATGGTCGTTGAGCTCCACTGAAAAATCGTGGCCTGCGCATCGGGCCTGAAATCGCCACCGAAGCATTTTCAATTTTTGACCGCTAGTTGACGCGGTTAGGTATAAACAACTACTTTTTACCTCAACCTCATTCGACTTTATGCGCAAAATTTTGATTTAATTAACAAAATTATCTTTCATGGAAATGATTTTATAGGGAAATTCCGATGAGATGCTCAAATTGATACGTGGAATAAGCTTTCTAAAAATATATGAAGAATAACCTTATTAGCAGGGTCTCCTTGTTAGAAAAGAACATTATCACTTTAAAACTTTACTGAAAAGTCATTACTTAACAGAATTCTTTATCTATTTACATATATGTTTATCTTTATGTATAATTGGTGAGTTTGTCTTTAAAACGTTTCACTGTATAAGTTTTTATTGTGTGACATGCAATGTCGTTTGTTTTATAATTGATCAGCCTCGGTGGCTCAGTGGTTGCGTGATCGCCTCTGATACCAGAGTACCCGGTTTCGATCCTGCCCGAGAACGACGAGGATTTTTCAGGGGGAAATCCTGAGATCACGCGCTTCCTTCGGAAGGGAAGTAAAGCCGTTGATCCCGTGTAATCGTTTGCCGCTGCACGTTAAAGAACCCTTGCGAGGCAAAATTTGCGGCCCCTATAACGCCGTTTTGATATGACCATAGGAGTTGAAAGGGACGTTAATACCAACAAACCAACCAAACCAAACCTTGTTTTACAAATGTGGGGGGAAGTTATCATCTTAATGTGGTTATAATAATCTTCATTGTAAATAATGTTAGTTTATTGTCAATGTGTTGTAATCGTTTGTTGTTGAAGTTATTTTTCATTAAGCAATATATTTTGGTAGCTATTGTTGTACTGGGGGAAAAAACAATGTCTTGCCCTTTTATAGTGAAGAGATTGTTGTTTCAGTTTCTGGTAGTCATGCATTGCTTTGTGATGCTGCATGGTGCATTTTAGATAAATTGTTGAAATTCAATTATAGTTTTTTGTTTATCATGACGTTGCTTATTCCTCTCAAGACTGAGCAAGAAGAAGAATTGGACATGATGGATGAGTGTTCTTGTTAATTATACATGTTGTATAGACGTACTAATTTCGAACGACCATGTCGATAAGGACAAATTCCAGCTCCGACCTCGGATCACTGTGTTAGTGATTGAAAACTGATGGTTGTTAAGGCATTATTGTCCACGAATTTGAACTGTTTACCGGATTGATTCCATAGAAGTGCATATAGATTTAAATGGCACCATTTGATGAAATAAAACCTTCGATTGAAAGCGATTCGTAAGTGCTAATCTAATTAGGAGACCTGAAGTACTATGATTATGCTCTCAACATAAAGGAGGAAATAAACAATAAACGACGGCGACAATTTTGGGTCGTGCCTCGCGTGTTAAAATTCTATTATGTAAAACACAACGCAATGGATTAGCAGTAGAGGAGAAAAAGTATTGCTCTTAAGGGAGCTAACATCTCTATTGTGACAATGTACGATTGAAATTGATCTTATATTGAAGCCACAGAGGTCTTTGTCTGGTCATAAGATCGTTAGTCTAAGCGGATGCTTGTTTTAGATGAATCATACTTTTGTATGGAAAAACTATGCATGAATGTGTAATAGTTATAAGGGGGTAACCTTTGAGCGGGATAAGTTCCCGATTATTGTAATTATGTGAGTCACACCTGGGGATGGAGGTGAAGCCAGTTATAAGACAGATAGCGAATGCAGACGCCAATAGATTGTAGCCTTAAACTGTAGAGAGAACGGCTCTAGTGCTGATAGCGATTAAACAGGGGGATTGATGAATTTTGGTGATCCTTGTTGGAGTTAGGATCAGTTGTTGTGCTTAAAGTAAGCACGTTTTGGGAATAAGGTGTGCAGAGTGGACATGTAATGGTCTCATCGTTGTGAGACGTGGAAGAGATGTTGCTTAGTTGTCGTGTGTACAGGTGTTGCATTCGGAGTGTGTGAGGGCTGAGTCTGACAGAGACGGTCAGCCACCTAATGTGCTAATCAGTGTGCAAGTAGTGTTGCCAGTGTAAGGTATACATTCTTAAGGGAGTTGGAGGTTACCGTGTCCCTCCTCGAATCAAAAGGGGCACAAGACGCTTTCCTGGTGTCTTGTATGTGAAGGTTAAAACAATTTTGCATCTGGAGTAGATGAGAGGGTAATAGGTGGAGCTTGGAGCCTGGCCAAGCAGTGCCTAAAGAGCAGTCAATAAGGTCATAGAGGGTCGTGATAGATGGGGTTTTGGACACATTGGTGTTCTCATGTAACGCATTAAAGTGAAGTCTACACAATAAGTATCAGGTGCACTACTCCAGACGGTTTCTGACCAATAAGGCTGTTAATATGTATATAATGTATGTTCATTGAGAATCACTATTATATGATAAAGAGAATTTGTTCTAAGAATATTTTACTTGTTGAGTCATTGATTGCTCATAGTGTTAAATAATTGGTATGCATACCTTAGCATTTATACGTCCTTAATATTTGATTATATGCGGACTCAATTATCTTTGTATGATTGCATTTCCTTTATTCTAAATTTTATTAAAGATTATTGTTTGAGTATACCCCTGTAGCAGTATCAATCACTGTAGTCCACAAACGAAAAAAAGAATTCTGGGTGACCCTCAAAGATGAGACGTGGTATACTGAATGAAACTAATGAAACGAAATTATTCCAACATGTTTTTAACAATTTTCAAACGTGACAGTCGCTCGTTTTAATGAAAATCGAATCGTAATAGAAATCGATCTGCATGTATCATAATGAGCGGTATATTCGATGTAAGTGAAAAATCAATTTAAAATCGGATAATATTCACTCACATTATTGAAACAAAGTGTTTTATCAATGACTTTAATATAACATACAAATAATACTAAGAAAACTACTTTTCACCACACGTCATCTGAAACGGTCTGCATAAAAACAATCATTGGGCTGATTTGATTCTATTGCGTTTTTCAGAAATGATGGCTCCACTTTTTTTTGAAAAAAGTCTCTCTGCTGGCACTGAGGTTGCTAAAGCTATTAAAAATTTCGTAGCCAGTTGAAATAAATTTGGAAAAACAATTTTGTAACCATTCCAAATAGAAACAAGTTCAATTTTATTAGAACTTGTAGCTCGAACAGGCGCCAAAGCATAGTACAACTTCAAGTCTGCTCCCAGATCTCCAATCTCATTTTCACAACCGAGAATTTCGAAAAAAATCACAGCTTCATAACCAACGGTCTCCTGACGTTGGCTAACCGATTTCGAAAAAATCGATTACCCCGATTCGATATCATACTTGAGACGATTTATTGACTGAGATCGTCCGTGACATAGTCAGGCGACTATAGAAAGACACATGGCCACTCCCATTTAAGCTAAAACGTAGTCACATGACCAATGCAGCTAAGAATCTTTAATGATAACCTCTGTTCCTCAGCCTTTGTTAAAAGTAAAACTTTTTTTTGTGAGGTTTTCCTATATGATCAAGTGGTCCATGGCAACGGAAATTTTATGCCATGTGTCTTCTAAAAACCGCCCAACTATAGATCGATATATCGATACTTCCAACAACACTAGGCTCTACATGCAACTCCCAAAAACCAGTTATCATAGTTTTTTAGTTGATCACAGCATAAAGCAAAAATGGATTTCAATAATTTCAAGAAAAGGTAATTTTATTACAAACTAACGAGTAATTTAATAACCTATAGCCTCTGAAAATAAGTAGGTTTACACTAACATTGAATAGCAGCAGCATATATCCTGATGTGATCTTGTGAATAGCACTTGAAAGACAACGAAATATCTCAATGAGAGAATACAAATAATACAGTGTACAAATACAAGGCAAATCAAAATGATGGATCCGATTTCAGACATTTATTCTGTGATGTCTAATGAACGTATCTTAAAGTGAGTCATGTGCTACGAAAGGTAAACGTTCAAAGTTTACTTCAAATACATCACATCACAAGTGTTCTGTGTGAGCGCTTTGCGTAACCCTTCGTTGGTCAATTCGTTCCCTCGACTTGAGCCCATGTGATTTCATCCTGTGTGGGTTTGTAAAGGATGATGTGTACGTACCACCACTGCCAACAACATTGGATGACCTGCGTTCCCACATTACTGCAGTCGCAATATCCGCAATGTCCCGATCAATATCCGCGACATGGTACGAAAGGTTTGGCAGGAGATAGACTATCAGCTTGAAGTGTGTCAGGTTATACAAGGCGCTCACATAGAACATCTATTGTGTGATGTGATATGATGTGTTTGAACGTTTACCTTTCGTAGCATATGTCTCACAATACCATAAATTCATTAGATTGCACAGAGTAAACTTCGGAAATCGGGTCCATCATTTTGACTCGCCCTGTACACTCAATGAAAAAGCAAAACCAATTTTAAAAAATTATTTCGAAATGTTTGTTTTTTCTCAAAATGACGAAATAAATTTATCAACGTCTGTATTTTCCATAGACTTCTGTAACTTTATTTTCCTTGACGATCCCCGTCTAGCGTTAAAAAGTTGAATCTTCCGCTGGTACGCAAAAATTTTAAATCAAACTTTAAATAAGTTACACTATCTACAAATTAGGGAAATCAGATCACGCTAGGTGTCACCTATGCAACACCTAGCGTGATTTGAATTCCTTAGCTAATCAAACCAATGGAAAATGGCGAAAGTTCAATAACCAAAACTTCTACAGATCATGCTATCAATTCAACTCTGATACCTTTAAGAACACATTCATAGGAACATCCTCCAAGCCTTTTTTTTTAGCACATTTGTGCTAGAATACTGTTTCTGTGATGGATTTGTCCAGCTGTTCGTCTATTAACGACTGAGGAGAATGTAGACAGCGGATTATTTGTTGGAAGGGGCGAATCTTCTCAATACTGGTTAAAGCGTATATACGCGCATTATTACTTTGGGCGTATTTTGCAGATTATTGGGAAGATTCACAATTATTAATGCTTGCTAAATTAGTATTGGTCTTTTGGCATTTCATTATCCCTTTTTCTATTTTCGGTCTTGAGGATATCGCCATATTAAGTTTTGTTATGCCATATTAAGTTTTGTTATACCAACAGGCCTAGTGGTAACAACACAAGCATACAATCATGCAGAAGCACTTAGCACGATTGATATGAGCTTTTTAGGAACCAGAAATAGATGTAATGAGTAATGAAGTTTAAAGGGGTGGTTATCAAAGAACCAAGCACTGCGACCTCAGGTCTATTGTACTAGACCCAATGACGATGTAAGAACGATTATGAACGGGACAAACATAAACATCCATGCCCTTGGCGGGATTCGAACCCGCGACTCGCTGGTGTCGAGTGCAGAAAGACCTGTGCCTTAACCCTCTCGGCTACCGAGCCGGCAGAAGTAAATGTAAATTTCCATGTGTTATATCACGCTGTTAGATTATAAGACCGTGGTTAAATCAAGATTCAGAAGTGCGCGGTGGTAATGGGCTTGAGAGATCGCGAGCCTGAACACCTTACTTGAACATAATCTGTCCCGTTATCGTAGGTTGTCTTGAAAAAAGTTGATAACAAATCGAATTTATAGCATCGAGTTTTAATAAAGAGAAAACCGTGAAAACTGTAAAGATGGTTTTGGTGTTTGATTTGATGTTTTAAATATAATGTGTACTTTAAACCATCTGAGAGAAGGAATTTCCAGTCTTGGGAAGAAGGTACGCTAAAGTTCCTTGCTTCTTAATGCTTTTATATATCTATCATATCACTGTTTATTTTCAATTCAGTTTATGCCAACTTGAAGTCAATAAAATTAGCACTTAAGAGCGTATGAAAATCAAAACGTTTTTTGAAACACATTTTTGTAGAATTATAACAAGTATCTTATACAAAGTTAATTTAATTTTTTAATAAGTAAAAATATTTATTGGTATGAATATCTTCTTGAAACAGCATTGACGGGAAGAAATTAACATTATTAAATTGAAAATTTTTCATTATACAATGCCAGTATAATTCGGCCTTCCTATTTCATTTCGCTTAAAAATATTCTAATTACCCTCCTTTTTTTTCTTTAGTGGTTTGAAACTCTAATCCTTTCATTTACATTTTATTATCTAATAAATTAAAAAAAATTCCAACAACACGAATAAATAAATCCCGAAAAACGTTAGCTTAAAACAGCTAAATATGACTTGTGATTTTAATAACAAACACGGTATCACATTGAATTTTTTGCTATTATTAAAATGCCTGTCATATTCTTATAAATTTCACGGCATTTCAAGAGATTGCAAAAGAATGACAATCTCTACTAATTACTAAATGCCCGTTCATGCTGGAAATATTTTTAAATAACTTTCATTTAACTTACCTGAAATAATATCGACGTGCGCTTTTCTTTGATGATTAAATTAAGTCATTGGTTATTAGGATACTTGTAGGGATACTAGTTTGTAAACTGATTTCCAACTCTAGAAGATGAGAGCTTCACACGTTCGGCTATCATCATCTCTATCAAGTCGCCGAAAAATGAAAGAGAGAGTGAAATCCCGTCAAGAGATAAATCCTTCTTCTCTTCTCATTTCTTCCTCACTCCCCACCCTCCCCTCTGGCACAACTTCATCATCACAATGCATCTAAAAGACGGAGCTTGAAAAGCATCGGCTGACCGTGAAATTTTATGGCTGGTCTGAGAATTGTCAGAAAATGACATGAAGCATTTTGTCACATTCGCCTCGTTAACCATAAATAAACATAACAAAAATATTTATTTTAAAATAAAAACGAAATTTTATATATTAATCCTAATTGAATTTCTCCTAATTATGGTTTTGTTTAAAGTTGATAATTAACTTCTCAGTTTTAAATAATAAAATGAAGATTTTACAAGAACAATTTTATTTATTTTCATTTCATTGCAATCATCTTTGTGCAAATTCTGAAAGGCTGCCTAATCAAAAATCACTTCAGCTTCTTAATATAATAAAAATATATTAATTTAAGATTAATGATAGCATGTTTTAAAATTAAGAAGAATTTGAGCGAAAAGTGTCATTAACACCATTTTTTTGTGTTTTGTTCATACATCATATAACAGTGATTTGCATATTTAACGCGAAAGCCCTTTAAAAAAAATTAAAAATGTATACTCTTATAAAGGCATTTAAAAATATGATTTATGGTTAGATGCTGCAATAGATGCTGCAATTATGGACTAGATCTGGCGACACTGATCGTGCTATTTAACATTTTCAGTAGGGAAAAATATTGAAGATGACAAACAGGAAACAAACATGAATATATTTCACTTTCGACTGGTTCTGGAAACATTAAAGCGAAAGAGCAATGAAGATAATTATCCCCATATGCAAATATTTGGGTCACTGGCTTTACTCGTTGCAGATAATCACATGCTTATTTTCATTAACAGAAAAATATCTTTAAAAGGATTTTTCCGACTGTAATCTCACAAAATAGATTTAGATAAAATCGTGATTAAAAGCACGTGTCAAACCGATAAATTCATAATTCGATATGATTGCATTTATAAAAAGAATGACAATCGCTTTCATCTCAAACAATTTTTTCCACTTCAAAGAAATGAATTACGTTGAATGTAAAATTTTATAAGTTATATATTTAAGATATAGGTATATTTCTTATAACATATATTTATGAAAATTTAATAATTTATTATTATTATTATTATTATTATTATTATTATTATTATTATTAATTTGGATAAGTTAAATTCACTTTTTGAAGGCTTTATATTTCTTCTCGCCCCATTCCACTTCTAACTCTGTACGAGAGGAAGTATAGAATCACTTATTAATGTCAAATGAAAAATCAAATAGTTTTATTTCCCTTATTCGTAAGGGATTCTGAAAATAGGGAAATCATGAAAATAATTGAAATTAAATGATTACAAGATCTTATTACGCGAGATGTATAAACTGTAAATTGAACTTAAAGTAAATTATTTTCCACACGTTATGTCGTTTTCTTCTTTCAACGCACAGGTACACACCCTGCTCCCACTTTATCGCATAAAGCTTCCTAAGGAGCTCTCAGTTTCTACATGTATTTAGAGTTCAAAATGAAATTTAGGAAGGAAATAGATAGTTGAAAAAAAAAACTTTCATATTTTTAGAAAAACCTTTCATCATATCTTATTAGGGAACTCGTTATTAGTTCTTACAATCAAGAAACCTTCCAGTATTCCTATCTAGCTCATTCCTGCACTCGTCGATAACGCAGTAATCTTAAAATCACAATATTTTAATATTTTGCGTAAAATCTTTATATTTTTATGTATAAAAATGACTGTATCTGAGAGAAAAACATCCAGCCTACGAAGGATTAACCATCAAAAATTATAAACTCGAAAATGGTTATCACTTCTTCTCTCTACTATTACTATTAATAAATGCTTAGTTATAAGTACTATCATGTATATCCATGACAATACGAAATGAAATTTAAAGTAGAAAGCTTTTCTTTTTTCCATTACATAAAGTATTTACTATTCGAAACTGTAAATTCAAGCATTAATTGCCCAAAGCTTATATAAAAATCATATCCTTATTAGAAAAGTGAAAAAAAAACTCTATAAATTATACAGGGTGACCCAAGCTTATCCAGCATAATTGTTTAAGAACATTGTATGGTTCAAATGGAACAAAAAATGTCCTATAAACATTACATCTGGTTTCGATCGTCTGCGAAATATCGACGTTTGTCTGGAGGAGGACAAGGTCGTCAGCAAAGAGCAACCTCTCCACCTGGCAGTCGCCCACACAAACACGCTCATCGCCTCGGCTGCCCTGTCTATCCAGTCCATAAAGATAATGAACAAGAGGGGCGACAGTACGCACCCTTGGCGGAGTCCAACACCCACGGTGAACGGTCTTGACTTAATGCCATTTATCCGGACACACTTAATGCCTTCTGGTCCATTGCATCCCTGTACCAGGTATAATTATGGACATCCCTGTTTGTGGAAGAAGGTGTTTGTGGATGCCCCTAAGTGGATGCCCCCTTACCGTAGGTCAGGGGTTTGGGTGCTTCAGGGATTCTGTGAGCTATGGTGGTTGTAGCACTGCTACTTTAGGGTCACCCTTACCAGAAATGTCATGGTTGAGAAGTGAGACGAAGAGTATCCAAACAAACATATATCTCATGATGTCGACGAATCAGATAATTCAGATAGTTATATATAATTCAGATACTGCATCGGGTGTGGCGCAGGTTAAAGTCACCCGCGTTCGAGAGTTAGGCAGAGGCTCTCGTTCGAAAAATAGTCGACAGTCTCCCGGCTGTTATCTCGGAGCAATGCCTCCGAGAAGCCCCACCAGTGCACTCACTATGCGCTTGGGGAAACGGTCGGGGGCAGCGCATGCCTTTACCCAGGAGGAGAAACGGGTAAAGCGACAACGGGATCGGATGCTGTCAATCGGCACTTGGAACGTATTCTCCATGACAGGAAAGCAATCAGAGTTAGTGGAAGGACCCAAACGGTATCGACTGGATATCATAGGTATTACCTCTACGAAACGCCCGGGTTCTGGAACTGTGGACTTAGAAGGAGGGTGGAAGCTTTTCTACTCTGGTGTCGACCCTAACATGACTGCCCAGGCGGGAGTGGGAATACTCACAAGTCCCCGGCTGGCAGATTATGTTGCAGATTGGACTCCTTTAGGTGGAAGGCTGTGTCTCCTGAGGCTTCAGATAGGGAAACGGTCTCTCTCTCTATTCGTTGCATATGCTCCGAATGCAGTCACAGAGTACCCACTTTTTCTAGATGAAGTTGATGCTGCTCTTAGCAGGAGAGGGAGTGCAGATTCTGTCATCCTGATGGGCGACTTCAATGCACACGTAGGAGCTGATGACCAAACGTGGAAAGGCGTGATTGGGAGGAATGATGACCCCGATTTAAATACGAATGGGAGGTGCTTGTTGGATCTCTGTTGCAACAATGGACTTTCCATCACAAACACCTTCTTATTTTTATGTTAATTTGTAATATTATTGAAATGATACTTATGATGATTTCCAGGTTTCTTAAGATGGCTTCTATATTTTGTCGAAAAAAAGTTCATTAAATTCAAAAAGGCCTTTGAGAAAATACCAGAACATATTCAAATGTTAGAGAATTTACATGAAGAAAAGTATTGTTAGTCTGTCATTTTTACAGAATATTTAGGTAGACATTTATTTTAGGGTTCAGATTATTTAAATCAATAATGACTTTTTGGAAAATTCTCTATTTGAGGGTAAGAGTAATCATTGTTAGAACACCGAATATAAAAACTAGTTCAGGTAGAAAATAAACTGAGAAGAGAAGCAATTTATATTTAATCTGAATTTAAAAACCTGAAGCTGTTAAAATAAATTATACTGAATTATATTTACTAAAATTAAACTCTATTAAAATTATATAAGAATAATGATCGCATTACATATTCCAATTTTCTCAATTCACAATCTCTTAAATGATCTTGAAAATTTACTATCAGTTAGGATTATAGATCAGCTGAAGACCCCAGCACCGAATAGCACGAATAGCTAGGAATCTCAGAATACCCTTTATACTGTTAACAGAAGAATAGTCCAATTTAAAGTAAGAATAAAATATTACTTGATTCGCGACTTGAGGACTGGGCTTTCTGACAGAATTCTTCGTTCCATGATCTGCTGAGAACATTTTCCTTTAAAATTTTCAAATGAAGGTAAAGCTGCAAGTTAGTTCACAAAAAGTAGTAATCATCTTCGTTATTAAGGACTCTGAACTAACCCCCTTTTATTTTTTAATTTTAAATAATTAATTAATAGGGATCCAATACATCCATCCAGGGCCTGTATGGCTAGAGGCCGACGAGTTGGGTCCCTGGATGGATCTGGATTCGCAGCAGCCGGGGGGGGGGGGGGGTGAAGATTGGCTATCACGGAAGATTGGTCACCCATAGGCTTGCCAACCCTCCCGGATTGCCCGGGAGTCTCCCGGAATCAGAGGCATGCTAATAACATTATACTATGCTGTATTCTCGAGCGAAATAAGGCCAAATTTCTAAGTCTCCCGGAATTGCCAGTGTGAGAGTTGGTAAGCCTAGTCACCCATCCAGTGATTAGCCGTGCCTGATGTAGCTTAACTTCATAGATGTTGTGTTCAGTGAAAGCCCACCAGGCCACGGCCTCCCCCATATGATAATTTTAATTATGACAATAAACAGGGTGTTTAAAAATACAGCAAATTCGTAAATTTCTTGTAGCCATTTTTTAAGCGTTGTGATATTAATTGTGGTTAGATGTGGACTGTGCAATAAGTATGTAGAAAATCGATATCTACCCTCTAAGAAGGACTTGACAAATACCGCTGTTTGGTTTTGTAAGATGGACAGCTATGCCACTACGCCAAAATACAAACGAATGAGAAGGGGGGGGGGGGCATGGTATCAAATGACGAAACAGCGGAAGGAGAAAATTATATCAATGAATGCCCAGTTCGGTTGTTAATCTTCGAGTGCTGACTGCCAGCTCCACTGTCATCTGAGCGAAATTTCTTGACATCATCTGGTAGTTTACAGAATCTTCTGCTTTCGCATAAGGTTTCGTGTTGCTTCAGCAGCGATTTGGCCTAGTTCAAACTCGTATACTGCCGTCCTAAGCAAGAAGGCAATATCTCCAAATTTCGTTATTTTCGGTTTACCTCTTCTTATACAAAATAATAATCAAGCCAAAAACTGTGGACACAAACCTACGTAGAGGAAAAAACGAAACCACTAATTCACACCAAGATTTTTTAATGACCCCAGATGTATATTTCAGGGGCCCATGGTGAAGGGAGCGTAGCCCCCGAAATGTACATCTGGATCATTAAAAAATCTATGTGTGGATTTGTGGTTTCGTTTTTTCTCTACGTACTGTTCCTATACCTTATAGGTCTGTATTTTCCTCATATCATTATACGCGGTAGAAATTCGTAAGAGCACCTAGTTAACACGCATTAGCTATAAAGTTGCAGAAACTCGAGTTCTGATTAAATATCTGTAAGCTAAAATGCGTTATTTCGAAACTAATAATTGTGGATATACAAATAATTGCTATACTTCTTGCTTAGGATGGCTGTACAGCAAAAGTACCCTAATTAGATATTTTTGGCTGTTCATCTTTTAGGCATCCAAACTGCAGAAAGAACAATGAAAATGAAAAGGTAACAACATATAGGCCTTTCCATTGAATATATCGTACGTGCCTTCAGCATGTTAAGCATGCGTCATACTCAACGCTGCATATGAGTTCATGCAAAGAGTGCAATATCGTTGACTCACCGTCTGTATTAGTTGCTGCGCCTTGTCTAAATATGAAAAAATGAAATATAAAGAAAGACTAAAATCCAAGTTGTTTTAATGCTTTTGGAAAATTATTTTAAAGCTTTATATGTAGAATTCTTCTGTAAATTCCAGCAATCATAATTCGATATCAAATCTGAAAAGTGGAAAACGGATTCATTTATTCCATTTTCTAAAACAAACCAACAAACAAAAAAGAGTACTAATAATCCTGAAAAATTATAAATTTCATTTTAATATTAATTTTTTGAATAGTTAAAAAGACTTAATTAAAAAAATAAGGCAATCTTCAATCATTTGATAAGTATATATATTTAACATTTTTAAAATATTTTCACACATATATTTAGCAGTTGTAAGAGTCAGGAAAAGAAACTATGTTTTTACCATTCCAAACTGTCGAAGCGAGCTGCAAAAGAAAAATATCATAAATTTTATTAGAACCAAAGAATAAAAGCAACACTTCCTTTTTTATATAAAAAAAAAGTTATCACTACTTGCTTTTCAAAAAGTATAATTCGTTTATTAAACAGAGATTTAAAATCATTTTAGAAATTTTGTTGATACCGTATGGCACACTCTACAGTGTTATTCATAATTCCTTGGTACATGTCAAAGAAGCTGGTAACGAAACAAAGGATAGTGGCCTTCAAATCATAAAACAATTCCTAGAGAGAACACGGTTTGTCTTGATATACAGTGAATTTAGTAGTGAATGTGAAGTGAAGTTTTTGACGCGAGTTTGGAAAGAGGCATCGGCGCACAAAAGCATAAAGAATATTTGATGATATTGTATAGCAGAAGAGATTCCAATGCGAAGGCTATCTGGCCCCATAGGTCACCAGGCCTCATTCCATGTGACTTATTTCTTTGGGGGGTACGTAAAAAAAATGTGTTCATTCTCCCGTTTCCTGCTGATCTCAATGGAGAGCAACATTTTACCAGCAATACAATTACAGTAATTGACATTAGGCTTTTGTAAAATATGGAGATAACCTCTGATGACGACGTAAATGTCTCCCACGCATGTATTTCAAAGGGCCGAAGTGAAAACAAACATTGGGAGAAGCCTGGAGTGTAGGCAGAATGCGGCAAGACTGTCGTTCCATATTTAGAAGAACCAGACTGCAGAAGAAGAGAGCGATGATTGGAGCGTTACTGTGGAAAAAAGCCAATTCTTGTTCCTCCGTGCAGTGGCGGATTTAAGGGGGTGGCTACAGGGGCTATAGTCCTCCCCATTGGTCCTAAACTTATACCCCCCCCCCCCCCGCTTGGCGACCCCCTTGACCAATTTCTAGATCCGCCACTGCCTCCGCGGGTGAGGGCGCTTATGATGCATGAATTCATGCAGACGAAAGAATGCCCATGTACTGTTCTTTGGTGACTATCGCGGGATTCCCTTGGCATAGAGAAACATCAATAACAAGACTCTGCCTTTGGACCTGGATATCGCTCCGCATTAATCCCATTGTTTTTTACGTGGGAACGTGCACGACTTCCAGTTGCAGATTGATCATACGAGAAATATCATGCTTGGGCACGTGTAATGATGCATTTCAAGAATGTTGAATCATTGTCACTGTGGTCATCCGCATCTCCCGCGGGTCGTCTTTAAGGAGTCACTTTCTCAGCAGCATGCGTCATGTTCTCAAGCGGGTTTCACAAATTCCTTGCGGCGAGCGGATCTGGGCGCGGCGCGGCGTCCGCCTGGAGCATCGCACCGCAAACCGTTTCACAAATACCGTATATCTTCCAAAGTAGCCCCCGGCGTTTATATTTTCAAGCGAATCACTAATCGGGCGTTTATTAGAGACCGGCGTTTATTTTAACCGCTTTGGAGGTATGCTTTTTTTTAAACAGAAAATGGTACAGTAGTGCGCATTAAACAGTCCTTACGAACAGGATGCCTTGAGAACTAAGGGTTGAATAGCAGAGTGCATATGACATCGAAACTCAAAGCAATGTGCTGGGAATCCCCTCAAGCCATGAACAGCCGCGTGTAGGAGAATCCCCGGCGTTTATTAGCGACCGGCGTTTATTTGGCAATCTTAATTTTGAAATCCGGCGTTTATTAGAGATCGGCGACAATTGGAGACTAGGCGTCTATTAGAAGATATACGGTAATTCGAGCCGAGCGGTTGATTGCCGCGCGTCGTCCGCAGAGCTTGCGGACGAAGTTCGTCGTGTTGAACCTCGGCGACCGCGGCAGCAGCAGCAGTGGCTCAGCCATTCAAAATAAACTAAACTACATGTAAATTCTGGGAAGGCAATAGTACGTACCATGCACAGACATAAAATTAGAGTTAGGGGCAGTTTGAACTTGCACATTGGCCAACTTTATTTCAGTCGAGAATAAATACGGCAAGCGGGCGATTAATGGCGGACAAGCAAGGAGTTGATGATGTGATTTGTATGACGTCATAACCACCGACCAATCGGATTGCAGCAGCAGATGCAAACGCTTGCTGTGCCGCATTTTTTCGTGAAACGAGAAGCGTTTGCGGTTATCACCAACTATCTGCCGCTTTTGGAAGCGGATCCGCGAGGCTAGCTTTTTATTTGTGAAACCCGCTTCAGAATGATATCACATCTGTCTGGATGATTACTTCTGTCTCTGAACTCTAATTAATTTTTTTGAGAAGGAATTTAATGGACAATCTGTTACATTTTCGGATTGTTTCTCTGGTTCTGACCGACACCAGACGTCCTTGCATACATATCACCTTCAACGGATCCCCCGTCTGCAGAATCTGCTGACGGATTCCCTGCCTGTAGATTCTGCTGGAGGATCTTTTGCAGAATTTCTGTTGCGAAATGCCCTATTTTTGAAAAAATAATGTTGTATGCTGCTTCACTTCCGACATGGCCCACGTTATGGCTTTCATCGTCACAACTATCACTCGTAGCCTACCAGAAAATCTCGTAGGCTACGATTACCACTATACTGAATCGCCGTCAATCATGTACGCACGTCTCTGAATCGACCACACAGTGGTCATTTCAAGGGATCGCATAGTAGCACTATAGAGTGGTAAATCTTAGAACTTAGTGATTCTAGTGTTAAGAAATTTCATATGCTTAGAGGGTTTGTCTAATTCACGATAAATGGAAGACTTTGTGAAAATTTACCACTTTTTTTGTATTTATGAGAACATCAAACGTACAGTCTCTATGTTAATACCATCAAATTCATATTACAGTAACAATTAAAAGCTTGCATATATTTAAAAATACTTACAAGTCGAAGCTCATGACTTTATCTTCATTTGTCTCTGATTACTATGACATTATCGTATAGGCGTTGAACATTTTGATTTTGATTTGTTTTGATAATGACGATGCTGCGTTTCTCACTAGATAAAAATATAAATCAAAATTAGCGCATGCCCCCTCAATATTTTTTCTATGCGCTATATTTTTTTCTAAATTTTTTCAAATTTCTCACAGTATCTTTCTTATTTTGGGCATTCTTCTGGATGGGTAGACAAAAGTTGCCCTCCCAATATTTTCCTGAAGTCGGCGCCACTGTTTATAATAATACATAGCAATAAAAATGATCCCAATTATTGGATCAAAAATTTTCCCTATTCTTTATTGAAAAACTGCAACATTGAAGTTTATTTTTTTTTTGCTCAACTTTTTACGTACTGTAATTTGTTGATATTCTTTTTCCACATCTTCTAACAATTGCAGCAAGTTTTGACTTGGTCTTGTAGCGATAAAACACAGTTTTCTTTTTGACATGGTGACAATAGGAGGCAAGAATTTGAAATGTGATGTGAAGGGTGAAAGTGATGTAAAGTGAGCCCAACACGTGCATTCTCAACATGTTGGGCTCTTCCTAACTAAATGCCACTGTAATGGAGTGAGTAAATGCCACTGTAATCAGGGGAGTGAGTGAATGCAACTGATACACAAAGAAAAGAAACAGATTGAACAATGCTCAATTCAGTACTGGCTCAATTTCCTACTCCCCCCCCTTCACAAAAAAAATGAACATACCCGTACTCTTTAAGCTACAGGAAGTGGCATTATTAACACTTCTATCCCAAGACCAACGACCACCTATTTCAGGCACCAATCATCAATATTCCGTCTTTAAACTGACCAGTAGAAATGGCAAAATTGAGTCATGGCAATCTCGATTTTGCCATGTCTACTGGGCGGTTTAAAGAGGGAATATTGATGATTGGTGCCTGAAATGAGTGGTCGTTGGTCGAGTAAAGAGGTGGTCGGCTTAAAGAGGAAAAATGCATTATACCAAGAGCTCATAAGGACTCTTGATTATACCTATGAGCTCTTGATTATGCCTATGAGACGTTAATTCTGTGCCAAGGAAAAGTGGTCGTGTTAAAGAGGTGGTCGAGAATAGAGGTTTCACTGTATGTCCTGAAATGGACGATTAGTCTGCAATAAAGCAATTAGTACTGGTATATGAAATCACAAATTTTATGGATTTAATTTCATCCACGTTACAGAAGATGTTCAAAGTGACCGCCATGGGATGCCAACGCAAGGTTCCACACGTCACATCATGGATTGCTCACTCCTTCGAAAATTCCAGCGTGGTTTTGTGCGGCCTCTCAACCGTTGCCATCTACTTGACCATATACGAAAACCATCTCGGCTTATTATATGCTGAAAAGCATATATTGGTTTCGCTCTGTTTGTGTGTCTGTCCGTCTGTATGTCCGACGATTACTCGAGAACGCTTTAACTTTTTCAAATTCTGCTTCGCTCTTCGATAGAGACATTTCCTGAGCTCACCGGATTAGTTTGTGATTGAAATCGGTCTAACAGTCACGTGAATATTGAGGCCCCCCCCCCCCCATTAAATTTTTTTATTGGAAATATAAGGCATGTAATATGTCATTCGAACGGGAATGATGAGCACAAGACGAATATGACATTCTTTTCGATTTTCGAAATGCTACGTCCGAGAAAATGTCCCCCAAAAAGTACTTCAATGACCCCTTATTATGAGCTTTAGCTAAAGCTATATATAAGAATACAAGTTTAATCAGTACCTTTATGTGCCCAGCCGGCCATCGTTTGCACGAAAACGATGAAATGGAAGAACATAACTGCGATATATCAACTTTTGATGAGCTCTAGTGGACCCCTTCAAGCACGTGCACTAATGTTAAGAAAACGAACTTAGAGCATGTAATATATCAATCGATTCCTACTGACGAGTCATAAGTGAATACAGTATTACTTTTTGTTTATCAGTTAAGCATTGTTAATGACAGCTTGGAGCACGTGTCTGTTATGAAGCTTTGACGATGCACGTGCTCATTTCGTTTTAAAATTCAGTGCTGTGAGGCTTATTATTAAATGTGTAGTGCTGTGAGCCCTATTGTTAAATGTGTTAATTAATGTTAAGGCGATTGTTAAAAATGGCTAATTAATGTTAGGCCTACAGTTAAAATGACTAGTGTTAGGCCTATTGTTAAAAATGGCTAAATAATGTTAGGCCTAATGTTAAAAATGGCTAATTAAAGTTAGGCCTATATTTAAAAATGACGTGAATGCGTATAGAATCAAAGGTATTTCCACTGTTTATTTTAACCAAGTGCAAGTAAAAGTGAAATATTCAAGTTTAAAATTACATCTGCATCACAGCTAAAGTTCCTTGGAATGCTTAAAAGATTTTTCCCGACAGTGCTTTGAGACAATGATTTTTCTCTCTTGACGTTTATGGTAACTTTGATCTAGCAGAGGAAAGAACATAGTACAGTAGTTTAAAACATTTAGATGTGCGAGGATTTTATTTCTCATTTCGCGCTTGTTTGGAAAGATTCGTGTGAGCGCTGCAATCGAATACGTAAATTTACATGCAGTTTTCGCCATTGCTGAATATAAAAATATTACTATAATATTAAACAACAAATTTTTATATTCTTCTTTTCAGCATATTTGAAAATCGTTTTACGAATTATATTCTTGTTTTTGAAAGAAATTACGGACCATTGTGCTTCAACGTCGCTCAAATCACACAATCTGCAGCATAGCAAAGCACATTGTGAGTGTTTTAATGAGAGACTGAATGATGTAGTTCATCAGTGCCATCTACCTGGGCGAACATGCATTTCCGGAAGTTTTCTGTTCCCTTTACTGTCAGGAATTACCTCCGGAAGTTTGTCTCCTTACTTTTTATTCATCCTGTATAAGTTATTTTGTTGATATTCCACATTATAATCTGTCAGATCTATGTTGATCGTTCTTAAATACGAGGATGTTCAATAGGTAATTAAGCATTTTCTTTCTTCATTCAGCATTTGCTTTATTGTTTGTTTGATGCCACTGCAGGTCTGTCTTTCGGGGGTCTATACACCCCCTCCCCCGACCATATGAGACAATCCATTCTGTCACTGTTCTGCTTAATGCAATAAATGAAGAGGAGGAGCTCTTTAGCAAATATGACATGTAGTCACAAGTGTTTCAGTGATTTATATATTTTAAGAAGAAATATAATAATACATTCCTAGAACAGAGGATAATGTAAGCCTTAATTTATTTTAGCTTTAAGAAATCCTTAGTGTCATTGTTGAAATGATGTTTAGCTTTTTTTTAACGGTTGCTCTTGCATTAACAATAGAGGAGGGAATGGATTGATGGCTAATTCTTAAAAAGAAAAGTCACATATTGCAACAACATGCTATCGGCACGGCCGCCGCCAGGGGGGGACAAACGGGACTCTAGTCCGGGGGCCCAACGGAAAGGGGGCCTCGTCAGCCACGCTTGATTTTTTTTTATGCTGATGCTGTGCCCCAGAGGGGCCCACACGTACCCAGTTGTCAGGGGCCCAAACATTTCTGGCGGCAGGCCTGCTATCGGGTTGTCGGGGAAGAAACAGAGCATCGCAATGGAATACGACTATGAAAACAAGAGAGATAGTAACTGTAGCGATTTTGATAATAGTGAGAGCGATATACGAGAGGAGATCAGTAAGTAAGTTATAAATGGTGATTTTAAAAAATACTAATTGGGATAGGAATCTTAAACCAGCTAGATTTGCACGTTATTATCTTTTTATTTCTTAACATAATTCCTGATATTGTTAATGCATTTGTCCTATCGACATAATAGTCTTTCGATACCTTCTCGTTAGAAAACTGGACTTTGCTGCCTGAGGTAGTTAGTTGTGCACTTCATTTGAAACCTCCTCATCATCTGCTTTTTTTCTGAGCGACTTTCACCTCTCTGGTCCGCTCAAAAACCATCTTGGCGGCTAGCGTTGTGCAAATGACGAGTGAGGATGAAAGTGAAGTGTGAAACCGGGTCAGGCAGCAAAGACCAGTTTTGAACTTCACTTTCATCCTCCAATGCTAAAATCAGGTGGGGGATGGACCAACTTCGTAGCAAATTCTGCTTACTGCAAATGACAATTTCACGTTTCGTGTTAAGTTTCTGTCGTATATTTTATTGTTTCAGTATATTTCTATTGTTTATAAGGAATGAGCGTGTTATAATTTTTATTAGTGTAATTTGTATGTTGCTTGTTAATTTGAAAAGATTTACTCCTTGTATTTGCTCATGCACGTGCCTATGACAGCAGAGAGGCCTAACTTCATTCCTTTGACGTTAGCAATATCTGTTCTTCAAAATCATTAGAATTAGGCTCGTTTAGAGTTGGAACAGAATCGAGTTTCAATGAATTTTGTTTTAATTGTCAATGAATTTAAAACGGCACGATCATAGAAAAAGCACGACGTTTCGAAATGAACTGAACACACTATGCTGTTCGCCTTTGGATACCAGTTCTTTGCTGGCAAAAAGTAATCTACTGCTTCTTAATCCATTCTGATTGTAGAAATTATGAAACGTGAAGTTTCTATCAGATTTCTTATTTACACACCCAAACAGAAAACAATTTAAAGGCATTCTGATAGGGAAAAGGCAAGCAAACTCTTGCATTATATAGAATCGAAACGAGGTTAAAATCGAAAGCGGTTCTCGCGGCATGAAATGACTTCTTGTTCCGCTGATTCTCCTGAAGGGACGAGAGGCCAATTTTCAATATTCCGAGGCATTCTTTTAATATAAAATATTAGGATAAATCAAAAAAATTTGAATGATATATATATTTTATTATCTTGGATGCAAAATAATAATAATAAATAAAGTCGAATTTTTCCGTGGAGTTTACCTTTAAGAAACAGTAAATAAACAGTAAGAAGAAAAAAGAAATCGTGTTTGAAACTTAATTTTTAAAACTACTGTTAACGTTTCATCTTTTTCCTTGTAAGCGAGTGCTAGTTGAAAACGCACGCAGTGACATCTTGTGGATGCGCTAGAAAACTACGCAAATAATCGCACTTATTGATTCTAATCGTTATGCTATAGACACTAGTTAACAAGAAAGGAATTATGTTGAGAAATAAGAAGATAATAACGTGCAAATCTAGCTATGTTTCAGATTCCTATCCCAAAGTATTAGTATTTTTTAAGTCCCCATTTGTAACTTATTTATTGACATCCCCTCGTAAAATGGCTGTTAGCAGAATTAAATTCTACTGTAAATTCTGCGATACAGCCACAGATTACACAAGTGACCCGAGGTTATTAAACTTCTTGGGGTCACATGCCATCACCAGCGAAGATCCTGCCAGGTTACTGAACAGTGACTCAGGCCCTTTGGACATGACAACTAAAGGAAGTAGCAAAACCTCTTTATTATACAGACGTCAATCAATCAAAAGTAGTGGAAACGGCATGGCTCATTGTTTTGACGTCATCGATTGTTGCAAAATCCCTCTGTACCGCTGGGTGCACTGTTTCGAAACATTGTCTTTTACGTGTATCTTGATGTTTAATAAAGAACTCCCTATGAAAATTTCCCAAAGGATATGCTATATATTTTTTTATGTGATGAAAAGTGCGTGACTCATGGTTTCTTCTTAAATCCTACAATTTAGTATATTGATGAAAATAGGAAATTTCTTTCCTACTTTCATCAATAATTTAAACATCTGAGGTTTGGTGTGTAAAAATCCTCACAGACCATCCATTATTTACTCTTTAATTTAATATAGTCACCGATTGCAGCGCACTTGGCGATACAGTGGGAAAAAATCACATGACCTGTTTCCATTTTCTCCATAAGGAGTCATCATTTGTCCCATCTTTGTAATAAGTAATCTGCGATACAGCCCCATGCATTTGAGCGACTGAAACGAGATTACCTGGAGGTGTATGTGCTTTGTTGAAAGCGCCATATTTTGTTTTTTAATGTGCAAACATACTTAGACAAAATGAAAATGATACAAACACCTTAGATGTTGCAGTACTTTATCGTTGCAACGCGTTGGTATAATAAATTGATATTGTTGAGATTTAGAACACTTGGCTGCACAATATAAGCTTATTATGGCTGAAGGAAAACTCAGTTGAGATAGTTGTTATACTCTTTTTTACAGAGCGTGTCCAGTTAATTTCCAATTTCAATTGTTAGACATTGTTCAGAGAATCAGAGAATCAGAGAATTCTCCGTGAATCGAAATGAATAAGTTTTCCTGTATGTTTATTTTTAAGAAACCACTTCACTTCTTTTGCGGCAGCCAAGATAGTTGATAGAAAAGACTTTTTCATCACAGACTTTTGCCGAGTGGAAAAAGTGAAAGGAAATAAATTAAAAAACCGAATTTTTGTTGCTGTCCCGAACGACAAAGTAGAAATAGTGGAAAAAGTGGCTGCTTTCCGAACGTACCCATTGTTAATTTTACTTTGCAACATTGACCAATAGTCTCTTTGCGACTCAAGAAAGAAATCCATTTTTATTTTACTCTCTATTAGAAAAAATGGATTTGTGCCAAATATATCGTGGCTTAAACGTGTAATTACGTATAATTATGCGACAGTTTATCTTAAAGTTTGGATAAATTAAGAATTCCCTAATATACTTACGGGTCAAAACGAAGTTTTTCTTTTATCTTGAATATCAGCATCGCGAGTACTTCTAAAACATCATGGTAATTTTCTATTTTAATCCATATTGATCTTGATTTCCTTCTATCAAGAGAAAGAATAGAAATTCTTTGAACTGAGAGACTTAACACATATAAATGATTGTAACGTGTTTATAAGTTAGTAATGCCATGTTCTCTCTTATAATTGCTATATCTTTATTGCGTGCATTAAGTTCAATGAATCAATTAAGAAAAGTACAAAGCAATATACGTACAAGGTGAGACCAGAAAGTTCGGTGAATCACCTCTTACTGTGCTAATAGGAAATGTCCGACTCGGGGCAATATGCGCAAGTGTCGTGTACTTTTTTACCACGAACAGAGAGAAAACGGGATGAGGATAAATATTAATTATTTATTAATATTTTCGGAATTAATTGTAAATGAATATCTGATATTCACAATTAAAAGTTGGAGTAAGTATTAGCAATGAATATATATTCAGTCCAGTTCGTTTGCTGCTATCAGCCTTGGTGGGTTGCTTTCTTTGAACACCGGGAGCTAGTTCAGGGACACACGGCGCTCGTCTGAGATTGAGCAATATCCACCCAATTGTTGGCTGAAGACATCTGGCTATCTTCGAAGTGGTCCGAATGAAGTTGGGGCAAGCACGTCACCGCTGGACTAGAAGGCGGCGACCTCAAGAGGTTTGTTGACTGTGGGAAGGGCATTGTGTTAAATAGAACCAAAGATTAGAGAAACGTAACACCATAAAAGTAGTCGGAGACAGAATTAAATGACGATTAAATTGCTTAAAGTCAATAACCATAAATATTCGATATAATACCCTCAGTAGCTGATCCCGGCTATATCGGTGAATAGGAACACTACTTCGATGGGGAGTGTTCTAGAAATTAAGGCGTCGACTACTTAGGTCATTTTGCGCCTTTTACACAAGTTATATCTGTACGCAGCCCGGGACAAACACTATGGCATGTAATATATCAAACAAATTGGGATGATGTGTCATGAATGAATATAACGTAAAATTATTGATAGTCGAAATTGGTTCAAAGGAACCTGGTTTAGTGTAGCCATTATGGTTCATTGGAACTTTCAATGCTAAGGTATCAAACAATTTGGAATGATGTGTCATAAATGAGTACTAGAGAGATCCCGTCAAAACTTGACGGTAAATAACCCATCTCCATCTTGTTTTGTCTGTAATGTTGTTTATTTTTATCGTCGTTAATTGTTTATGTAATTGTCGATGCTTTGATCATCAATGGTAGCAAAGCTGTTGATTGTGACGCCACTGTGGAGAGGATTGTTTGATTTGCCAGCGTAAGCATTTCCAATTGTAAATAAGCACTAATTAATAGTAATATTGAAGACGAAAACTAAATTTGACAAATCTACAGACTAAGACCTTTCATTTAAGACCAAAATGAATGTTAGAGGTGCATTTGTTTTCATCAACGAACTGTCGAAAATATCAACCTTGCAATTTAAATACAAGGTCTTTATAACTCAAGTTCCATTTTGACATGGCCATAAAAAAAACTACTGGACCAAAAGCTATAATACTTGGTAATATTATACAAGTGGGCATGGGAAGTTCATACCCACCAAAAAAAAATTAGTTCAATAGGTCACCATCAGCATGGAATGGCGCTCTACGCAATATTCGTATACGATATTAGACACGAAGACACAGGTTAACAAGTCATTAATCGTTACTAAAATTAGTTACATGTTGAATGTAGCCTCCACCATTTACTGAAAGCAGGTTACACCGGATTACTGCGTTCTCAACTGTATACGAATATTGCATAGAGTGCCATTCCATGCTGGTGGTGACTTTTTGAACTTTTTTTTTTTTTTTGATGTGTATGAACTTCCCATGTCCTCTTGTATAATATTACCAAGTATTATAGCTTTTGGTCCGGTCGGTTTTTTTTTTTTATGGCCATGTCAAAATGGAACTTTAATTATAAAGACCTTGTATATAGATGTTGCTCAAACGACAATAGTCAGGTGACATTTCAATCCGTCGCCAACAATGGTTAAACGTGCAACAATAATGGAAAACTGTTTCAGATTTTATCCTATTATTACGCAAGCGCTGAAAGGAATTTTGAATTGTAAATTAGCGCTTATTTATGGTGATAAAGGACAGGAAAAATAAATTTGACAAATCTAGAGGCAAAGACCTTTCATTAAAGACCAAAATGAATTTTATAGATGCAGTAGTTTTCATCAACAAACATATACTTGCAACTTAAATATATAGATAAGGTAAAATTAATGATAATCCAAATTGGTTCAGAGGTACGTGGTTTAATGGTATCATTAGAGTCCATTAGAAACTTACAATGTTAACATAGGGCGGTTGAAAAATATGGTTCTGCGAATGGTTTAGTTTAAACTTTCAGTACTTGTTTATGTCATTCCTTAATGGTTTATTTTTTTATAATCGATATATTATTGGATATAGGTGTTCCCAATATTAATTTCGGTGGGGAATTTTATTATCACTCCGTGAGGTTCCCGGGTGAACGTCTGAACGCAATTATCCAAGCGGAAACAAATTTCCTTTTCCTACTTGTTTTTTTTTTTTTCTATTATTTTTGATGATTATTAATTTTTGTCAGACACTGAAAACCATATTGATGTTGAGTTTTAAAAACATAATTCATTCCTGATTTGGTCAGTCATACATGAGTCTTGTAAGACTCGTATCTAAAAAGGGCGGAAGGAAAAGAGGATATTCGACTATTCACATTCCTCAATAAATGTTTGTTTATACATGTATATACTGAAATGAAAATTTCCGCTGGAAATAAATTCTGTAGAAGATAACAAGCCGTAGAGCGCAATTTCAGTGTACTTATATGGTGAAATGAATAATATAAGAACAGAAATTTATAAATATAGAATCTTTTGATAACATTATTGAAAATTTTTCTGATACTCTTATCAAAATAAATTTAGATAGGGCACTTTTTATAAGAGATAAATACCTTCTTCCCATATCCGCTTTTCCTATTTGGCTACATATGAAACCAAGGTAAATTAGTACGATCTTTGTGGAGGAATTCATAATTACGATAGACCGCTTCTGAAACTATAAACATTGATAAAATTACAATAACATATGTTCCAGGAATAAACTATAAAGTGAAACCTCTAACCCACAAGGAGAAATTATAAATATCGCATATGTACAGGGTCTTTATAATTAAAGTTCCATTTTGACATGACCATAAAAAAAAAACTACTGGACCAAAAGCTATAATACTTGGTAATATTATACAAGAGGGCATGGAAAGTTCATACCCACCAAAAAAAAATTAGTTCAAAAGGTCACCATCAGCATGGAATGGCGAAATTAGACACGGATATTGCATAGTGGTGACCTTTTGAACTAATTTTTTTTTTGTTGGGTATGAACTTCCCATGCCCTCTTGTATAATATTACCAAGTATTATAGCTTTTGGTCCAGTATTTATTTTTTATGGCCATGTCAAAATGGAACTTTAATTATAAAGACCCTGTATTTCGGAGACAAATGTCGCCATCCTCAAGCGGCCAAAGAGGACGATTTTTTAAGATTTTACGATATAAGAAAAAACATACAGTACAACGGTGAAATTTTCAAAACTGCATTAACTTATTTTTTAGAATTCACTGTTCATTAAAATCGTGATAGAAATTGTTTTACTACAAGCAATAATAAGAAATCCTGAAATTAGATAATGGAAAATTAATTTATGTATTTGGATTATTGAATATTCTCCAAGAGTACAGTTTATAAAGCAACTCTAATGACTTAAGTTTAAGTTTATTGATGATCAAGCAGCAAAAAAAAAAACCAAAAAAAAAACCACAAAGGATAAATACAAATGAGTAATAAGATGACGAGCCGAGTTTACGAAGAGAAAATGCAATAAAACAAATAAAGCAATATAAAAATGGTTAACAAGTTACAGGATAACTTATTATAGTCAAACCGTAAGATCTAGAGCCCTGACTGGAATGATCGATTAACAGAAAAAGGGAAGTACCGGTGATAATTTTTGGATGGGGGAAGTATGATATTCAGTCATGTTTGTGAATAACTTCTTTATTTTGTTATTCGACCCTTCTATTAAAGGCGATAGAACTCACCAAAAGTTTTAATATAATTTGAAACATTTATTTCCATCACAAAGAATTTTCTTCGAAAATTAAAAAAAATATCAAATTAAACCAATGAATGAAGCGAAATTTCCTTTATACGACATAATGAAGGAGAAGGTGAGCTCTTGCCCTTTCGCGTTTGGAAAAAAAAAGAGACTAATCTTCTTTTTAACATGATAATGTTTTAAGACTGGACATCATTCTACAAAAAACGTAGGAACTGAAAGGTCAACTAACCATTGTTTTCTGGGCAACAATTTTTATTTAAGTCTTTACTACAGAGATATTATGAAATATGTGAAAGTGTGGTAACAGATAGCCCCACTATACTTCACTGTCTTACCTAGCCAGTTCGTGTAATGGCTTAACGCTTTGCTTTTAGTATTTTGAATGAAGACTAATGAATCCTAGTGTATTGGAATAAACTCTTTTCCATTACAATAAATATATTTTATTATTCACAATTTAATTCATAATTTATTATTCTGAAACATTTAGATCTTTCGATGCTTTTTGAAGTCTTCATCTTATTTATAATTTAAGCACTTGTTGAATTTCTATGTGCTTTGAAATGCTGTATTTATTTCTACAGATTCCTTCTTCTCTATAGTTAAGAATAATGTTCTGCTCCAAATACTCATTACGAATGATGCAATAATTTTAATTTTTCATCATACAAAATACACTCGTTTTGTGATTTTAGATACTGCGAAAAGCTTGCAGGTACCTTGTTTGTGGTCCCACATTCGATTGTGAGCATAGATGCTGTGTTTATTCGACATATCGAGAGACTCTATACCCGTGTTTGTATTTCATACTTCAGTTATTATAAGCCCTTATTCAGTATATTACCGATGTACATGATCCTGTAGATCATTGGTAAATAAATAAAAGGTTTATATATGCATAAAATATTTGTTTTTTGCATCCCAAAATACCATGATTCAAAGTTTCGGACTGCAGATTCGAAACTAAGTCGTCTTTTTATGTTTTATTTAAAGAAATTATTATCTGAAAATTATAAACTATTCTTTTCTAAGAATTAAAATGGGTATGGGATATGTAAGCGCATCAACGCCCCAGAACGTTAACAACAATCAAATATCAATTTTATGTAAGAAACGATATGTTGGTTTATAAATATTACATGAAACGTGTTGGTTGAAGAAAAGAAAATTTATTAACGACTGGAGGAGAGTTTTTTTTTTTTAATATTAAGAATTTTTGGTTCACCGCTGCAATCATTAGAATCAAATTTAGGAAACATCTTATAATAATCAAATATTTTCTAACCAGCGTTGGCAACTTAATGGATTTTTTAAGGGGATTTTTACACTATAATCATGCAAAAATCCACTAAAATCCACTAAAAATTACATTAGAAAAACAGATTCTTGTGGAGATTTAGTTCGAGTTTATTGGAATTTTTTTTTTTTGAGTTGGCAACACTGTCTGTAACTGAAGAAATGAAAGTTATCTAAAAACCTGCAGTTTTAAAAATGAAGTTTTGGGCATATTATTTAAATTTCATGTTTTTCTTGATAACTAATATAATGTATTGAACGTCAACAATATCCAAAAAAACTAAATTACCAAAATAAGGCTACAAAATAGAATGTGAAAATTATTTGAACTGCACAATTAAATTAAGAAAATATACCTGTTTACAAAAATTTACCTGATCTAATTTTTTTTTTATCAAAAACACTTAATAATATTGACTTATTTAATCAAAGAATTTTTGAGATCAAATAAATTTTCGTAAATAGGTATATTTTTAATATCTTTATGCAGTTCAAATAGTTTTCACGTTATATTTTGTAGTCGCATTTTGATTTTTGGATATTGTTGAGATTTAATAAATTATATTATTTATCAAGTTAGTAATTCCTCAAAGTTTAATTATTGAATTCCTGTTTTTCTATTTAGGACAATCTTGTTTTCCTATTTCCGCATTTGTTAATACTGTAGTTGATAATACATTTTCAGCCTTTCATTAATAAATTATTGAATAAACAGTATATTTCCGTATTTATTTTATTTATTTTAACTTATTCCAATTACCACGAAAATAGTGGTAATAAATTGTGTACCATAGATCAGACACATAAATACTATTAGGGGTATATGATGCATACTATGCGTATTACAGTAAGTGAAAGCAAAAATACAAAGTAGAAAATAAGTTTTCTTATTATGTACTTAAGATATTTTTTTATGTACTACGTCGACCTAAACTCTACCCTCACTGTCATTTCTAACCAAAATTACCTTTCCTTTAATAATACCTTCTATTCCCAACCGTCCGGTTTAGGAATGGGGTTCCCCTTAAGTAGCTTTCTTTCAGAAGTCTTCCTCCAGAACCTTGAACTCACCTTTGTCTCTCCCCTCCTCTCTAACTCCACCATTATTTCATACTTTCGATACGTTGATGATATCCTAATTATTTTTGATTCCCGTTCTACTTCACCCGTTGACATTGCTAACCTTTTCAACACTTTCTCACCCCACATCCAGTTCACCTTTGAAACCGAATCTAACCGCTCTCTTCCATACCTTGATATCCTCATCACTAATGACCCCTCCAACCACCGCTTTTCATTCTCTGTATACCGTAAACCCACCACATCATCTAATTTAATCCATTGTTCCTCTTCACACCCTCCTATCCATAAACAATCCTCCCTCCGTTTCTTCATCGACCGTGCTCTCAAGTTACCCCTCAGTCCTCCTTCCCGTGTCACCGAATTCCGAACTATACGCGCCCTCGCCTTAAAAAATGGCTACACAACTTCTACCTTCTCCCGGATTCTCCAACGAAGAAAACTTGCCCTCTCCAACCCTAAACTTCCTCACCCATCCCCATCCAAGAAATGGGTGTCCTTGCAATTCATCAGCCCTCAATTTTACCGCCTTTCCGCCTTCCTCTCCTCACTCGGCCTCCAAGTTTCCTACCGCTCATCGACCCCATGCTTTCGCTCTCTTAATCCACTCATCCAAACACACACCGACAAATTCTCCCGTTCCGGAGTTTATAGATTAAACTGTGGATTTTGCGATAAATACTATATAGGCCTATCGACCCGCAATTTCAATAAACGATTTAAAGAACACATGGACTCCTACAAGAAACAAGATAATAATTCACATTACGCGATCCACCTTGCCCGCACGGGACATGCCCCCAAAGAGCAAAGTGATATCATGACCCTTCTCCATGTATGCAACGACCCATTCAAGACTGCCACTCTCGAAGCCATTGAGATCTTTAAAGCTAAAATCTCCTCTCCAGATCACCTCCTCAATTGCCAAACCGTTTTTGATATTTATTCAATTTTAAATTCTTTATCCGATATCTTGTAATTTTTCAATTTTGTATATTTACTTTCCTTTCCATTTTTTATTAATACCTTAGTTTACGTTAACTCCGGATGAGTCTTCTTCTAGGTCCGCGTTTTCAATTTTGTTTGTGTTATGACATTTTTTCCTTTATATTTCAACTAGAAGAGGTACCCGGCGTTGCCCGGGATAATTACACTTGCACAATCTTTTCCTTTCATTGTTAGTCATGAGATATTGATTGTTTGTTCATGCAGAGCGTTTGTGAATTGCGTGTTGATACCATTGTTGATACCTATTGTTGTACAAACTTTGCCTTGCATTGTTGGTCATGAGATATTTCTCATTAATATGCCTTGCCATAACCATGAATATCGATTTTTTATCGATATTTATTATTTTTCCGAAATCTGAGGTAGACAGTGACCTTCCTCATGCTTTGAAAGTCATGTATGCGAAATTTTATCAAGATCGGAATAAAACTGTAGATTTGTATAAAAAACAGACCCACAGACAGACCCACAGACGCACAGACCCACAAACATCCTTCTTTATATATATAGAAGACTAGAAGAGTTACCCGGCGTTGCCCGGGATAATTACACTTGCACAATCTTTTCCTTTCATTGTTAGTCATGAGATATTGATTGTTTGTTCATGCAGAGCGTTTGTGAATTGCGTGTTGATACCATTGTTGATACCTATTGTTGTACAAACTTTGCCTTGCATTGTTGGTCATGAGATATTTCTCATTAAAATGCCTTGCCATAACCATGAATATCGATTTTTTATCGATATTTATTATTTTTCCGAAATCTGAGGTAGACAATGACCTTCCTCATGCTTTGAGGGTCATGTATGCGAAATTTTATCAAGATCGGACTAAAACTGTAGATTTGTATAAAAAACGTACACACAGACGCACAGACAGACCCACAGACAGACCCACAGACAGACCCACAAACATCCTTCTTTATATATATAGAAGATTAATTTTCCTCTCAAGGTTTCCTTATAATTTCATTGTTATTGGTTCCTTATCCAACTATTCTCCTTTCAATGTCGCCACTGTACAATTTATATTATTTACTATTTGTTATTTCTTCATCCAATCATGTTCACATTCTGTACCATATTTTCTGTATATAAAGGCTTATGTCCTCTTGTGTGTATCCTTGATAAAGCCGGGAATAAATGGCGAAACTAGTCGGAAACTCTGTTCTCCCTTTGTTGTGTTGTAAAGTCTCTACCAATTTTATCGATAGAAATAGCACTATGGACCCCTTACTGAACGATTGTAAAATTAGATTGCAGGATGAACTCCTGAGTAAAAGCTGGTAGTATTTGATATGTCACATGACCCGCTTCCCATTTAAGAAAATGAACCTTGATCCAAAATAAAGGGATTTTAAGATGGCGGCCAAACTGCAAAACTGTCCTAAAAAATAGAGCAGACCCTATTCCCTGTTAGCATTGCCAGATCGTTCATTTTACACAACATTTTCGAAATACATCTATTTCCAGTGATTTTTGACTCGCGGACCTTGACTCGCCCTGTAGATATTCTTTTTAGCGATTTTAAATTTAATTATATTTTCATTTCTTTCCTTATTATACAGTCAATATAATCAATAGCCGCCTTAACGTTTTTATTTTTCTTCACAAAATTTTTAAGTAGAATAACAAACAAAATAAGAAGAGAAACCACAATTCCATAAATTTGTTATTATTTTGTTTGTGACACCGTTTGTCCACAGTTTTTGGGTTTATATCATTAGTACTTTAAACAGAATATTAAGTAAAGAAAAATTATTTTATACTTTTGGTGTCTTTAATGTATTTAACTATTTCTTTCTCTAAATTGTGTTATGGTATTTTTCTTCATAATTATCCGAGACCTGAACCGATCACGTTTAACATTGTTACTACACCTGTTGACAATCCTTTAACAATTCATTTTAACACTTTTGTTATGTCAACTGAAAAACGGATATTCTCTTACCTGTATTTGTTATTATAGTATAATAATATTTGCCACTAAATGACCCTGAAGACCATTTAAAAAAAAATAGGGAAAAATCATTTTTTAAATATAAATTCCTCATACACATAATTTCAATAATATGTTTAATGATTTCAAAGAAAATTTTGTAAATTGAGTTCTCTAATTTTTAAAGCAATTTTTTTAATGGATTTAATTTCCTGGAAGAATTTCAGTGGACCGTACGGATTGAATTTTCCTATTAATTATAGCAACATAAACATGAAATAAAAATCGTAATGTAACCAGAAGCAGAATATCTAAAAATAGCTTAAATTTTTAATTTCACGGATGTAATTGTTAACAATTTGAAAATTTTATTTATAACTGTGAGCATTTTTGGAAACAATAACTCTTTGTAATTTTCTGAAATTGCATATCACCAAAAAACGACATTCAAGCCAAGACCGGATTTAAGGGATGGCAAACTGGAGCAATTGCACAGGGCTCATATCATCACAAATGAATTTCTTGAAAATTGGTTGCCAGTTTGTACAAAATACTCAGTCAACACTGCTGCGTAGCGATGCTTTGAGTCTAGATTATCCTACAACGTTTATTCGTCATCTAAATTGTTCCTTAATTTTATTTTATACTGCTTAAGAACATGCCTTTGAATCCGTCTTAGTCGAGGACTCTAAAATCGATGCGAAATCTTCGAGAAAGTTCTATACTGTTCTCATTGAGAAGTTGTACATTGTTATATGCTGTGTTATATACTGTTTTAGAATAAAATCAAATTCTTTCTCTTTATAAAATCTCAGCCTCATCCGCTCTCAAAACCAACCGCAAATGTTTGTCTTTTACTCAATCCCTGTTATGCCTCGGCCTAAATTTTCTCTCTATAAAGGACACTCTACAATCATCAACCAAAATAACACAAGAATGGTCGATGAGGGTTTTATCCTATGCCACACCTGAGATGTTTAAATTATTGATGAAAATAGGTAAAAGATTTCACATTTTGGATTTGAGACAGGAACCATCAGCTCACTGTGTTGATGCGCTAACCCATTGCGTCACCGTGAACATGTAAGCATTACGTATCTACATGCTTTGGGCTGGTTAGAGCAATTACCTAGTTCGCAGATTGGGACTATCTTTCCTAATGGCGTAATATTCAATAAAGAATAACTCAAGAATGGTCGATGAGAGGTTTAACCCACGCCATATATCAGATGTTTAAATTATCAATGAAAATAGGAAAGAAAATTTCACAGCCTGGATTCAAACCAGGAACTTTCAGATCACCGAATTCAGGTTGTGGAATTTTTTTTCCTATTTTCAATTAACAATTACCAACCGTTCAGCATATGCCCAATCCTCATAAATTATATAACCAAACTATATAAATCAAACCTTTAATATTTTTATTTACTGCACACAACTCTTCTGTTATCATTCAAAACATGGTCCTCTCAATTGATTTTGTGTATATAGAATTACATCTCAAAAATTTCATCTCCAATAACCACAGAATAAGGAAACACAGAAGCGACCCTCGCGTCAATTCCAATGCAATAGTGTGAGGCACGAAAACCATGTAGGGCTCGCAGCGCCAGTAGCGGCAGGGCTGTATTTAATAGTGAAGAGCGAAGCGACACAGGATCGCATCAATGTTGGAAATGATTCGGTTAAGGACTAAAAAAAGTAACACAGAGAGTTTCGTTTGTCGTGGAATATACAAAATACATAATTCTTATAATAAAACATATCTTTTATTTATAATATTTTATTAATGTTTTATATTAAATCTTTAAAGCTGCACTATGGCATCACATAAACTCTACGTAATTTTTGATATGAAATAATGTTGTATCATGTGCTCCCATCCTTGGGAAATCTGAAAAATTATGATTTCACTATTTGAATGTTTATTACTGCATCCAATTGCAGAGCAGTAATTCCCTTCCGTGATACGCATATTGGGTATGTGAAAGTTTTCAGGATTTCTCTAGTTTGCGCCAAAAATTAATAATATAACGGGTGATTATATTATTACTGTCACACAATACAAAGTGATTCAAAACTCGGTTGGTTGGTTGGTTTATTAGAATTTTTAGCGTCGACTGCTAAGGTCATTTTGCGCCTTTTACACAAATTATATCTGTACGCAGCCTGGGACAAACACAAACATCTATGCCTGTGACGGGATTCGAACCCACGACCAGCTGGACTCGAGAACTAGAAAGCATACGCCTCGGCCGGCTGGCCGGCCGATCCAAAACTCAATGTACAAACTTTTAGTGGAGGTAGTATGCGCGATTCTAAGCAAAAGAGTTCATATGATCATGGGTCTGAGTTTGAAGGATAACTGAGATTTGAACAGAAATAAAAATGTCCCAACCAAGATCAACAAGTGAATAACACGGGTTCTATAACACTTAGGATAATGAAATTTGGAAGAATAATAGGATACATGAAACTGTGTATACCGTTAAAATTTGTTCGAATTCCAACGAGTAGTTTCCGAGTAACGCATTCAACATCGTAACAGTGCTCACATGTGAGAACTAACCAGCATGTGTTACGATGTTGACTGCGTAACTCGGAAACTATTCATTGGAACTCGATCAAATTTTAACGGTATACACAGTTTTATGTATCCTATTACTCTCCCGAATTTCATCATCCTAGATATTATAGAATCTGAGTTATTAATTTGTTGATCTTGGTGGCGGCATTTTTATTTCTGTTCATATTTCAGTTATCGTTCAAATTTGGATCCACGTTCATAGGAACGTTTTTGCTTAGAATCATCAATATAACCTTCCCTAAAAGTTTGTACGTTGAGTTTTTAATCATCCTGTACAGAAACACTGATCCTAAACAAAAATTAAGTTGTTTTTACTTGAGTGTTTATTAATCTTTAAGTGGACGTTAATTGAAGTATCCATTTTACTTTTTATTATTGCTATGAGCATTGCAGTTTTTATAAACTGCATTAAAATATTTTTCATTACGAAATTGTCATTCTGCCTTCCATTTCCTTACTTCTGTACACTCTCTTCATAACTACTTCCATCGCACACGCGACATCGAGGCATACTTTCTCAAATTGTCTGTAAATCTGGGTAGGAATGGCTCTCCATTTCTCTCGCAAGACTTTTAGAAGAGATTGTTGCGAACACGGGCGTGGTTTGCGTTTTCGTACCCGTCGCTCCAGTTCATCCAGCAACTGCTCGATCAGATTGAGAACAGGGGCTCTGAGCAAAATTTACCTCATTTTCACAAAATCATTAACCAACCGAAATTTGTTTTACTCGGCCTCTCGCATTATTTTTACTTAATCCCATTTTACGTTTTATTCTTTTGTCTCGTTAGGTGTTTTCCGTTCCAGATTATTCCAGATGTTCTTTCTTATTTTTCCTATGGGTTGGAAATTATTTGCTCTATAAATTTCCTCTTCATTCAGTATTTATAATATTTATCCATATACCCGGTTTTCTTCTCTCTTCTGAACTTGTCATATTTCATCCTAATTTCGCAATTGAGCTCTAAATGTTTTATTCTTTTTTAAGCGACAAGTAAATATGCAGCTTTCTTTTTGAGGTTATAACAGCAGAAGCTTAATTAAAATTCAATTTTCTTTCGGATTTTCAAAATTGTTAAAACTTTCAGTCATTTTAAATTATTTATTGGCCTACCACTCTCAAGAGTGAAGGCCTGTGTGTTCGTTTCAGAAACTCAATTTTTTTTTTTTTGCTGAAATCGACTTAAAAAGTCACAATTCCAAAAGATATATTGAAATTTTGAAAAACTTTTTTCTGCTGTATGTACGTATGTATGTGACCAATTTTGTGCAGTTAACTCCTCTGAAACGGCTCATAAAAATACACGTGCTTAGGGGTACCTTAAATTGTGCCTTAGCGTAATTTTTATGTCAATTGGATAAGCCTTTTTAGAGA
Source organism: Rhysida immarginata (assembly GCA_023313115.1). Classification (NCBI taxonomy): domain Eukaryota; kingdom Metazoa; phylum Arthropoda; class Chilopoda; order Scolopendromorpha; family Scolopendridae; genus Rhysida; species Rhysida immarginata. Next base: position 3,808,058 of record JAHWFO010087465.1, on the reverse strand, counting down.
TTTTAATTTTTTTCTACAAGTTAAAAAAATGGCTGTAGCGTTCAAACCAGCGGACTAAACTCAATAAACTTGACATGTACGGATTTCTCTGAAAGGCGAATTTTTTGTCCAAATGACTTGTTTGGCTGTGATGAGCCTTTTGGAGTTATTAACTATCCCCTCCTGGCCCCCCTCCAAAAAAGTTTTTTCTTTTTACTTTAATTTATTTCGGTGATCCTAAAATATGCATTGAGGTTTTTTTTTTGGAAATGGGCTGAGCCTTTTTAGAGAAATTAATTTTTTTTCCTAAAAATATACAAATGGCAAAAGCATTCATTTCTTCGCCCCAAACGCAATAAATGCGACATGAACAGCTTCCTCTTATTGAAAAAAAAACAACTTTCTTTTTTGAATTCGTATCACCATCTCGTGTAGGTCTGTGCGAACGTACCATTCCGCCATTCCAATTTATTTAATAATTTAAAGTATTGCGTGGAAATGACAAACAATTGAGGATATCCTTTACAAGAAACAACTGGAGGACGAGAAGAGCAAGAGCAAAATTTAAATCAATTATTATAATTAGAATCTAATAACTTAGCATTTTCAGTTGATTTGAAGCAGAGCGAAAATGAATGCTGAGCTGTACGACTTGAAAACTTCTTCCATGAAGAATTGCTGCAATATTAATTGAAAAATTATAGTCCAAAAATATATTAAAAAGATTTAATAATCTACAAATATGATTCTAGTGTTTTATGCAAATAAAATTAATAGACGAAAAATAATTTCCAAGAAATTTTAATCACTAAGGGCCATCTATAATATGAAGAGAAAAAAAAATTTACAAACCCAAATATGCAGAGTATCATATGAACGAAGTAGACAGCATCATGTTGCTTTCACAAGGAAACTAAGATAGCATGCGAACTTAATTTTTTTTTCTTTTTTTTTTTTTTTGAGAAACATGGCAATTGCGGAAGTCCAAGTTTGAGATGACTCTAGGGATCTCACATTACGCGGAAAGCAACAAAAATGTTGAATCAAGACAGACTTTAGAAATTGTTGTTTTGAATAAAGCAAAGTACAATGCAGCAGTTTTTTAAAAAGAGATATTTATTGGAAACAAAATATAATAAATATCATATATAGTTTTAAATATATTTTACGCATTAATAAATAAATTCGTTAAATCGAATAACTACAACATAAAAAGAGGTTAGAGACCAGCTCCTCCACCCTTTTTCTTTTGTTTCGGATGCAATTATAGTTTTTTCTCTTCTTGCCTTTTCTATAGTTTCGAATTCTAACAGGTTTGCTGTTCAAAATTTATACGGAATCCTCCTTCGCCGTTGTTGTTACTGTCACTGACGAAATAAGCAGTGAAGGGAGCAGATCGAGCTAAATTTAACAAACATAAGAAAGATATTTTTGAAAACAGATAGGCGGAATAAAAAAATAAATCATTAACTGCTTATAATAAAGAACATATCTATAATTAAACTAAATAAGAAGTCATTTTAGAAACAATTAAAAATATAACATTAATATCTACTGCATGATTAGAAAATATAAAAAAAATAATTCTGAAATTGAAAGAAAATCATGAAATTAGTGTATTTTGAATTAAAAAAATCATAGATAAAATAAAAATTAAATGAGATGATTAAATACGGTTAAAAATATATTAAAATCAAGCTGCTATCTTTTGTAGCCAAATATCATTACTTTGTAAAAATGTTTGAAACTATTTTTGTATTAAAATGTTTTTGATAACAGAATAGTCTAAGTTTGAGTCTTAGAGTATGGCGTTAATAGAAACTAACTAATACGGGGGTCATTATGAAATTCAAGGTAGCTCTCATTTTGATGTGAAGCATTTTGTAAATGATATTCGACATAGGTAGCATTATGTGCATAAGTCATGATCGAAGCGGCATCTGCAAATAAGTATAGAATGCATTTAGTTAAATTCGGAAAAGTCGTGAGTAAAGAAGTTGAATGCAGATCCCAGGACAGAGCGTTGAAGAACGCTGACATTACAAGGGTCAGTCAGAAAGCGAACATATTGTTGGACAGCGAGGAGACTATCAAAGTAAAAAGTCATCTGGAATTTTAACTAGGTACATAAACACTGGAGCCTACATATAGGCTGAAAGAACCTATGGCTTCATTTCTGAATCTTTCTTGACGATGACTGGTTGGCTAAAGAGAATACTGTAGACATGTAACTGAGGGTTAGTGATTATCTTTATCTTGATTCATAAGTTGTTACTTTTTTGACAAAAAAATGATAATGATAAATTTAATATAATAAAATTTTTGCTTGGTCCCGTAAGTGATCATTATAAACAGGATGCTTGCAAATACGGGATGGAAAACGCCAGTCGCTCTTCGCGCGATATAGATGGTCATTATGCTAATAATTTAGGCGTAGCATGTAATCTCTGCGTAACCAAGCAAAATTGGCCATAAAGCTCAAATGGTCGTTAGCACAGGTTTCACTGTATAATGCTCAATACAAACTATCACCCGTTAAAATAGTGTCATATTGTCCACGGTACGCTGCAGAAGATTGGGATGTTGGTGAATACTATTCGGAACCGGCAACACACAGGCTATTTGATTGCACGGCAATGACGAGTAAAGTTATTAGTTATTAGTCACTAATAAAAATAGATTATCCAAAAAATGGAATTGGCTTATTACCAATAATTTCGAAAATAACCATAGAATACAACAACCAACGACTCAAAATGATCAACCAGTCACTAATAACTTAAGAAATCAGTCACCAATAATAGCAAATAACATTAGTGATCAATATAGTGAATATATAAATTTTATCCCAAAATTTCATCTGTATTTCAAAACCAACACTTCCTTCAAGATTATCGTTTTTCCTCTATCAACATTATCTTCACAAGACTTCATCTACATCCTCAATAGACTAAATTTATTTTTACTATCAACAACATCTTCAATAGACTACATCCTTTAAGTTTTCTTCCATCTCACAAGTTTCTTCATCGTTTTTCATGATTGGTGACTTTATTTTTTTTGTTTTTATTAAATTTTAATTTTACGATTTTCCCCATTAAAAGGAGACTACCCAGATTTAAAATTGAAATATATAATGTTATTTGCTTTTAATTTTATTCGATATTTTCTTTTTTTGAAATTCAAGAATTTTGTTTTATTAATTTATTCTAACTGAAAAATATAACTATGACCATTTAACGAATACAGTACTATAAAATACGAGGGGCGATTGATAAATAAGGTCTCCATGGCTGTAACTTTTTTATTTGTTAACCGATTTTCAAAATTCTTTTTGTATCTTATACTCCCATTTGTCCTCTATTCACTTTTCGACATAGTCCCCATTCCTTTGCAAGCATTGCGCCAACGCGTGACTAGTTGGGTGAACCCATCGGAGAGGAATTCCGGAGTTGTTGTCGACACCAGGATTGAATGGCAGCGTTTACCTCGCCGTCAGAACCAACTCATGTCCCTTAAGGGGCTCTTTCTTCTTTGGGAAGTGGTGAAAGTCGCAATGTGCAAAGTCTTTCATTTTTGAACTGCAATTTTTCATCTTTGAACTGTAGGCGCTGCAACGCCTCTGGTGTGCGGTGACTCGTGTGCGGGCGGACGTTATCGTACTCCAGAAGAGGGTCCAAAGCTGCCATTCAATCTTGGTGTCGACAACAACTCCGGAATTCCTCTCCGACGGGTTCACCCAACTAGTCACGCGTTGGCGCAATGCGTGGAAAGGGATGGGGACTATGTCGAAAAGTGAATAGCGCAATACATAGAGGACAAATGTGAGTATAAGATACAAAAAGAATTTTGAAAATCGGTTAACAAATAAAAAAGTTACAGCCATGGAGACCTTATTTATCAATCGCCCCTCGTAGAATATGTTATCTGCTATTGTATCTTATAATTTAGAATAGCTAAAATTACTTATTTCAGATTTATCTTTGATTTATTTATTTATTTTAGCGCGTTTTTTTTAAATGATAATAGATGCAGTTACTATAGTAAAAAACTACAACCTCAATATTTTATTTAGATTATAATAATCTGTGTGTTTTTCGGTTGTTGCAAACAATGAAAGTTGCATTGTTGCTCGGCACCATGGAAACGGGCATGGAGCAGGAGTTGTATAGATATCATTGGGAGCAGGAGGAGTTAGCATTTTATATACCGGTGATCCATGTTTTTACATTGTTAACGACATTTTTCAACACCTCCTAAAGAGAAAGCCTCTGCACGGAAGCTTATAGTAGTGCAAATTCAGGGCTTATTGTTGGTAGAAATACGAATAACAATGCCCTATTTAGATAGATGATGCAACAATGTATGACGTTTCCGTGCAGAGGCTTTCTCTTTAGGTGTTATTTTCAGTGTTTGCGCGTGCCTCGTGATTTTTATGAGAGCATTGAATTGCTGGAAAGCAAACACTGAAAAAGTTGTTAACAATGTAAAATAATGTAATACACTTTTGGATCACCCGGTATAAGAATAAGCTTCAGTAAATATTGTTTCATTGTACATATTTCTAACAAGTCCAATTCCTTGTCTTAGGCACAGACAATTTATTTCATTAAATCAAATACTGTAATTTTAAAAGTATAAAGAATAAACAAAAAATTACTTTCTAAATTTCCGAAATTGTCTCCGCAGTACATATTATCTTGGATAGGACTGTTCGCACTTGTGGCCGTGTGAGGAAAAATAATATAATCGCCTCTGCCTGGCAATGACAGCGGTAGCGGCTGGCAAGCCTGGCCCGACTGGATGCCATCGGAGCCGTCAGTAATCGCTGTACCCACCATGAAGGGGCCTCCACGAACATACCTAGAAAAAAGTATACGCTTTAATATACTGAATCAAAATGGGAGACTCTAGTATATTAAATTTATCCCTTTGCATTCCATACCTTATGCCGCAAAAATCTTTGTTTTTACGTATGCACATAGCATAGTTGGCATTAGGCGGATAGCCACTGTTACCTTCCGACGGGTTATTCAAGGGGTCACCGTAATTGAAACTCTGTAACACTCCTGACCGTTCTGTGTAATACTGGAGACATCCTGGGGGAGCTAGGGGTATTAGGAAAAACGAATATAAAAAATGAATTAAAATTGTTTAATTTTTCAAAACTGTTTTACACATATTGATTAGAATGAAATATTTTCAAGATCAAAAAATATTTTTTACATGGTATAATCATAATTTTTAAAATATTTTACAGCTATTTTTTTACTATCATAATCTAGATCTAACAGGTTCTACATTATAAGTTAATTTCATGTCGTATCACGAAGTGAAACTTGAAAAAAAAAATTGCTTGGTAGATTACAGTATATTTTTGTTATAATAGAGCCGTACATAATTGACAGGATCATATAAATTATCGATATTCGTAAGTACATTCAAAGTATTCAGCGAAGAATAAAAGAGAAATATTTATTTACTTTATTTATTTATTTATTTATTTAATCTAAAGAAAGATACAAGTCGTCCCCCAGGGCCAGTATGATGGAGGCCGACGAGATAGGTCTCTGGGTGGGGAGCAAAGAAACAATATTTGATGAATAAAAGTTAAATTTTAAGGAGGGAAAGGAGGGGAAGTTAGTTTGGTGGGAGTGTTAAAACTATTTCTTTAGACGGTATTTGAAAGTGGCAGTGTTTAGTGATGAACGGAGAGCTCGGGGTAATGTGGACGGACCAGAGTCTATAAGAGACGTTCGCGGTCGACATCATCAGCGCGTTGACGCAAGGGATTGTGGGATGCTGAAGTGAAAATAAACGGCTGTTTAGCATTGATTTGACTAAGCTCCACTTACTCTGCACAGATTTTGATTACTTTTCTGGCTTTATAATAATGATGCACCTACAAAATATTCCAGAATGCGCTCGCGAACGATATGTTCAAAAGTTAAATATTATTGGCATGGAAGAAAATCCGTATATGTTTCCTAAAGACTTATGGATTAACGACCCGACGAAATGGCCAAATGTCACATACGGCGATATTTATACATATTTAGTTGAAATTCCAGGTATGTAAAGCTTGACATGATATTTTATCTAAATTTATTTTGATATAATTCAATTGTCAGCGAATTTGGGGGCGATGGATACAGATGATAACATTGATCATCATCCGCCCACCCCCGCTGCAAGATGTGGAACCAGCGAGCAACGATTGGCGGAAAGAACAGGGAAGGAGCCAATGAGGAGGAGGAGCGAGCGACGCGGGAGATACGTCGTTTCACGTGGAAGGAGCGAGAAGGACAAGGAGAAAAAGTATGGCCGTGATGGTTGGAGGACGGAGAAGATTGAAGCTGGTTTTCCCGAAGGAAAAAGTGGAAAGGGGACGAGGCAACTGAAGCCAACGGGGAGCGAGACGAAAAAACCGTCGGAGCACGATAGCAAGGACGGTCGCCCGCCGCCGCGGAGGAGAAACGGAAGAATTTCCACGTCGTCACAACAAGGGACGACGCAGTAACGAGAGGAAGCCCGAAACGAGGGAGCTCAAGCCTAACCAGCCTGCCGCAACGCCAAAGACGTTGGGTATCCGAGGACAGACGAAATCCTCAACAAAGAGTCCGCCACACACCAGGCCAAGACGATGGCAACGCTTTAGCGAGAGAAGAGAGGAAGGCTCGTCGTCAACCAGCAGCATCAGCTCGCCGCGAGGAAGACGACGGTACAGAAGCCGTATCTTCTATGGAGCAACGGAGCCAAATAACACCGCCGTAGCAGTGCCTAACGCCCGCAACGAGGGACGGACGGACGAGAGGATATTCCCGGAAAATATAGCAGGTAACGGGGGGCTTACGTTATCACGTGATACGCGGCCGCTTCGTTCCTGGCTATCCAGGAAACCTTTGCCCTGTAAGAGGATGTTTACCGTTGACGAAGTTAAATTTAAGTAATTTAAGTATCCTTGCTCATCGCCCCTCAAAAATTAACGCTGCATTCTGTTTGTTTGTTTTTCTCTACTTATAGCAGCAGCGCCCATTGCTCTCGCAACAATACTGCCACCCAATATAAAGAATTGTCCCGAGCCCACCATACGAATTTTACCACAGGATATGCAAGGCTGTAAAATCATAGAAGTTGTGTAATTGTTCACCTGGACCAGAACTTTATATTTTGGGCATAAGTACTGCCTGTTTAACTTTGATAATTCAATCTTAGTTATAACTCTATTAAGCTTAAATTGTTTCATTAAAGTATTGATGAAATACAATTTTGTAGGCTGTCTGTTCCCCCTCTCTTCACAATCATAAGCGTGACAAATTTTAGTTATCATAAACTTTGAAATCTCCATATACGTATTCCACTGCGCACGTGAGATCAATGTTATAGAGCTTTGTTTTTATTATTTTTATTATCTTTAAACAACATTTTAAGTTTCCTAAGGGATCGTTCATAAACCAAGCCACTTTTTTCAACATTTTTAGCCCTCCTCCCCCTCTGTGGTCATTGATGGTTGTTTGAACCCCTACTCCTAAAAATGTATGGTCAGAAAAATTAGCTCAGATTCAATTTACCCCACCCCCTCCAACGAAGTCATTAAAATGAACATTTTTGATTCATTTTGAAAATTAATTTGACCAGATGGTCATTACTTGATACCCCTCCCTCCCTTTTGTGGCCTAAGAGGTGTATGAACGTTCCCATTGTTAAATAATACATTAATCCAGTAGTATACATAATACAGGACCACATTCTAAAGCAGCAATGAAGAATTATAAAAGTTTGGAGAGCTACATCATCTTCTTGTCAGGATGGGTGAAAACTGTTCTACACTTCATTTCACTGTTGCTACAACCAGTGTTACAGTTTTAACAGCAGATGTAACACCATCTATGAGGACATGAGATGTAACAGCAGATGTAACACCTCATCATCCTTGGGTTGCTACAGGACATGAGGGCAAGGTTATCACAGCACATTGTGATTGCATGGCAGGGTAAAACATGTTAATATCAATCAATCAATAATTTATGAGTTTTTGAATTGGTCTTATGAATAAATTTTTTTCAGATTGGGAGAATATTGCAGTCATGTTCAAAATTGAAGCTGCTGTGCGCCACGGATTCACGACGCAAGCCTGCACCGATGTTCCATAACGATTTTGTGAAAAAAGTAGAGCCTGAAAAAATATATGTTTTTTAAACGAGCCCTTATATACGTCCTCTTAATAATTAAAGGTCCAAAAGAATTGTCAATTTTTATAACGGGCTGAAAACTTATCGTAAATATCAAGCGGTTAGCATAGAACAGTATGGAACACTCGGTGTATTTTCACCGCAGTATCCGACAATCCTTAGCGCAAACCGGAACTGCGAACATCTCTATTCCCGGCGATGGAGACACTTTTTGGTTGGAAGTTTCCTCTTATGTAAGGATTGGCAGGGAATCAGAGTATCGGGTGTTATAAGGGGTTCTAGTAGTGGTAAATAACTGTTGAGGGAGGGTAGTAACTATTGAATTATTGAGTGGTAAATAAAGATAATTAGTTTTTATTTTACACCGCAAAAAGAATTTTAATTTTGCCAAACTAATGTATTGTGGATATTCCGTATTATAAAGGGAAACTCCAGCCATAATTAAAGTAAAGTTGGATATCTTTAAAAATATTTAAGTTATAGAATGGAAAATAGTTATTTCTAACGACAGGATGTCTAAATATATTTATTATATATGAATTATGCACAAATATCACACGTAAGGCTGGAATCTTCCTTTTGGAGAGTAATGTCTTAGTATCTTCTTTTATTTTATATAGGTTGCCGGAATGCGAACCATGTTCATCATTTGATTTTTAAAGCAATAATTTATAAATAATGAATATTTAAAAGTGATCGCACAGGTGAGAAATAAAAAAAAAAATTCCGAACCCAAATGTAATAGTTTGGTTTTTTAATGTAAATTTGATTCCTGTTTATATATTACCTTGTCGTGGACTTCCACATTGGACTTGTTGGATGCGGATGGCGAAAAGTCGATCGGCCGCATTCGACGTCAGTGTCATCGGCAGGAGGACTTCGTCAACGCCGAAAGGGAAATCCACGTAAACTGTTAATATAACGCAGTTACAAATTAAAGCAACAATGCAGAAATGGATTGAAAACCCTACTCTACTAATAGGTTAGGGGCTTTATTCACCTATGAATTTTTTAAATGTAAAACCAGTGTCGAGTGGCTATCAATTTTTTGAATACAGTGGCATCTTTATTATATAAAAATGCATACTAAAATTGCATTTACTGCAATTTATAGGGCATTCAAGAAGTTTTGCACACTGTAAGATTAGTCGAAAAAACACAATTATTTTGGAAAATCACTTTTCAAATCTTCAACGTAATGTTATTCCTTATCATACATTTGGCCATGTTTTGCATTCCAGACGGCTGCCTTCTTTGTTGAGCTGTTTGATTCCCTGAGTCAACTAACTTGCCCAACTCCGGAATACATAACTTGCCCAATTTTAGGAACTTATGGTAAGGAACAATGAAGATTATATTGAAAGCTAGTAAAGTGATTTTGTTTTTTTATTTAAACTTACAATGTACAAAACTCTTGAAATGTTCCTCGAAAGTTTTTGTTAAAATTTTGTCAAAAACCCCATCTCACTAGTCAAAACGAGTTTCAGTAGAGACATTTCGTCAATAACGTAATAACTATATTAAATTATAAATGAAAATAGAAAAGAAAATTTCCAGACAATTTCTTCATTTCGAAGGTTCTTGGTTCGAGTCCAGGCTATGGAATTTTATTTTCTATTTTCATTTATAATTTAAGACATATGATTTACGGCGTATAAATAAAAATCCTCACTGACCATTCTTAAGTTTATTCTTGAATAACAATGTTAGTTAGAACTGGTAGCTACTGAAAAAAAGGAATGTTCACTTGTAATGGTCGCAATAAAGCATTAAAGAGGTCCTGAGGCACCAAGGTATTGGGAATTAGTGCCAGCGATTTAAGGCCGGTCGCTGGGATCCTAAAATTGGTGTTACGCTGGGACAAATGCATCAATATGGTGGCAGATACGTCGAAAAACAACGGATGGACTGTTTTGCACCTGTTTTGGTAAATTTCATTCAGTAAACTTCTGTGTAAGATGTTCTTGCAACTTACTTATTGATTTGTCCTCGTATTAAAGTGGTATTGACAAGATGGTTTTGCCTAAGCTATACAGGATGTTCAAAAAGTCTGTTACCAGTCTCTATAGCTCAATAACGAATGGGTGTTGCCCTTTTAACAAAGATCTTAATTTTGACCATCACATTTAATTTCAAGCTCATATTTAATGCATAATGAATACCGTAATAGATTAAAAAAAAGTCGATTGGAAAGTTGTACAGCACCCTAAAATTAATCTAAATCATTTATCCGATTTGATTTTGCAACAATGGTTACCTAATAAAAAATAATTTTGTGATGACACTTTTCAATCATCAGTTTTTCATTTGATTTCAGGTTAAACAGCATTGATCCTCATGAGTGTTTTAATGGTAACATTCAAAAAGGTTTTTGAATTTTTGACTTCGGATTCTTAAAGACCATCAAAAAATAGAATTGGAATGTCTGCAGACCCACTCTCTATCTCTTTATCGATGAAATTGGGTTCAAAACTTCCACACTTTCAGGGCCCCTATCTCCTAAACGGTTGGATCAATTGAAAAAATACCACGAATATTGAAAAAAAAACACCACGAAAAACATCTCTAATATTGTGTACAATCTGAATATACCATTAAAAATAGAGGTTCTTAGTTAAGATTTCAAATTTACCCCCTCCCTCCAGCCCCCTCACAAGGGGGGGGGGTAATTTTTTAACTAATGAATTTTTTTTTTTATTTATGAATCGGGATCCAATACGTCCATCCAGGGACTGTATGGACTGAGGCCGACAAGTTAGGTCCCTAGATTCACGACTGCTGTATGATGGTCGCAGCAGCGGGGGAGATGAAGATGGTCTATCACTGATGGTCGCCCATCCGGTGACTAGCCGTGCCTGATGTAGGTTAACTTCATAGTTGTGTTCAGTGAAAGCCCACCAGGCTGCATATTACCTACCTTTACATTGCTAGAGTTCATTGGGACTCTTATGCGCTCTCCTATGATGTCAGAAGCGGTGTGTTGTGGACATAGTAATAGTAAAGACTCTATTTGCGCTCTTTTCTATTACTATGGTTGTGGATAACTAGCGTTGAAAACGTCATCCGCAATATGATTTAAGCTTAATATTTTTACCTTTAATGTAATCGCTTTTTGAAACAGATGTCTGCTTTTTATCGCAAAATAAATTTGCTTCATTTTTTTATCATAAAATAGAATTATCGAACAAGAGTTTACTTCAACGGCAGTGATAAATTTCGTGTTCTGTTTATTATTCGTTCAATGCATGTGAATAGGTTTATAAGATCTTTTTTTAATCGAAAAACTTATCCAAAATTTCATTTTTATGAACTCTAGCAATGTAAAGGTAAGTAATATGCCACCAGGCCACGGCCTGCCCCGCGAAACACAGGGTCTTTATAATTAAAGTTCCATTTTGACATGGCCATAAAAAAAAAAAAAACCAAACTATTGGATCAAAGGTATAATACTTGGTAATATTATACAAGAGGGGATGGGAAGTTCATACCCACCAAAAAAAAAATAGTTCAAAAGGTCACCATCAGCATGGACTGGCGCTCTATGCAATATTCGTATACGAAGACACAGGTTAACAAGTCTTTAATCGTTACTAAAATTAGTTACATGTTGAATGTGGCCTCCATCGTCATCTAGTAACAATGTTAACCTATGTCTTCGTGTCTAATTTTGTATACGAAATTGCATAGAGCACCATTCCATGCTGGTGGTGACCTTTTGAACTTTTTTTTTTTTTTTGTGTGGTTATGAATTTCCCATGCCCTCTTGTATAATATTACCAAGTATTATAGCTTTTGGTCCAGTAGTTTTTTTTATGGCCATGTCAAAATGGAACTTTAATTATAAAGACCCTGTATTTCACTTTTGATTTTGAACATTTGTTTCGTACAATGCTTAGTTTCCGAGATATTCAGTTGTCTCTAGATAAATGCCTCACCCTGTGTATTTAAGAAAATAAGTCATTTGCCTGGTTATTCCGGGGATGGTGGAGGGAATAATATTTAATCTACTAATTTTACTGTTATGCTGCGGGATGGCCTAGTTATTTATTAATTTGAAAGTTTCGATGAAAGCAAAGAGATAAAGGGTCGGTCTTAGCATAGTGATAGAGAGTATTACTATGGTCTTAGAGACATTCCTATTCTACTTTTTAATGCTGGAAAAATATGGCAACAGTACGAGAATAATTATACACCGCATGCTTGCGTGTAATGTCGTTATTTATTTATTTATTTATTTTATTTATTTATTTTTGTTAACATCGTTCTAGCAATGCAGTAACACCATTTTCAACTTTTTACACTTAAGACTTTCTACACATTGGGTGACTTTAATTTTTTATTATTTCATTTTATTTTTCAATTCTTCATTAAAAGTAGTATTCATTTTTAATTAATTGTATTTACTACAACTCCTACTATTATATAATTATAAAACATTATTTATATTTCTTAAAGCTTTTGTAACAATTTTAACACTTAGAATAAGACATTGTAGTGTTGCTAGATCATTTATTTTTTAAATAAATCTTTCATGTTTTAAATGATTTTTATCATTATTAGCAACTAATCCTTTTCACTGATTACATCATCCAATATTTTTCACTGACTATTATCATGCACTCGAAGTTTCACTTCGGTCGCGTATCCCGTGACACACCAGGTTTTTTTTCCCCTATCGTTTACGGTTTTCATTATGCATTAAAAGTGACCTTGAAATTAGATGTGAAGTCATAACTAATATCATTGTTAAAAAGCCCACACCTGATTTGATAGGAGATAATTTTTTCGAAATCTGAGAATTCCCATTAGTTATTGAGATATTGAAACTGGCAACAGACTTTAACACCCTGTATTGTATTGACTATACTCTGTTCAACGAAAGTGTCCAGTTGAAATTCAGATTTCAGTTGTTAGACCTGGTTGCAAAGGGAAAATATCAATTGAACTAGAAATTAGAATTTTAATTTGACACGCCCAGATTTTATTTCGTTGGACAGATTATACTGAGATGAAGTTTTGATGAGCTTCTAGTTTTAATGATCAGTTTAAGGGTTAGGTGCATTTTTTTAATTGTATAATTATTTTAATTATTTTGTTGTTGAGATTAAAAAAGGTTCAATTTTATAATTTAAGAATAGATTTTTATAGTAAAATTTTTATAGTACAAATTACGATTTAAAAATTATTAGAGTCTTGATTCATCTGAAAAATTGAAATGACCTCCATGTTTCTTAAATAGTGAGAGTTTCAATATTAACTCACCGTGTTGTCCCGTATTTTGACCGCACATGACAGGTGCTCCCGTTGACGGAACCGTGAACCTGTCCAATTGACAGTCGGAACTTCCGGCCAGAGTGAACCGGTCGAAATCCAGCCGTAGTTGGCATACGTCTGGTCGGATCTTGAACACTTTGAGATCGCATTGAATAGACTGCGTGGAACTATTAAGGTTGAATGGTGCAGGGTAGTTAGGATTGACGAAATAGGTATTATTCTGATAAACGTTTTCCCCGCATGTGCGTACAACTGCAAGAAGAAAATATTCCTTTTAAGTGGGCATTCTAGAGAGACTCATATACATAAAAAATATACCGGTAATTTTCTCTTTCCCGCCCTCAGAAATAATTTGAATATAAACGAACAACAATAACAATTTTATATTAATGGAAATTGTGAAAGGGAAAAGTGAATAATTACGATTTTTGTGGACTCTGAAAAATTTAAAGTCATTTGAGTTTCAACTTCATAATAATTTAAGTTGGTTCAGGGGTATAAGAATTAAGAATTACTCATTTAATGTAATACATCTAAGCATTCTGATTTTATGCTCCAATTAATTCAATTTCCGTTCCGGCCTATTAACCCGCCATTTTGAGAATTCTAATGAAGTTGCAGCCTACGAAACAAAAGTAAGACTTTAATTATTAAGGACGGTGATAATTATCGACATTATATGAGAAATGCGATAACAGTTACGTCAATTGATCAAATTGTTTTTTTTTTAACGGTATTGTTTATTGATTGTCCTAAATTTTCATCTTCACGTATTCAATTGCACTGAAATCGGGGTCTGTGACAGAGTCTAAGCTGTAATCATGATTCATAGAATCTCTTTGAACTTTATTTATTTAAAAATAGCCTATATTGATTGTGTTCGTAACACATGAAGAAATTACAAACTTCACTTAAAAAAGTCATTTACCTTTCAATTTTTAAATTAAATATTGCACAGTTATTGTTATTGAATGTTATTTTCCATTCACTGGTGATGTCTTCTCTTTTCCTTTTTCATTTAATTAATTTCATTCATCATTCTTAAATTATTATTGCTCTATTTTCTATAGTGCTTCTCTCATTTTTGCAAAGTCATTTTTACCTTTACTGATATAGTAAACATTAGAAAAGGGTCTAGTGCATTTAAGAATTTTGTAAATCAAATAATTTTTTGCCAAATTTTTTAAATGCACGTGGCCTAGAAATCTTAACTTGCAAGTCTAAAAATATTGTAGGAATCTTTTCGGGGTGAAATAAATAAATAAGCAAACTGGGCCATATAGTGGTTTGTTTGGTTTCAGGTCCATGACCCTCAAGGATATTTGCATCATTTCATTTACTTAAGAGGAAATTAGTCTTCTGTCGCCTTAAAAAAAAAAAAAAAAGCGAAATTTATTTATGCATCTATACACTATTCTTAATATATCTTCATGTGTCCTTTATGTGCTGTAGTAAAAAGCAAATTAAAAACAATTGCAGAAGTGTTCTCGGTTTTCTTCCTAAATAATGCTTATAGAATATGCCAAGAACGCATCCAAAGGCGGGTTATTTCAATTAACAAATTTTTAAATATTTTTTCTAGTTTGTTCAAAAAAGCATGTTTTTCTTGACTGATGTAAAATTAGTTAACATATTGTTTCTTACATAAACAGCAAAGTCCAAAGCCTCCTGCACACTTGTTGTAGCCGAAACCTCCTCGCGCGTAGCACTGAGATTGTGTCATACATGTGCCGGTTAAATTTCCTGCAGGACAATCGTTGTTGATAAATTTCACCACCGTGAAAACTGATGGAAAATCTGAAAAATCAAAACAAAAGGAAGGAGAATAAAATTACCACAAATTTGAAAACAAGTTTTATATTCCAGCCGACACTAAATATGTTTCAATTTGATTATTATTGTTTTCTAGATACACAATTTTTGTATAGGATAACATATTTTCTTTTTCTTTCTTATAAATGAGAATGTAGAATTGCAACATATATTGGGTTGTTTCAAAATTATTGGTCAATTCTGGTCCAAGTAAAAAAACAAACAGCAATAACATACGAAGAAATACATTTTATTCAGAAAAGTATCTGCCATCGGCATCGCACTGGGCCAAAATGATTTCATTGCAGAAGCTGGAATCACAGTGATATAAGAAATGACTGACGGCATGGCTCACATCGTCGTGGTTAGTGAACCGTATTCCCCTCAAGACGTGATCCAAATGACGAAACATGGGATGATATGATTAGACCAAGTCTAGTGAATGCGAAGGGTGACGGAGAACCTCGTAAAACAAGGCGTTCCAGTAGACACATGTGGCCGTACTCCATCATGGAGGAGTATCGGACTCAAACAATTGACATGGGTTGTTTGCTACTTAATTTCTGTGGACATTCGTGCAGCTGATGGCAGTTCAATTTGTAGTAGTTGTTTGGTAAAAACGATTTCGAGCTACTGCGTTGCCAGTTTTCATGAACCGTAAGGATCCGATGCAGAAAGGGAGCGCTAGCCTCAGGTCTTTGGAAGGCAATACGTGTTTCCAGACCGCATTCACTCCGTTCGGTGAGTTCGAGTTGAACCTTGGTGTTCAGTTTTTTAATCTTGCCCATAGCTGTTAAATGTCTGCAAACTGTCGCTGGTGATATGAAAGACCGACATTGAGCTCACTTATTGTGGACACTTGTTTGTGTGTGTTTACACTTAAACTGTACCATGTCACACACAACCGAACAACGACCTTGTCATAGTCGATGTCAACATTAACGACATTGAATTTTGAAAATAGCTATGGGTCGTTCCGATACTCTACGCATTGTTTACATTCGCAACCGTTTCAGACTCAAGTTTGAATTCGTGCAAGATCTGTAATTTCACACCACATTGCTCTAGCATGTCATAAAGTGTTTTGATCTGACTGAAGTAATTTATTAAATAATATCTGGGATCTACGAGGATTTTCTCATACGCCATACGTCAGATGTTAAATTATCAATGAAAAATAGTAAAGAAAATTCCACAGCTTGAATTCGAACCAGGAACCTTCGGGCTCAGGCCGCCGACGCGCTAACCAATTGCGCCACTATGAACTTGAAAGCATTACGCTATTTACATGTCCTGTGGGCTTGTTCAGAGCAGTTACCTAGTCTGCAGGTAATCCAAGATTCTGATATAACTGTTTCAGTCGACTAAAAATTAAGTAGTTAAACTTTTATTTTTAAAAGCGTAATAGAATTATGATATTTGCACGCTACAGTGATTAAAATTCAATATACGTAAAACCGAAGACCCATACAGAGTTTCTATTTGTGGAAGAGAGAGGTTTTTATTGCGGACCAATATTATCTTGTTATGGTAGGGGGGAGTATGGCCTTTAAGAAAAAAGGTTAAAAAAAAGACAAATTTGAGGAAATTTCTTTCGCTTAGAGCAGTCTTAGAGGGTAGGGATGAATCATTATGAACTGCTAGATTTTAATAGTGCTGTAGGCAATTGGCAAGCAAATTGAATTTCATAAACCGATTCTTCATCATTTTTCAATAGCTTCGGTTAAAGCTTAGAATTGTGAACACTCTAAATTGCAGAAATCTCGATTGGTAACGTTAACAGTTACAGCAAATAACAATGACAGAAATAATTTTTTTTAATTAAACAAGTTTTATATAATTGCTTACATTTCATTAAACCCGGGAATCTATTGCGGACATAGTTGGTGTAACTATACGGATTATCTAGTTCGTTGTTGAGAAGTTTTTTTTTGGGTGGAGCCTCTGTGTCGGTCTTGAAGGCCGAAAATGTCCCTTCCGTCGTCGTATCGGTGTCATTTTTATTCTCTTCGTTTACGTAAGCAAAGAAAACAGATGGGAAATACTTTTTCAGTTGCTCCATGCCAAATAATTCACGACCTTCTGCGGCCAAATCAAAGGTAGCATTTTCTAAAGATGTTTTCAGATATTCCGTGGCATTGCAACAAAGAAGAAACACTTGACTTAAGGCTGTTATCGTCCACCACAACTGAAAAAAAACAGGATGAAAAGAAATATGAATTCATTAAGTACATCAAGTACATTAAAATAATATGATGATTACATAAAATATTGCTCTTAATCAAAAACAGTCATAATTTAGGATGTTGTAAATTTAGCTTAATGAAGTAAACGTTTAATGCCGATGAACGAACAGTTTATGATTAGACGACACATGCTACAATTAAAGAGCTCTGCACTTGAAAACTTAAATCAGAAAAAAGGAGTCCAAACTACTCATATATGGAAATTGCGTTCCTATATCTATAGATCTATGATTAAAATATCTTTTTTAATGAGAAAATCTGTTCAAGTTTTCTATTCTCAAAATGTTTTTCCTTTCTTTTTCTCTTTAAATATGCAGCAGCATTTTGTCTTTTCTCATACAGACAGCATTTTAATACTATCAAACCTATCTGAAGCTACTCTCAAATATTAAAATTCGTTTCCAACAGGATAAAACAGTTGAATTTACTGTAAGGACTATTTCATTCAATTACAAGGTTACTACTAGGAAACGTAATAAATCAAGTTACGCATATTGTCACTGAAAACAAAAAGCTTGCTGTTTTATTATCTCGACATATATGGGGGTTTAAATGACATAGCATACATGATATGAAAAATTGTACAAAGGTTTAACGTAAGTTTTTCCAGAGGTCAGTTGATTGCAACAGGTAAATTATTTCATTTATTTTATTTATTACTATATGGCTCGGTGAACTTCGTATCACCTACAATTTCTTTGATTATAACTTTTGATTCAATGTCTTTTATTTACATGAAAGATAAATACAGTTATTCAAAGTAAAGTTTTCTGATAAACAACGTTTTTTGTTTTGTTTTCCGGTGCGTAAATATACAAAGATGATGGCTTTCCGACACGTGAGCATGCGACATATAGTTGTCCATGCGCGAAACACAAACTCCAAGTTAATTCCGCAAACTTTCAACGACTGGCCTTGCGATTTGTTTATGATCATCGCAAAGGCTAAACGCACGGGGAATTGCAGCCGCTTAAAATCGAATGGCAAGTCCGTTGGAATCATCGGGATACGCGGAATCAAGACATCCTCTCCTTTGTATTTTCCGTTGATGATTGTTGCCTCGATTACGTTATTCATTAGCTTTTTCACAGCCAGTCTCGTTCCATTACATAATCGAGGTTGATTAATGCTACGCAACATGATGATGATTGAGCCTACTTTTAATTGCAAATTGTGAGATAGTAGTCCAGGAAATTCCAGCGAATTCAAAAATTCTGTGGGATAGTTGACTACCTCATCCTGGTTCATAACTGTGTCGACTGATTTAAAGGAAAACAACTGTCCCGGAATTAAATTTTGAATGGTCGCGTTGAGATCATCGACGTCTTTGTTTTTCGCCGCCAATATTACTCTTTCGCTCAGCCAATTATGGTTAATGAATTGCTGCGCTACGTCCGGAAAAACACGCTGAATTAGCTCTTCCTTCGATTCTGTCAACTGACAGAAATCTGTATATAATGTGATGAGCCCGGTCGAGGTGTTCACTGCGACCTTCCCATTACCCATGTCCAACAAGTGCTTCGCAAACACATCTGCACTTGGATCTTGTTGCAAAAAAACATGTTAGTCGTCAATCGAAGTGTCTTCACATGCCGCCACAAATTAGATGATTTTAAGCACGCGTTTAGATCGGGGAATAACTGGAAGAGTCTGACGAAAATCACCGGACAACAGAATCATGGCTCCACCAAAAATGTTTTGGTTGTCACGAAGATCTTTCAAAGTTCTGTCCAGCGCCTCCAGTGACCTCTTGTGGGTCATCGTACATTCGTCCTAAACGATCAATTTTCATACCTGTAGAATCTTTGCCATCGCGTGGTTTTTGGCGATGTTGCAAGCTGGTGTCTCGTTGATTTCCATGTTCAGTGGCATTTTCAAGGCAGAATGTGCAGTTCGTCCGCCTTCTAACTGCTATTCCAGATGAAGCCAATGATAGGGCAAATTCATTATGCGATCGGATCCTCCCCAAAAGCAATGAAATTAAAAACGTTTTCCCAATCCCTCCGCAAGGTCCATGGATCATGTTCTTAATCATCACTGCATGCAATTTCGGATCAACAGTTTCATCGGGAATTTCAGCTGAAATAATGGAATCAATTTCATCTGGTCTGATTTTGTCAACTAACCAAACTAAAATGTGCGCACGAGGCAGACCACGCTTTTGCCATTCAACGGAGTACATCCAACAACGAACTTGGCCATACACACGTTGCTTTATAATGAAGTCCATAAGAGATTTTAACTTTTGTTTAAAAACTCTGGCGGTTATGTCATGTCTATCAACTGGTGTTTGGCTGAGTAGCAATTCCTTCTTGATTTCAATCCATTGAGGGTTACAGGTGAATATTATGAATAGGTCTGGGCGGCCATATTCTCTAACATACGACATCGCATCTTGCGCGTACTGGTTCATGTGGCGCGGACTTCCAATGTAAGTGGCCGGCAAAATTGTCATTCTTCCCACGTTGTTTGCATCGCCGTCGGCATTAATAGCATCGCGGAGATGAATGTATTCTTCAGATCGGAGCTGTTGTTGGTTTAAACAGATGTATTTCAATCGTTCAGTCTCAATTTTGACATACATGTCGGCCGCGAACTGATGGAAAATACGGTGACACATCAAAATATGATTTATTTCACCTTCACGGATCATGAGTCTGTATGAATAAAAATTCATAGCACTAACTTTTTTATTGGTTTCAGCTCCTGCAATCACAATCGATACACCTACAGTTAGATGTATTAAAATCAACGAATTAAATATTAAATCCATTCCACTTACCTGTAATTTGATTAACCATTTTGATGTTGAAATGGTATCCATATTCGCCCTGCCAGAAGATCAATTGATATTGTAGCCCGTCGTAAGCCCTGTGCGTCTCGGGCACACGTTTCAATTCATTATTCCGACGATAAAGCACGATATCTCTAGATTGCAAATTTTATCAGACATAACAACAGCCACTTCGTCGATTGTCGGTGAACTTTCTCGCATGCTCACCCGCATGCGTTTTGTCAGCCCTGATGACGATATTATGGCTGTTCGATGGCATCCGATCCAATGCAATTTTAAACATTTTAATTAATTCTTTGTTCTGATGAAGAAACGTTTGCAATGCGTTGATAATGGCTCGCTTCACTGTTGGAATTCGAATACAACGCTTATCAAATTCAGCATCCGAATTGCCCATGAAATAAATTTGTAAGAATTGATGGTCCGCATCCGGTAGTGGTAACAGCCCTCCTAGTAAGTGATTTATTTGTCCTTGAATCTGCATGGTGTGTGAAATTGTAAAATTATTTTTGATACAATTATGAATGTTACAAAAAACAATTATGTTGTAATTACCTTAGAAGTGAGCATGAAATTATCCTGTACAATGTGTGTTGCGCCAAATGATGTCATTTGGAAGCGACTATTGTATTTTCGAATGTTGGCCAAGAAATGGATAGAGTCACTTCCCTTCCCAGAAACTAATGAGCGTAATGGATCTGGTGGTGGGACCAATTGGGGCAATTTCACTTTTCTACCCGCACAACACAATCCAGGAGATTCACCGTTGTATTTCAAAGCTTTACAATATGGACAAACGACTGACATTTCTCCAATTGTTACTGATCTGTCCGCACTGTAATCGATTTCCAGTTTATAATGGGATGCCGCTCTTCCAGGTTCACAGGAGCACTGCGTCGGCGCAATCGTGCTCGCTGTTGTTGTGTTTGATGTGCACGAATTCGTTGCACTTTAAATCTATCCACTTGTCGTTCATTTTCAGTCACTCTCGAACGCCATTCGGACATACTAATACGACTATTATCAATATCTCTTGCTCGCTCGTCGTCAATGCGGTTTGCATGTGAGGTAGCTCGTCGCACATTTGATTGACTTCGACAACTTATGTCAGCTCGTCTTCTCCTCGGCATTGTAAAACGACACGGAATTGTTTTCACAGTCAAATCTGTCAATTTTACCTTATTGAAAACCTCAAACTAAGTTATGTCTAAACCTACAAAATGGCAGATCGAAATTGTAATAAATTTGACATAACCGCCACAAAAGAAATGACAGTTTTGTATAGCCGCAACGAACGCCATCTATTAAAAGTAATCCGACAAAACTACCAATTTTGAATTTTTCGATTTCTCAGCTATTCCTTTGGGTTTTCCCTATTCTTATTTTTTTTAAACCACCCCTCTATTAGAGGAAACAAAACAAAAAAAATTATTCAAATCGGTCAAGCCGTTTTTGAGTTTTAGCGAGACTAACGAACATCAATTGATTTTTATATAAATATAGATTTGAATGAAGATTGGATTATTTCTAGGGACCCCGATGTTCAGGTGACTTTTGAGTGCCCTGGCCTGTCTCTCGTTGGACTCGGATTGGTGGTTATGACGTCATCACAAGTCGCAACAACAACTCCTTGGTTGTCCGCCATTGATCGAACGCTTGTGGCGTTTATTCTACAGTGTATTCTTGACTGGAATGGAGTCGGCCAACGTGCAGGTTCAAACTGTGCCTAAGTTTAATGCGATAACTGTGCGTGATAAGTGATTTTACCTTCAGTCTTTTTGAATGGTTGAGCCACTGTCACCGCTGTCGCAGCCGCCCGAATTCAACACGCGGAACTTAGTCCGCCTGCTTTGCGGACGACGCGCGGCAACCATCCGCATGTCTCAAGGAATTTGTGAAACCCGCTTTACATGAATAGTTCTTTTAAGGTGACCGAATCCACAAAAACCCATGGGAGATGCATCGGTGACTTGACAGGGATGTCTAAGAATTGGATAACCTTAATCCCGGTTTCGTGTTCCATTCGAGCACAGCACTGAATAGTCCATTTAGTAGTATGACTGGATGCCTTGTTCTGGTGGATGTGTGCGTCCTTCGTCCTAGGATCGTATAACCGTGGGATTTCGTTAAGATTCCAAGACATTTTCCTGATCGCAGGCAGCATTTATCTTTGATCTTTGTTAAGCTGTACCCACCTTTTCGGGATGGTCAGACGTCCATTGTAGATGTACCCAGCAACCATCATGAATCCTTTGGGAAAAGTTTCCTTGCATTGACACACTTAGTCAGATCGAGTCGTATCACCCTGTTGTCGATAAAAATTGCCCATGTTTTGCAATTTCTCGATAAATAGACCCTAACATTATCCAAGGTGACTAGGTTTTTTTCCATTTGTTGGCTACCAAATAGCGTTCATACAGTTTTCTGCTATTGGTTCGCTTTTCTGCAATGAGTCATACAACAGAGGTTCCAATCCTTCCGTTGTGTTGGCGGATTTTCCGTAAGGACTAGCCTCTTGACTGTTCAAATGTTAGCCTTAGTGCGGGAAGAACAGAGATGCAGCGCTGCACAGTTGACTGTTCAGATCCATTTGCCTTCTATATTTGATATCTTTTGTTTTATGTTGTTGCTTGTTATTTTGTTGTTAGAGTAACTGTGACATAATTACTATTACTTTTTGATTATTATATGACATCCCAGTGGGACGTATAATATTAAGAAAAAACAGAGGGGGGTACGGGGAAGGAGAATGCACTCTAGGCAAATGGAAAATATATTTAGATATTTATATTTTAGATTTTAGGCCTTTCTTGTTCTTGAAGCCAATTGCTCCTTGATTTACGATTAAAGATACATGTATGAAAACAATTTTTGTACATTTTGATAATTATAAATTTCACATAAGTTGAATGATCCGAGTAATAATTAATATATAAATTAAACGTTAAAAAATTAACGAATATTTAATCCATCTTCAGTGGTATATACATGTATAAAGCACAATATTTCTATGTATATATATATGTTTGTCCGGTTTTAAAATGCAACTTGGAAATAAAGTAGAAAGTTGAAATTTAACACATGGCTGTGTAATACTACCACAATGATGGTAAAAATCCAAAACTGGAGATAAGTCTCTCAAAAACATAGAAATTAATAACCTATTAGATTGATCCCGTCAAAATTTGACGGAAAACAACCCATCTTATTATTAATCTTCATCTCTTTAATTAAAAAATAATAAAATAAAAAATCGCCAGAGCAACAAATACGTAGAATAATCATATGCACAAACATATTAGATAAAGAAAAAGATTAATTAAATATATAAAAACAAAATAGTTTTCCTTCTTCATTCTTACGAAACACAAATAGTATCTCTTAAAGTATTAAACTGAGACATAAAGTGTCAGTGGATAAAATGATCAGTTTTTAAAGCTCTTTCTAACTAGTCAATTTCCTATAAAGTGACTCTATTTCTAACGACATAACATTTAACATAACATTTTCAGAGTTTTTCAGTAGTCACATGGAAACGTCATAAAATGATCAAGGTGCATGCGCAGATGCTTGCCTTAATGATTAACGTTTTAAAGGGGATAATTATATAAATAAATAAATAAATAGATAGATAGATAAAAATTATTACTATTCTTTTGTATTTAAATCTTTGTAGACATGTAAAAAAATTTTCTAAAACAAAATGAGACAATGACTGGATAAAAAAAATTTTCATATGATTTTTGTAATGTAGTAACTTCTCTAAAGGAAGTTATATTGTGCGCTTAGCTTAACATAATAGAAACCTATAAAGATCTCAACTGATTGTGTGAGAGGGCAATCCTTGCTACTAAAACTGATATTGTCAATATGAAAAACCACATTCAGGACATTGTTCCACGCTTTGCGACTGAGTACAACTCTACTGAACAGTACATGTTGATGAGAGATGTTGATGAGTCTGTAAAGAGAGTTTTTCAAAATCTCAATCCATCTATGAAGTATTTTTTTAAAATATAGACAGAAATAATTCAATATCCATAGCCTTTCTTTGATATTCTAAAATGTTATGGATGCAATGTCGAATTTTTCTCGGCAAACTCAATTGGACATTTTAAGGAATTCTGTTCGTTTTTCCAAAGTGAATATTACTGTATTAATTCTAAGGATTTTTCATGTGTTCTTACTTATATTCAAATTCAGATATAAAATTTCATAAAACATACAGCCTGAGCAGTGCTCGGCTTATCAGCCAGTTATAAATAAATGGTGACAAGTTAGATCCTAGTTTCGCGCATAAAAACAAGAAGAAGCACTCTTTATTTAATATGCAAGTACCTTGAGATAAAACGGACATGTTAATGTACATTCAATTCCATAAAAACACTCAATTTGAACTGTAACATTTTTGACTGTAATATATAAACACTATTTCGATATTAATTTCATAATTTATGTATTTTTAAATATCTATGACTGAAATCCCTTTATGTATTTTTTAAAAAATTATTTGGTAGCTGTATCAGCGCTTATGAACATATTCCAGCCAGTTCATATTCCAGTTACCTTTGTATATTTTTTTGTATTTTTATAGCAACAAGTAAATCATAAACTTCTTAATATAAATAAGAAAAAACAGAATAAACCATTTCGAAACTAATGGAACAAAAAAAAAATAATATGATTACATCATTTATTCACACCCGGAATAATGAAGTACTATTTTGAGTATGAAATATTTATTCTTTATTCATTACCGTTAGAGAAGTAATGCTTACAATTTTATGAACTATTAATTTTATTTAGCTGGTAAAAAAGTCAAGATTTCTGTGCAATTATAGAAACACTTAGACTGTTCTAGTTTGCTAATTATCTTAACTTAATAATTTGTATTTATATATAGGAAATACAAAAAAAAATCTTTTACCTTGAGTATCATTTTTTTTTCTCTCAGCTGCGAAAGTTTACAACCGTTTTATTGGAACTAAACCGACAAACTGAAAAGCGAGGAGCAACTTAAGATTCTTTTTAACCTTAATCAACATCCATCTGTGACGTCATATTTTCATCTACCATGTTCATCGATGAATCTCTCTTCATCTTTCTCCTCCAATGAAGTTCAAGTTCATGGGTAGTGGGTGGGGAACGTTAAATTAAGCCAGTGAGACAAAGAAAGAAGAAGTTAACCGTGTCACCGACAGACACGCAATCTATGACAGTCTTTTGAATCTTCGTTTTGAATGTTGTTTTCAAGTCTGTTCTACTTATTGAAATTGGGTGGATTTAATTTAGCTCCCATTTGCTATAAACACCCTATTTACCTACATTGAAAATGATCTAGTGATGCAAAGGATCTTCTTCATTTTTTTATTTATTTATCTATTTATTTATTTATTACTACGGTTGGACACGCAGATACTATCTATCGTATAATGTAGTTTAACAAAACAGATACAAGCATCAAGCGGAGCAATTTTCTATTTACTCGACAGACAGGTATTTGTCTCCTTCAGAATTATGAGTTCAAGTCAAAAGTACTTATTTACTATTGAAAAGGTATTTTAAGAACAGAATTAATAGTTACATTTTATTATCAAAAACTGATAATGGTATAATAGAATCTGTTACATTATAGGAATTTAATTAAGTAATGACATCTCTATTTTATGATGCCCAATTCAATTTTGTCCTCATTCTGTTTTAACTGAACTTCGCCTGGAAAATCATTACACACAGAATCACATTTTTTTTTATTATCGCCATAACCGCACACAAAATATTACTGGACCGAAATTTAATATCGGCCTATCTTGAGAAAATGATTAAAACTGTCTGTTTTGCATTTACATAGGAAGCTAGAAAATATTAGAATCAGTATCAACTTATGCAAGTGTACATTCATCTCGAAATTGTTATTTAGTACATAGAATTAAAATACCTTAAAATCACTTTTGGGGAAAGATCATAATGAAATTAAACACTCAAAATTTAGTATTCAAAACAGATGCCGACATTTTTCTCAATATATAATTGTTTTGGTTAAATTAAATAAAATAGCGATTTCTATTTCTATCCTAAGATATTTTATATTAAGATATATTAAATAAAATACACGTTAGATAAATTTCTACAAAATAAGAAATGGCGGTAGATAAAAAGAGAGACGAGACACAAAAACCCTGAAATAAAAATAATAAATAATAACTAATGAAATTGAACCTGAAAAAACTGACGTTTCGAATAGTGGCTATCCCTTGTCAAAGTATAGAGGATAATAGAGAATTATCCTGGAAATTTTTTCAGGGTCTTACCATCCTATGTCCAATTTTTACAAATTAAGAAGATAAATAGTTATTTATTTAAAATACAATTCACACATATTCTTTTATTTTTTTAAAAAGCATTCTAAAATGAAATTAAACAATATACACATGCTTAAATGTTTACAGCTTATTTATGCAAAAAATAGATATGCAGAAAGCATACGGTATTATTTTGCTTATTTTGTACATATGCTTATTTTGTACATATATTTTCACAATTTTATCACAAAAGGAATAAATTGGAGAAAATTTGTCTTTACTAGATATACAGGGTGATTCAAATCGTGTGTAAAACAATTTAAATCACAGGGTGGTATTATAGAGGTCAAGGTAAACACAAAAAGTTCTATGAATATGGGTCCGAAATTGAACGATAACTGAGATATGAACAGAAATAAAAATGCCGCCACCAAGATCAACAAGTTAATAATTCAAGTTCTGTAAAGCCTAGATTAATAAAATTTGGAGGAATAAAAGGGTACATAAAACTGTGTATACCGTTAAAATTTGATCGAATTCCAACAAGAAGTTTCTGAGTTACTCATTCAACATCATAACACGTGTTCACTTGTGAGTACCAACCAGCACTTGTTACAATTTTGACTGCGTAACTCGGAAACTTCTCGATGGAATTATATCAAATTTTAACGGTATACACTGTCTTATGTACCCTGTTTTTCCTCCAAATTTCATTTAATCTAGGCGTTACAGAACCTGAGTTATTAACTTGTTGATCTTGGTGGCGGTATTTTTATTTCTGTTCATATCTCAGTTATCGTTCAAATTCGGTAGGAATTTTTGTGTTTACCTTGACCTCTATAGTACCCCCTTAAATTGTTTTACACACGATTTGAATCACCCTGTATACCAATATCACCAATTGCTCCTCCTTATAAATGATGTATTCGCGTCACACCCAAAGCCATATTTTAGAATAAAAATTATTAAAGAAAAACATATTAGAAAATTAACTAAAATTTTAATATTCTGGATTCTAACGCGATTCTAAAACGCGGTAAAGAATAAAAATATATAGATTCATTTGGCTCTTTGTTTCTTGAGTAGAAGAAATTTTTCAAATTTTAATATATCTGTACCTCTGGGTTATAATTATAAGAAAAATGCTATGAAAGCTAAATGCTAAAGCGTTGAAAAACTTCTCTAATAGGGCTAACTTTGGGGAATTTTGAAATAGAATTTGAGTCAGATAATTATTCTAACGAAACAATCTCTTTATGTATATGACGCCTTTATATCACTATTAATTGTTATCTTAATTAATCCGATCGAAAGTAGACAAGTTAATTTTTTTCAAATTATTATTATGCCATTAATACAAGAATAATATTGTTATGGCAGCCTTCTAGGTATATAGCCTTTTGAACTAGAAAATGGTGTAATAATGATTCATTAGGATTCACTTCAAAAGATAAAACATTTACACTAATGATTTAATGATTATATTTCATTCTCTTCCTAAGGAAGTTCAATGCCGAATTGAAAAATGAATTAGAAAATAAAATTTTATTTGGGTTAATGAGCAATGATCAAATTCATGAAACATAATCCTATTGTTAAATATAGAGTTAAATCTGATAGCAAGGATTTATATCGTTTATTAAATAATACATATTTGTCGCAAAGATATTAACTATTCATTAATATACGGATCATTTATACTTCTGACATAATATTTTATTGGCTGCAGTAGCCTACCGAAATTGTAACGACATTTAAAAAGCATTTCTTCTTGTTTCATTCTTTGAAATAATTGGCTACTATAGTTTTAACTGTATTATAGCTACTATTCATATTAAAAAAATAGCTTTGATTTAAAAAAAATTAGTTTTGCCTTTATAAGATTGGTTTTATTAAGTGCAAGCAATAAATATTTCATAAATATTTTTTTCAGCAAAGCAATGTCAAAGACAGATACTTCCGCCCAGGTAACTCTTTATAGCGTGACTATATTGATAAACAAGCTTGTTTATGGAAAGGAATAAAAATACACCTTAAAAAGACACGGTACTTAAATGGTGAAATTAGGAGTTCATTTAAGCGGATGACAGGAATGCACTTCTCTGAAACACAATGAAATATATCTCAGAAGATAACAATTAAAACATTATAATACAATGAATTTCAGCTGCTGAAATAAACAAGTTTGCATGATTAGAAAGAGGAACAAGACGCATTTTCATGGGTCCATTGCGAATGATGACTGCTACTCTTCCCTTCCGGCACGTGATTATTCAACCATTCAAAGACTACAGAACAAAAATTGCAGTTGTTATGGAATGTCGAAATGTGTATGTTACAGAGTTTTATGTCATTAATTACACAAAAATGAGATAGAAATTTTAAATTTAATAGCATTACTAGAGTGTGAAATTTAATTTTTTTATATTTACTATTTCTAAATCAGTGCTAAATTACAAATTATCTTATACATTTATTTTAAATAAATGATCCAAAAATATTGATAGATAAAAATGAAACTGTGAAATAATATTTGATAAAAGTTAATTAACCTTGAATAATCACTTATTTGTTTCCGCTAAACAAATTGAATAACATGTTTAACACAACATGTGTTAAGAAATTATATAAGTTTAATTAGTAAAAGCATTGACGAATAAAGAGGTATTTATTTTGGGAGTGCGGAGTGCGAGATCAATTCAAGTTGAATTCGGGCGGAAGTCGGCATGGCTGATATTTCAATGCTTCAGAGGAGTTTCGGGATGGGAGACAATGCACCCTGGCATCTCCCCCCTCTTTCCTATATGCGTCAATTTTATAAGGTCGCAACATTGAATTTATAAACATGTTAATAGGAACCGTGGAAATAATTTATGTGATACTGAAATTGATTCTTTCAGGCTTTGTTATATGAGCACATACCCAGTCGGTTTAGATGTAATTACCCGAGTTTATTTTTCAACAGCTACAATAATTATTGACGTCCCTACGGAAATGAAAATCTTAGCTGATTAGCTATCTCACACGGAGCAAAATTGTCCGATTAATTAAATATCTAATTAAATACATGGGTATCATTTATAACCATGAGCCATATTTCAAAGCAGGTATGGCAATTATTTCTGTGAAGTATGCGAGTTTTGAAAAAATACAAATTGCGAAGACACACCTTAACTATTCATAATGATGTTCAGTTAAGATCATAATATCTTGCTCTTGCTTATTTCTAAATGTTCAATAATATGAATATTCTTTTCCAAATTTATTGCTTAGGTGTGCGCTATAACTCAGTCTGATTTAACACAATGACTCTTCAGCTAATCTCCAATAAAAATTGTCTCAAAAATAGCTTAACAAATTTGAAAGGGTATATACGAGGCCTGTGAGAAAAGTATCCGACCTTATTTTTTTTTGCGAAAACCTGATGGATTTGGATCGCGCGCGCTTGCATGAGCCGACCAGAAGAAAAAGGACCAGGAATCATTTTCCACAAAAATAAATCAAAAATACGTAACTAAAATAAAAATACGTTACTGAAAAACAATCGAAACGAAATTGGAATTGAAACCATGATCGAAAAATTGTTTATAAAATATAATAAAATACTTCAAATACGAAGTAAACGAAAAGATAAACTTATCACTCCGTGATCGGCGTGTGAAAGAATTATTAATCAGCTACTCTCGTGTTTAGCCATGTGTTTTGCATCATCTTCACTCACTTTCAGCCATGACAGTTCTGGGCATGGAGCTTCCCAATTTGCTTCAAGTTACAACAATAGGATTCGGAGTCTATCTTTAATATACGTCATTGGTTCCATCATCATAACAAGTCATATTTTAGGGCTTATTATTGGCAGGAAAACGATTAACTATGACTTTTTATGATGATGTAACAATGTATTAGGTGTTTTTTTATGTTTCTGCGTGCAGGCATTCTCTCTAGGAGGTGTTAACTGGGTGTTTTTTTTTTGGTTTTGTAGTTATCCTATAAAAGCTTATTTTTTTCAAACAAAGACTAAAAAGAATAAGATGAAAGTGTGTGCTTTAAAGTTTTTATTTTATATATTTTATTTATGGCTTGTTTATTAGTTATTATAATGAGTAAAAATTATTGGCAAAATAGGTCTGAGAATTTTAATTTTTAGAAAGTTGTTTTGATTTTTATAGGTTATTTAATATCATTTTTGTATGCCGATTTTGAAAATGAATTCAGTTTTCATCCATCACGCAAGGATTTTTTACAAAATGCAAATAAACAAAATTATCAATAAATAAAAATAATAAATAAATTTTAGAAACTGTTTATTAATTGCGCAAGCGCAGAATGTATTGTTACCTTCCGGAATAGGGTAATTGGGCTCTAAGGAATTTCTATGGTTAGTTGTCAACGACTGTAATACTGTTCGTTTTCATAAAATAACGAGTAAAATGAACATGCAGTTTTGCGAAAAAACCTTACGTGATAGCGCAAAATGTTTTTCAAATTTGCAATCAGCTTGTTGAAATTAGAAAAAATCACTGCAAATTTTCTTGATAATAAAACCATCACCAACCTGGATATTCTGGAATACTATGGGCAATACCAGGATATTCTGGAGAATTACGCGCTTCGAATATAATGGTAGTACTTTGGGGAAGGTTTCATCAGGAAAATGCCTACGCCATATCAAAAAGGTTTAAGGACATCGTTTGGAAACGTTGGTTTGGCCAGCCCTGAGTCATGCTTAAAGATAAGTTGAAGTTTTAAATATACGTACTATATGATAAAAAGTGTTTGGACAAAGAAGATATGAATGTGGAGTGTTTCACCATTTGTTGCAATAACAGTTGGTACTGTGTCGGCAAGGCTATCCAATTTTTGAAATGTTGCAATTGGAAATGCACGCCATTCTTTCAGAAAAGCTGTGATTAGTTTTGTCACAAATGCAGGACGACGTACCCTAGCTCGCAGCATATGTATCAATTCAACGTGTAAGTGTTCGATTGGAAGAGATCCAACTCTGAGCAAGCCAGCCCAGTTCTTCAATAGTCATGTCACTAAACTAGCCCTGCACAATCTGCATTTTACGGACGGTTGAAACAAGAATTGTGTCTCACTAAACAGTTGCAACACACTGTTACAATATGATTAGAATGGCATTGTCTAATACATGAACTTCCAAACTTTCGCCAAGAGGGCCACACAGGGTACTTGACCATTTTTCAGTGGGCAGTAGTAAAAAAAAAAATAAGAAAAAAAGATAAATGACTAGATATGGATATTAAATGAGAAAAGCGCCAATCCACACAAAAACAGTTTATTAACCCAGTTTTTGGCATTAAACTCTATGTGTGGATTAGTGGTTTCCTCATTTAATCTCCTTAGCGTTGTGTCCACTTTTTGGCTTGTCGTGCTATTATTCTAGGTATACGAGTTTTATTATATCAAAAATTTTATAAACTAATTACAGAGTATGTGAGATTAAATTATCGTATATTAATGAAATAACATAACCAGCAAATTCTCATGTTTTCATCACAAATTATAATAAAAACATTAATGTAAATGATGTAACTGTTTGTGTTTATAAAATCTTATTAAACTGAGGTTCAAATTTTGAAATTTTGAAGTAGAGGCTTCAAATGTAAATCAGATTTTCCTTATTTTGACTTGATATATTTCATTCAGTAAATAGTTGTTCGCAACGATACATTGTTCCAAAATTGAAGATAGATTTACAGGCAAATTTCTTCAAATTTGGAAAGCTCAGTTCAAAAACTTATAAAACTTGACCAAGTTTTGTTCCTTGTGTTTATATTTAATATATTCATTTGCCTAAAGTTCAATAATTTCCCATAGAATATGACTTGGGGCATCAGCAACATCACAGTCAAACAATTCTGAAACAAGCTAATTTCCCTAGCACTGGCATCCAAATCAGTGGATCGCTTCTGAAATTGACGTTTAAGATCTGAAATAATTAAATTTGCGAACGGAAAAAATACTTTTGCTTCACCCTTTTTATGCAGTTCGTACTGCAGTCGTTAAGCCATGTCAGAGGCCCTTTGGGCGCCTTGAGAACTCTGACGACGCTGGTCACAAGTCCGGATAACGGAGGAGTGTTGGATTGAAGGGGTGTAGATACCCCCATCCGTAAAAGCGTAAAAGACATTTAAGAATGGCACGATGATGATGATGATGATGATGATGATGATGGCATGTAAGCAAAGATCATTCACCTGTCCTACCGCAGACCGGTACTTTGGAGACCCTCGGTATAAAATTTGGATAAGCTTCCGTACTAATCTCTAGATGATAAACAACTTCAAAACATTGAGCCCACCACCAAATTTTACTCCAAATTTGTGATACAGTCAGTAAAGTAAACGCCTTTCTCCCAGCAATCTCTACACTCACATTTGTCCATCTGACAAACAGATATACTCGGGCGATTATAGGATGACATGGCCATTCCCACTTACTGATGGCAAGAGTAGTCATATGTCCGACGCAGCCAATTATCTTTAACCATAGCCTCTCTTCCTCAGCCTTTGTTCTATTTCTTTTAAAAGAAAGGTTTAGGAGAGCGCAGCGAGAGAAACAATTGTGAATGTTCATAGGTATTTCGAAGAAGAGCGAATTAATGGATATTCAATAGATATCGGTTAAAAAACAAATGTTTTGGAAAAATCGCTCAGTTTCCATGGCAATAGAAACACCCAAGCCCAAGTATAGTGAAGCGTGATTCATCTTCTATAATACACATCGCCATTGCTTAAAACCGTTCGACCATCTGCTTACTATATTTGTCTTTATATTATAGTTGACATGTCTGCGAAAACGGAAAAAAAAGTTCGGTATTTATTATTATTATTATTATTATTATTATTATTATTATTTACTGTGTGTCTTTTAATGTACTTTCGACTGTAATATGGGACCCTGAACGTTATGAAATGTAATCGTTTGTGTATTTGCATATGTTCTTCTGAAATAATAAATGATTTTGCAAAGGAACAACAAATAATGTATGAATCTCTTTTATTAACAAATAAAGAAATGCAATGTTTAATGAAATATAACGTTAAATACAAATAATAAATGCAGATTTCAACACTTGAATTAATGTGATCCGAATTTCTACTTCCATTTTCCCAGAAAGGGAACCGTTTCAAATTACTGAAGGAAACTAGAGAAAAGGAAAAATATTAAAAATGACATTTTTAGATTATAAAATATTAAAAAAAAGAAAGCTCACATTTAAAAAATACTAATTCAAAGGGAAGTAAGCAAAGTTTAACTGGCTCCTATCTGAACACCTAAAATAGAGGAGCACCGAGCCTTCCTGAAAGTGCATTAGAATGGACGATCAAGGTGAACGATATATGGTTACTGGTATATGATTAATCATCCATTTCTTAATAATTTAGACGTGCTGAGTTGAAAATGACAATAAAACCTTTTTGATTATTGCCTTAGTTTATATCGAAATATCAACTTTAATAACTTACCTTATATAACGGTTTTTACAGTTATGTCTGTGTTTTAATGTTTTTATAATGTTTTTTTAATATTATTTTATTGTTTCCTTGTATGCCTCGATTGTACACAATTATTTACAAATCCGTTATCAACGTTGTAAAATTTCTCTGCATTTCCTTATTCCATTGCATAGAACTTTTCTGTATTGAAAATTCTGCTATATTCTAAAGCATGATAATAGATCCAAACCGTTAATTTCAATTTCTCGGAGACATTCTTGATGGAGTTTGCTTATTTAAAATCTTTATCAGATAATACTATTTAGTATATTTGCATCATCGGACTTAGAGCTTACAATATAAATAAATACATGCTTATTATTCCCTCTTAGAGTGTATGAACATTTTCATTTAAATTGTCGACTTCGAAATTGTTTTCCTCACAAACAGTGGATTTTCATGGGAATAGAAAAAATTGTAAGGTCTCACCAAATATTTATTTAACTGCTTGGAAAAACGTCATCGGATAGACCTCAGAAACAGAGTACGCAATATCAAATTTAAAGTCACGTGTCTTTTATCGGTATAAATGGTTGGTATCTACTCCTTCGAAGTCGGTAAAATCGTATACTAGTGAAATATGTACTCGAAGAGAACTGACATAGTGTGAACGAGGTGTTATAAAAGTAAGCCATGCTCGATGTAATGTGTGTATTAAACAACAAGTCTGAAAGATTAGTTTAAAAGTTATTTGTTATTTTCGAGTTGAAGTGATTTTGAAAAAGTACACGAAAAGACAGAAGAAATAAATAAATATTGAACAATTAAAGGAATAATGGGAAATTAGTAATCCCATCTTCTCAAAAACAAAACATTTTGTCTAAAACATTTTTCTCTGAACTTATTTAATTTTGAGTTTATCAAAGTAATTCTCTGCTTATAAGAATGATGGGTCTCCTGCAAGAGGTGCACTGTAAACATTATCTTAATTATAATGGGAAGATGGTTCAAGGAGGAGCTTATTCACGCCATATTTTCGGATGTTAATAATTAAATACAGAAAAATAATACAGAAAATTCATCGGGACTGGACTCGAAGCCCAGACGCTTTAAACACTAATCCACCACCAATTATTAATTCTCATAATAATATACTGTAAATCGGAAATCACTTCTCAGATAATTCTTATGTGAAAACTCGTGTTAATCTTGAAAAGAGATTCTTAATTGTCAAATTCGCATTCAGCACTCTCAAATTAGTTAAACTGGGCTACATTAGTTTTTAAAGCATCTTGGATATAGAATAGTAAGTGTTACTCACCCTGTGTACATCCTTTCTTCGATAAAATACCCGTTATCGGAGTCGACGCTGTCTTTAAATATAATAGACATAGGGATCATAATAATATTCCCTCCTGTTTTCATAGGACGGGTAATTATAGCGGTCACGCCACTTTCTAATGAAAACAAATTCATTAAAAATCCATTATGTTAAGTAAGTAAATACATTTTCTTGGATTTCCTCCTCCCTAAAGTTATACTTAGCAAAATGATTAACAGATTATTAGCTATGATAATATTAGCGACTAAATTAAAGAATAGTATTGAGCTATCTTAGCTAACTAACTAACTAACTTTAATCCGTGAGTTCAAAAGGAGATAGATTAGCGTACTTAATAGCACCAACTATAAAGTCGCAACATCTTAAACTATTCATTTTTGAACATCTTAATAAGCAGGCATAAAGTTTCCAAAATAAAAGGTTTCACTTCACTGTTATGAACCTAACTGTCATTAATAGCCATCCTCTCGAAGTAGAGAGAACAGCCTCGACGAGCCGAACGAGTATCACGCATTTCAGCCAGAAGCAAGTTATGGTTGTAATGGACCAGTTATCATTTTCATTACATTGCCGCCGATGAATCATGCTTTCTCATTCATCGCCTTTAAGGCAGACTGCGGAAATGATACAAACAACCCTCGTCCTGTATATTATCGAGTTAAAGGCTGGTTGCGGTTCTGCTATGGTCTGTGGAAGTTTTCATGCAAGGCAGGATGTTTCAGCCCAATCACGCCAAATACGGAAAATAAAGGGGGGGGGGGGGCCCCACCGGTAAACCCATCCCCGAAGAATGCACAAAATAAGTAAGCCCAGCAAAATTTTTGGGAGGGCAGAAAGTATCATGCCCTCCTCCCCGCATATTCGGCGCCTATATTCCCGATCCTCATCCAGAAGAACTTTCTCCAAGTCTGTTCGAGTGGGTCAGGTACGTTTCGGCGGCACTTCCGAGAATGTCTCTTTAAGTCCCAACACTCCTCCCTGCCTTAATCTGGCGAGTACCGCTGTGATGGCCGCCATGGCCGCATCGACTTTCGAGGTGCGTGGAAAGCCAGCTGAAGCCCTGGATGGCTATCATTAGCTTCTGGGGCAACTCCTTTACTAGGCACTTCGCTATGGTCGTCTCGCGCGGGCGTTTCGGCGCAAGACTGATTCGACGCCGGCCGATTCGGCGCTGACCGTTTTGGCGCAGACCGTTTCGACGCCAGTTCAAAACTCCCAGTTTTGAAATGGTTTCTATGCTCTCTTGCCCAATAAGCAACGCGCCACATGCAAGAGAATATTCGAGTTACTAAAAGAAAAGGAACCCGCATTCAGGCCCACTTCGATCAGCTGTGATTTTGAACAAGCTGCGCATAGTGCTTTGAGGGACGTATTCCCCGATGTTCAAGTAAGAGGATGTTTCTTTCATTTAGCTCAAAATAAGCGAAAACATCTAGCTGGGTTGGGTTTCAGTAATATGTATAACACTAATCCACAGTTCGCTTTAAAAGCTAAAATGAGTATTGCCCTAGCCTTTATGCCTTTGAATAAGATCGACGAATATGCGGATGCTCTAGCGAATAAGTTGCACCAGAACTTCAAGATATACTTAACTGAATGTTGGTCGTCAAAACAGACGAGGAAATGGAAGACGAACTTTGGAATCTTTATCCCCCCCTTCCCCCCCGAGATTTGGAAGCTTTATTTCAGAACATTAAACGGAGAAGAACGCACAAATACTCATGCAGAGGCTGCCCACCGCAGATTAAAATATGAACTTGGAATGCAACATCCTACCATATGGAAATTTACAGATGAATTGCGTAAAATTCAGAAAGGCAGAGATGCATATTATGAAGCATCACTAGCTGGCCAAGAACCACCGCGGAAACTAAAAAAATATAGAAATGTAGAGAGTAGAAACTGTTATGAGATTTGAAACCATGGATGCTACTGATTCTTTAGAAGCATTTCTCACAATTTCCAAATGAGCTAAATAAATTATTTTTTTTTAGTTTTCTTTTTAAATAACCAAATGACGAATTTTATTTTCTAATTTCTGTATTTTTTAAAAAATCAAATGAATAAATTCTAAATAATAAATAGATCATCAAATGAAGAACTAAATAAATGTTTATTTCCTTTTTGAATTCAAGAAAATTTTATAACAAGTTCTTAAACTTCACTATTTAATTAAAATATTTACGGTGCTAGACAATAGCAATGAAACCACAATTCCACAAATAAGGAATTCCATAATATGTAGAATTGTAGTTTCTGTGCTTATTTTGTTTGTTTCCACCGTTTGTCCAGTTTTTGGCATTATACCATTACTGTACTAATATTTATAGCAATGAAGGTCATGGATCAACCAAAAAAGGAGTCATGCAATCGCTGAAACCAGTTATGCACGGCAGAGGGGGGTTCTTTTGTTTTGGGTGAAACAAAGGGATATCTTTTCTCATTGTTATTCTATTAAATGAAATTGGTTGCATCTCATTTTTTTAATTGGAAATGAATAGGAACTTGAGGGTGCTCTATCTGATGGAGCACCTTTCATCATCTCATATATGCAAATTGGGACACGTTCAAATTCCATCTCGAAAACCGTAAGAAATACACAAAAAAAATTCCAATTGCACATTTGTTCATCAGCAAATTCCAAACAAAGCAAAAAAGTTCACCAAAATCCGATGAACGGATCACCACGATCCTCATTGCAAGCTCCGCAACAGGACAATTGGCTGTTCTGCTCTTTGTTGCTTACAAACAGTCATCTGTTGCTTTCCATCAATCCAGATAGTGTTCAATGTGATGTCCACTTGCACCATAGCATAATTCCGCACGACAATTCAACAACGGCCCTCTATAGAACTACAAGACTGGGGAGGTTGGACTGCCGCCAAAACGGCCGAATCGGCCCGCGCCGAATCAGTCTCGCGCCAAAACGCCCACACCGAATCAGTCTCGCGCCAAAACGCCCACACCGAAACGTCCCATTCCGTGTTCGAGTACCGTCGATTACTTTATTATTTAAGTTGATAATGTGACATATCTTATCAATAGGATTAGGAACCTTAGGTCCTAAAAACATGTAAAATATGTAGGTTCATATTCCCTTGAAATTACTGA
The DNA here is from genome assembly GCA_023313115.1 of Rhysida immarginata. Classification (NCBI taxonomy): domain Eukaryota; kingdom Metazoa; phylum Arthropoda; class Chilopoda; order Scolopendromorpha; family Scolopendridae; genus Rhysida; species Rhysida immarginata. The sequence continues at coordinate 3,769,543 of JAHWFO010087465.1, read as the reverse complement.
AATATTTCCTTTAAATGCATAAATATTCTCTTAAAATTTAAGTACTTCTTAACAAACAAATGGGTATGAATAATTAGAAATTTCATCATTTTATTAATTTCGAACATTACAATGACTAACAACGTTTAGCTTCACGTTTTCTAGGGTAAATAGATTTGTACTGTGAAAATGATCTTTCTTTGAAATAATAGGGGCTTTGGAAAATGCAGTAATTGTTTCTGGTCTGGGATGTAATACTTTCACCGGGTAAAATTTTGGAAATGAATTGTAACTACACTCCAATCTGGGTTTTTATCAAGAACATCTTTTAGCTTTGCATGGATAAGTAATTGTTTAGGTGAAACTAGCACTGATTCGATTGCTTCCACAACCTTCAACACAATAGCATCTGCTTTATCTTCAAAAATCCTAAAATCGGAGGGAACCTCTAATCCACAAGGAGATTAATTTTTGTTCCTAAATCCTTCCAAATTTTTATGCTGTCAATAAGAAACTCGTTCTTACATACATGTGCAAAGTTTTGTTGCGTAATCTGATCTTTGATTCCCCTGTGGTAATAGGGACTGTAGAAGCAAAATTTGCTCATGCATCTTCTCCATGTATTGTATTGATGCTAAGTGAATGGAAGTGTTTAAATGTTGTAACACTTGTGATCTTTTTCCAGCAGTTATGCTTTTGTTACAGGATTTGCAGAAAAGAACTCTACCATCTGTTTTTACTGCTGGCATTTTGTAAGTGCATATCTCTTCTCTTTTGGCATGGTTGACTTTCAATGGAATATAGTTATAGCAGAAATTAAAATAATATCGCAAGAAGCCAATTGGCCTCTCGGCTATAGGACAAAATGCAATCAAAATGTGCCTTTTAGGTCTGATAATCCCAAATATGACACAAACCATTAAAAATGCGTTTTTAGGTCGTTATAACTCTTAAACTAAAACACATATATTAAAAAAATACACATTTTTATGCATATCTTTTAGTACTGAAACAATGAACAAAATATGATTTTACTTAAGGTTCCTAAGCCTACTTATCAACAAACAAAGCGATTTAGAAAGAAATGTTTCAAATTAAAATTGTTTGACTTTAAGTGACCATATAATATTATTGGAAAAAATGGAAAGAAAAATTCCGCGCCGTGGATTCGAACCAGGAACCACGAATATCACGCTTGTTCTCCCAACTGAGCAATCGCGGGGACGGTAAGGTTAGCTTTGCTGTATCGTTCCCGCGATAGTCCATGGAGAGGCGATGGGAATGATATTCATGATTCCTCGCCGTGGAATTTTTCCATCCATTTTTTTTCCCAAGAATATCATTACCTTATGCTTAGAGCATTAACTCCAGTTTTTATTTTTATTAAAATCTTATGACCATATAATGTATTAAGAGACCTAATAAAAGGAGGAAACCCAATTTCATTATTTGTCTTTAATTTGGAGGACGTTTATAGTCAAAGACTTCAAAAAAATAAATTAGTGCAATTTCTTATTGGCTAAGGGCAATCAGTAGCTTTGGTGAATAAAATATTTCAATTTTGTTTGAAATTATGACATACAGGTTCGGATGGTTTTCTTGTAAAATACGGTATGAAATATATCAAAGAACTCGTAACGACGTGTCATGGATGAATATATAAGAGTAATCAATAAGTTTGAAGGTAGTCGAAATTTATTCACTGGAAACTGTTCTGATGTTTTCAAAAACGATTCAAAAATTTAGGAAATATTATATTTCAAATGGTTTATGTGATGGCGACTACTTTACATTAGTATGCCATTCCTTAGTGGTTTATTTTATACAAACTTTATTTTATTATAATTAAAAATTCAGCTATTATTCTAATGAATAAAGTTCTTCTTTTAGAAAAAATTAAAATTTAAAATACTATTATCGTATTTAAGTTTATGGTGGAGATGAAAATAATTTTTACTTACTCATTAGCAATGACATCTGCTTTTGCTATCTTTTGCATTAGCATAACAAGAACGTCTAAAACTTCGTCAGGATTTCGGATTTCAATCGTCACCGATCTCCTGCACGAAGATAAAAACAAAAGCTCAGAGGTGATTGAGGGAATAAACTTCAAACCAAGTTCTAGATAATGAGATAATTCATTGATTATAAATAGAAAAGAAAATTCCACAGCCTGGATTCGAACCAGTAACCTTTGGGCTTGGTTAGAGCAGTTATCTTTCCTTAGGCGTAATGTTCATTAAAAGGATATGATTAAGAAACTTCTTTTACTTATCTGTGTTTATTTGTATGAGAATAGCACTATATTCATGGAGATAGAAAGGTTTCTTTAAAAAAATCGGAATTGACTTCATATCGGCGTAAGGAGAAGAAATTTATACTTGTGCTCTGTCCAAAGATAAAAATTTGGAGAAAACCCCTTGTCGTTTTGCTTATTTTTGAGAGTAACTGAAATTCAACTCATTCTATCGATTTTTCATGATATTTGCTATGGCTTTTTATAAGAGTAGCTCCATACGTTTGGCTAATAAATTACGCAAAAGACATTTTGATAACGGTTGCGCATGCGCAGTTAAACATTATTTAGTAAAACTGCTCATATTTCATCAAATATTTAATATTTTTCTATTGTGATTGCAGGGCGTTGTCTCTACTATAATTTGTCAAGTTTCCTGGAAATGGCATTGCATTGGGTTGAAAAGCCTGCATGTTATAAACTAAATATTACGATTTTTTTTAAAGAAACCTTTCTATCTCCATGAATATACGTGTTATTCTCATGCAAATAAACACAGATAAGTAAAAGAGGCTTCCTAATCATATGCTATAGCTAGAATGCATTTCAAGCATTATTTTTTACAGGGTGATCCCAAACATTATTTTTTTGGTTCATTTTATTGCTGGTCCCCTATTTCCCTTCGGGACAAAAACCTTCGTTAAAATATATGAGGTGTAACGTGCTCTTTACACCCCTCAAGTTTTAAGATAATTCATCAAGTATTTTTTTACATATTCGACAAAACGTCTAAAATCGATATTTTGTCCGGTCATTTTAGGCAATGTAGTGTATGTAATGAGTATTCAACTGGCGGATAGAGACCACTTGAAACCTCCATGTGGCCCGTTTCAGACGCTCCGGTTTTCGCCGTTCGCCGTATCCGGCACGGCGCGGTGTACACAAGTGAAGACACGCCGTGTACACAAGTCATAGGCGCGGTTTTAAGCCGTGTTCTTCTCTGCATCCCGCCAATTTCATTCTTGCCGCAATGCAAAATCAAGAGAAGCGTTCTCTAGTGAAGAAGAGGAGATGGGTTCATTCTTAGTAATTCAGTGTCTTCCATAGCGCAAAACTTTATTGATAAGATACAAATTAAGATTACATTCAATGATAAACGTTCGTTAGTTAATATAATTCTAATGTCTTTACCCCTATTCTAGTCGTTCTTAACTCTGGTCGGTTGCTGCCTGTTGCTTGTCTCTTGCTGCTTGGCACCCGTTCTTTCTCTACGTTTCCGCACACAAAGGTACCTGGGCATCCTGTAATCTCTCCTTTTCCTATTGTCTACGCCTCATTTTTTAGGTTACTCATCTTTTAGTGATACCCAACAGAAATAAAAACCGCGGCCGTATGAACGGCGGAAGCTGTCATGTCTGAATGTGTTCGTTTATCTCATGTACTTAACAATTATTTAAATAGTTAAATTAGCAAAATTTTAGTAAGGCAATATTTAGTTAAAGAAACGAAGACATTGTCTACCGTCTTTGCATCTCCACTTTTGACACTTGGCTGTATATTAATGCCAAAAAGAAATACATGAACAGTGATATTTTTGACATCTTTAAACAGTCCAGAGTTCGGAAAAACAGGTGGGATGTTTCTACAAATTTAAAGAAACACTTGTTAATATTTAATACGCCATAATATGCCTTAAATCTTAAATCTGCTTTTACGTTCTTTTATAAATTTAAATGTGGGTAGTCTCCGTTTAATGGGGAAAATTAAGATATAATAAAAACAAAAAAATAAAGTCACCAATCTTGAAAAACGATGAAG
>JAHWFO010087465.1:3749644-3765110 GCA_023313115.1 Rhysida immarginata | reverse complement strand
CTTCATCGTTTTTCAAGATTGGTGACTTTATTTTTTTGTTTTTATTAAATTTTAATTTTACGATTTTCCCCATTAAAAGGAGATTAACCACATTTAAATTTAAAATTAATCATTTAAACTCCTTAGTTCTTTTATAAAGTTTAATAAGTTTGCTTTACAGATAAAACTTTAAAAAGCCTGCTGACGTTCATTGTGTGAGAGTAAAACCAGGCGGAAATTATATATTTAATTTGTGATATGAAGATAATAAATATATATGAAGATTAAATAACATTATACAGGAAATTAGGTATAAAATAATTATAAAAATTCTCAGAAGGAAGTAGGATTTACGAAGTAATAATAATTATTTAAGAGAAAAAAATTGGGAATTTAACCTTAACTAATCTAAAATATGGATGTAACCAATCAATGATATATAATTAAAATATGTGATACAAACGATATTGCTATAAGCCTTTTGCAGATATTGCTGTCTCTTTCTATGGCCAAAAACACATGATCCTTGCATTTCAATTTTCAGGGTTCAATATTTATTAGCTTAACAACAATATCTAATTAATCAGCATCTTTATTTCCAGTTAAAGTAACCGTAATTTCAATTTCGATTGAGTACAATTTTTATGGTTTCCACTGAAAAGGAAGTAATAAAACTCATGTGTAGCGTAAAACATGATCACATTTTCCAAAAAGTCCGCTTTTGGAAAAAAAAAGATAAATGAAAATATGATAAATGGGAAAAAAATTCAATAGATAAATAACAAAAAATGAAAATCTATTTCTAAGAATTTTTATGCAATGCGACAGAAAACAGATCCAATGTAATTTAAAACAGGATTCAATCATATTTTTTTATTTATGTTATGTGTTTGATTAAAAGATGTATCACATTTAATAGGAATTAAAATTTTTAATAATTTTTATAAGATTGATGATATTTATAGAAAAAAGACTGACATAAGCTTTCCTTTACACATTCATTGTACAGGCTTGCTTAATGATTAATCTGGTCAATGATTAAGCTAACATTGGAATAAAGTAATAAATGTAAGAAAGATTCACTACCTGGACTCGAACCAATGATCACGAATTATCGTGTCACTGCTCTAACCAACTGAGCTATTGTGGAGTCGCTAACTGCTATGCTGTCTAAACGTGTTCGCGATAACGCAATTGGTTTCATGATAATGAAGCCCCACCGTGGGTACAATCTTGACGTGGTGGAAGGACTTGAGCGCTTCAATAATGAGTACGGACATCTACTCCAAGTAGGCCTTAGCTGAGGGGTCAGATTAAAATGTCCGGTCGATCGTGGACGCGCTCAGGAGGTCGATGCCTACAATAAAGGTTTGGAGGCCTTCAATGACTAGTACATCTATCCGCATGTTTCCGACATTGGAGGAAAGGGAAAGCTTTTCAGAAATAACACATTATTTTGGCCCTTGCTTCTCTGAATGATGGACAGCCAAAAACTAACCCCTTCATGTTAATCGACTGTCGTTGTTCCTCGGAGCTTCGCCTGTAGGGTTAGGTGTAGCCCTATTAGTTTTCTGATATCCCTAGTACCAATTTACATTCACATGTTTGGCTGTGGGAACCCAGAGGGCTGAAATTATTTCTGTTTATGAAAACAATAAACCATTAATGAATGATACAATCAAGTACCGAAAGGCTAAATGGATACTGTCACATGAGCCACTGAAGAACTGTAAAACTTCTAATTTGTAATTTATATATATTTGAAATGAAGGAACTGGTCGTAACGGAGGCGTGTTCAATTCATCGCCAACAATGCGATCGTTATGCCCTCGTACCAGGAATGAGTGAAATATTAAATGAAAAATTAAGTTGTATTCGTTCGTAACTCGTCATTATGAAATGATAGATATGCAAATTACCTATCTTTTCCTTTACCTATCCCTTCATTCCTTTCACGTATTATGAATTCGTCGACAAAACGAACAACTAGCTTCTATTGTTTGCATATAGATGCGACGTTTATGTGTATTCTGTTCAGCACTTTTCTTCTTTGTAATTGGTAATCTAAACCACCTTCTAATTATGAATATATTGATTTTTATAGTTTTCGGAAGTATTCCTATATTAGTTTTCATTGTTTGAAATGGAACGACCGCACGCTAATGAAGCGCACACGAGCTGACGAACGCGCGCAAGCTAACGAAGTCTGCGCGTGCAACAACAATGCCTTCGTAACGGGCGAGAATCCAAGGGTAGCCTTAACAATGCTGGAAGAGCCGATTTATTTTTTCGTTAATAATTTTGGAATTTTTGCATATTCAAATTTAAAATGCATTTTAATAACAAATCAAATACAATTTCAGATTTGTAATTACAAATATTTTGCAGCAATTTGATTAGAAATATTGGTTCATAATAAACCACGATTTGTTGCGCACTTTTCTGCAAATCGTTTTAAAAGACCATTATATTTTTTATTCAGAATCAGAATAACGTGCTATATTTTCACAGTTACTTCTAAAAAATTTACATTTTTATTATTCAATCAATTTCTTTGTATTTATTTTCTTCATTATTTTTTGTGGACTTTTCCAAGCAGTTATTTAGACATGTGCCTATGTTGACGCACTCATAGAAGGCTGGATCCAGTTTTTATTGTTATCACTGGCTAGAAATTACCTTTCGATAACATTAGGCCTAACAGCAATTTGCTTTTGATAGCAGTTAGCGTTTGATAACTAAGCCTAACAACAATTACCTGTTGGTAACATCAGTTAGACTTAAAAATTAATTGCTATTGACAACAATTAGATGTTCATTTATTAGGCCTGAATGCAATTTGCTGTTGTTAAAAATTACCTTTCAATAACATTAGTCCTAACAGCAATTTGTTTTAATAGCAGTTAGCTTTTGATGACTTTAGGCCTAACAATAATTAGATGTTGGTATAACATCAGTTAGGCTTAAAAATTAATTGCTATTGACAACAATTAGTTATTTTTTTAGGCCTAATGACACTTTGCTTTTGATAACATTAGGCCTAACACCTACTTGCTATTTGTAGCAAGTAGATTTTGATTATGGTAGGCCTAATAACAATCACCTATTGATAACTTTAGGCCTAACAGCTATTTCCACTAGATAGCAATTAACTTTTGATAAGGATAGGCCTGCCAACAATTAGCAGTTTTTAATATTAGGCCTAACAGCCTAATACTAAGAGCATTGAGAATAATCATTATCAATAGGCTACTGATAATTAGCTACTGAGAATAATCATTATCAATAGGCCTAAGAGCATTGAGCGACAATAATGGTGACACCAATTTTTTAACTGATGGTGACACCAATTTTTGCATCACTGCATAATTATACAAGTGATATTTTATCTTGGCCCGTTGCTAGGAATTGATTGATTTATTACATGTTTGATTTTGGCTTTAAAATTTTCCAAAGAAACATTCATGGTATCATTAGATCAGATACAACTGAACCAGTTTCGACCATCTTGAACTTATTAATATTCGTTATATTCATTCATGACGCGTCGTTACAAGCTCTTTGAAAATTTCTAAGAGCACGTGCCAGTTAACCATTTCGGCCATTTTCGAACAAAATTTATCAATTGGCGAAACAGTACTTAACAATGTTATATTCGTTCATGGCTCGTCGTTACGAGTGGTTTGATATATTATTTACCATAGCATTGAAAATTTCTAGGGGATATCAAACTAGTACCATTAGAGCGCATGTCATTGGACCAATTTCGACCATCTTCGAACTTGGCAGTGCCATTTCCTATATCTATCGATTGGTGAAAACAGATTTTTAAAATCTTTCATACTTTCTGATTTCTCGAGTTACGGACGGACGGACGGTCGGACAAGCCAAAGCATAAAGAACCTTTCGGTACTTAATAATGAGGAAGGTAGAAATAATTAGAAAGGGATCACGGGAAATTGGCATGAATTGGCGTAATTAAACTTTATCATCGAGTTGAATTAGTCCACCAACAGACACGTGATGCAAGAAATAAAACTTTATTTTTTGTTTTGCGCATATCACATAAAAAATTCAGAACATTGATTGTTTACGCAAAGAGAACTGCCTGGGAAGTCATGCATAGCAGAGGACTTAGTTATGGCATTTTATCTGCCGTGTAACAAACGGCTTACACATAGAAAATATCTCTAACTCTCTCATACAAGCTAATACGCAAATTCTGATTCTGTAAGGGCCATTTAACTAAGATTTTCATAATAAAAGAACATTTTAACTATACAGAGTTACTTAATTTCACTATCAAACAATTGTTCTTTTTTGGGATATCCTTTGTACTCATTTATTATGTTTCCCTTTGGCCACTTTTGAGATGATAGAAACACTTCTGAATTAGTTTCTTCGATTTGAATAAAAAATGACGAATAACTATTAAATCTAGTTTTCAACTTTAAACATTTTACTATTTTAACATCACACCTTTCAGAAACCGATTTGGCCACTGTATCAGATGAATATTGAGGATTTAATCGTGAGATAAAAAAAAAAAACGTCTACTACTACTATTACTACTACTGCTAATAATAATAATAATTCAATTCAATTCAAGTTTATTGCCGTTCAAACAACACCAATGTGCCAAGACAGAACAGTAAGAGGTACACAAAGCAAAAGATTAATAAATCTTGCAAATTGCCAAAAGGGTAATAAAGAGATAAGTAGCACTAACAAACAGAACAATATAATTTGACTGAAAATAAAATGTACAATTGATTACAAATTGATTTAAAATAAGAAGTTAAATAATAATAAAAAATTGTAAAACATGGGCAACAATAGTTTTATGCATAAAATACAGACGGCATAGCAAAATAAAATATGACTAAATACATGTATAAATAACAAAAGAAATGGAAATGCCAAACATTGAAAAGGAATTACAAAATAAAATTAGAATAAAACTTAAGATCTTTACATTATTTAAGGAAATAATTAAGTAATTAAAAAATATCAAAATCGGAATGGTACAGATTGTATTCATATTGGATCATGTAGATCGTTGACCGTTGAGCATGGGCATGTTTATAAAGTGGCGGTTTGAAAAGTGCAGCAGATTGCCTATTTCGGCGAATAGGAGCATAGAAATGGAGACCTTGTACAAAGTCTGTGTTAATGGGTCATTTGATGATCTTACGTAGAAAGGTCATATCTCTTTGGAGTCGGATGTCACGTAATGGCGTAAGGTGGTTGTCGTAATTAGGGAACTTTCGTTTGAGATACTGGAGGAAGATAGATTGCACTCTATCGAGGACTACATCTTGCTCCTTCGTGCAACCATTCCAGACCTCACTACAGTACATAAGCTGCGGGAGTACAATACTTTTATAAAGTAACAGAAAAGTTTGAGGAGTAGAAAAAGTATGTCCGTGACGCATAATTGCCCCTGCACAACGCAGAGCTTTAGTGCGTACGTGGTTTATCTGCGGATTAAAAGTGAGCTTATCGTCAAGAATGACTCCAAGATCACGGATTTGATTGACAGTCTTAATAGTAGCATTGGTGACAGTAAAAGCATTGGATTCGTTTTATTGGTAAAGGCAACGTGCGCACATTTTAAGCCATTAATGCTAATTTTAAGCTATAATAATAATAATAATAATAATAATAATAATAATAATAATAATATAAACAAATATAATAATTTCAACACGAACTGTAAATTAAACTTAATAATAAATTGACTAAAATTTCATAAGAAATGAATAAAATGAAAATAATATAAAAGAATAAATACATTAAAAAGTAAACAAATTAAATAAAATTATTAAAAAAATTATATTCAAATAATTAATCATAATTCGATAATTAATTATAATTAAACATAAATAAACTCCTTTTAATAGAAAAACGAGATTAAAAATAAAATAAAATACAAATAACCCTAGCTCCTCTGTGTCCGTCGTCAATCTACAATCTACTTTACCTGCTGATAGGAAAGAACTCATTTTTATCCTCTGGATGACTTACAAGACTTCACCTGGCTTCTTACCTACTTCATTTGGTTACTTCTTGGCGAGTATGGCAGTGAAAGCATTATCTAGCGAAGAGAAGCAAGTATGTAGAAACGATAATGGTCTTGTAGCAGGGAGGGAAGAAAGTAGAAGCAAGTAGCACGATAGTTGTCTTGTAGCAGGAAGAAGATGATTTGTAGAAGTCTTGTAGGGATCAGATAATAACAGAAAGGTAAACCACAAGAGAAAATCAGCACAGGTGAAAGAAATAGGAAGAAAATTCTATTTGTCCCGTTTCTGTTGGGTTTCCAAGTCGTTTCTAATTTTCTTCCTATATGTGCTGTTCTTCTCCTGTGATTTACCTTTCTGTTATACCTGATCCCTACAAGACTTCTACAAGACCATCATCTTCCTGCTACAAGACCATCATCGTGCTACTTGCTTCTCTTCGCTAGATCATGTGGTGACTTTATTTATTTCTTTTATTTTATTTTTAAGCTTGTTTTTCTATTAAAAGAAGTCTATTATCACAACTCCTCCTCTTATACATGTATAATTAATCATAATATAAAATGGGTTTATTTCATTTATGGATGGTTAGATATTGCATGGCATCCATAAAAGTAATCGACTAATTCTCCTGGTGACTTGAATTTTGGCTACGTGTATTCTCCACAAGGTCAACGATCCAAGAGTTATATAGTTATCATTGCTTTATATTGAAGAAATTTATACCTCCCTTGAAACTGGTGTTATTACGCCAAAGAAAAAATAAAATTAAACTTTATTTATCCGTTTGTTTTGTTTTAAAGGTATTTCTTCATATTAATTAAGAAAATAATTATTTAAATATTTATATAAAAGTATTGCTAAGTGTATATGAAGTTCATGTTCCAAGCACACTTCGACTGCTAATTCATGGAAATAACCATAACGAACAGTGCTCATGATTACATAACTGGACGCGAAGCAAGTGACGAGGTCCTGTCTCATTTTTGTGCAACTGTTTCTTTGGTATAAAGTTAAGTTGAAGCAAAATATAGTTTCGCGCAGCATTTGTCGTTTCAAGTGGTGCCCAGACGGAATATTTTAATTCCGATATCTTATCGATGATTAATTTGCAGTCCCATTCTATTTCACATCTAAATTGATCTGTCTCATTTTGTAAACCAAGAAAAACACAACGATACCTTTAGGAATAGTGGTAATATATAAATTCATCGCATATATTAAGCCTTTTGGGAACTGGGGCAGCATTATACAGGGTGATTCAAATCGTATGTAAAACAATTTAAGGGGGTATTATAAAGGTCAAGGTAAACACAAAGTCGTATTAACATGGGTCCAATTTTTTTTTTTTTCAAATTACAACACATTTCCACATTTGGGGTGATCAAAATCCACACGGAGTCCGACAACGACACTTCCAGCAACGTTTTAATGTAAATGTGTTGGCGGGTATTTTAAATGGCCAACTACTGGAGCTGGAGTTTCTGCAGGAACGTCTGAATGCCCAGAGATATGCCGATTTCCTGGAAAACAGACTGCATGAACTCTTAGAAGATACACCTCATGCATCCATTAACAGATGTGGTTCCAACACGATAGGGGCCCCTCCTTATTTTGGTACAGTTGCTACTGAATGGCTTAACATGCACTTCCCTAACAAATGGATTGGGCGAAATGGGCCCATAGCATGACCACCTCGCTCACCGGACCTTAATCCACTGGATTACTGTCTGTGTGGACATTTGAAACAGATAGTGTACAGTGTCCAGATAGACACACGGGCACCATTAGTGGCCAGAATAATAGCATCGGCTGACGAAATTAGACGTGATCATGAGGTAATGACAAACGTATACGAGTCACTTATTCGACGCTGCAATGTCTGCATTCAGCTCAAGGAGGCCACTTTGAACATTTCTTGTAACTCGAAAAGAAATAAAAATTGGACCCATGTTAATAGGACGTTTTGTGTTTACCTTGACCTGTATAATACCCCCCTTAAATTGTTTTACATACGATTTGAATCACCCTGTATTTTTTCCAATTGACCTCAAAGCACAATTTTCTCATGTTTTTTCACAATTTTTCATACATCGGTACTTCTTACTGCTGTTATAGACTTCCTGATGTGATTATTATTTGCTTTATAACAAAAACATTTTTTACAAAAGAATATCATACTCTAACATAACGCATATAACCGCCGAGCACATCACATAACGGATATACATGAGCACATCACATATTGTATATACTTGCTTTAAATAGAAGCCCAAGCCTTTAATTTATAAAATTAACAATTAATTTTGAAAGTTTATATGGAAAAGGCTCAAAATATAATTTGAGTTTGACAGGTAATTTTATAAATTACACTGCTTCACAATTATCTAATGGTGAGTATATACGGGTTATGCTCTACAAAGTCGCATATCAGGCACGCAAACACAGCAAAAATCTGACTCTATTGTGCAATTTGGATAAAAGGCGAGTGTCTTGTGAGCTGTAGTTCAGTCGAAATCAACAGCTGTGGAGTGTTAAACGAATTCATGTGAAAGGAGCTGGAGAATGGTACTGTAAATTTTCAGTTTGTATAGCACATAATAACTGCAGAATGCCTCGAAGGCGTCATCTGAGTGATTATGATCGCGGACAAGCTATTGCATAGCTCTTAGCAGAAAAAATGTGACTGAATTTGTGATTCCGGACCTTAGCTGTTCTGGCGCGAACAGAGAACTCGTTAACAGCAACAACACATTGGTCAAGGAATCACTATTATACCAGAACACCGCTTCACGTCTTTATAGCATGGAGATTCTTCTGAGTCAGGGAATACCTTGGTTCTTGGTCCATATTTTGTGTTCATAGACGAAAACGCTCGTCCATACAAGGCAAACAGGGTATCAGATGTTCTGGAAAGATAGAATATTGAGCGTTTTAAGTGGCCCGCATATTCTCCGGACCTGAAGTCCATAGAACATGCTTGGAATGTCTGACTGATCTGTGGCACAAAGGAATTCCACCTCCATGAACATTGCAGAAATTGAAAACTACCTTAAAAGACGAATGGAATAAAATCCAGACGGCTGTTCTCATTAGCCTAATGGAAAACATGCCTAACAGATAAAAAACATGCACTGGGGTTCAAGGAGGCAGTACTCCCTATTGCGGTTCTCACATGGATGCACCATTTTTAGTTTGATGTTTTTAGATTTTATTATGATGTTCTTTGCCTTGGTGGAAAATCTGTGCCATTTTATGTTAATAAATCACTGTCACCCCTCTAATGAACTTCTGTTCAGTTTTATTTTTTGGAACAATGTCCAACCGTAGTTAATAACGAAAATGTCACTGTTTCTTAGCAATTGTCAAGCAGTGTTTAATAAGCTCCAGAAGCTCTTATTTTAGCATTTAACTACACAATAATTTTATTTCAAGAAATAAAGAAAATATTGTCAATATTATTCAAAATTAATTTATTATGGACAGGAATTATAATCGGACTTCCGTTACTTGCAGCTGTAAATATAAGTGGTCTCTATTTTATTGTACATTGCGGTATTTAAGTTTGTGTGCAGGAAAATAAGAGTTAAAAGAAATTATAAAAATATCATATTCAGCAGTGTTTGATAAACATTATTACACGTTGTGAAATAATAATGAAGGATAAAACAGATACCCCTACCATCAACCCTAAAATTGAACCAACGTCACATAAAAATTTTACTAAAGTATAAGATTTTTCCTCTGTGTAATATTCAATTTGGTTTGTAAATAATGTCAAGGTCAGAATCGATACAGAGCTCGAAAAATCTTCCACATGATATCCAATTTCAAAATGAGTGTTTTCACAAGAGGGGTAACAATGGCACGTTTGAACGTGAACCGATTTCGATGCATGGGCTTCATAGAAAGCTTTCCTTGTGGCTCTGGCACTCTCCGATGTATTACAGAGCGGAAGACCAAAATCGTCAGTAAAGGGAAGCCTGCAATTGGAAAATGAAAATTGATATCTCGAAAATAAAAAGTCCTACATATCACTTTTTTATTTATTTATTTATTTATTTATTTATTTATTTATTTAAGGATTAGAGACGCCCTGCGGTGTCAGGTATGGTCATAAACCGACAGTAACAAAATTAATAAATGGTTAATTAAGCAAAAATAAACAACATGTTAAAATAAACACATTGTTACAAAAAAGGAAAAAACTTAAACAAAATAAGCATGCAAGATGGGCCAAAGGCCAGACTAGCTAAGGTTATAATTCATAAGACAAGAAATTAACATTGTAATTCACACGGAAATAAAATGTTTAATGACAACAAGGTAACGTGAAGGCCACCATAAAAAAACAAAGTGATCGAAATTATAAACAACTGGGCAAACTTACTATTTCAATGGCAAATTTAATTATATATCTATTAGTTTATTCAATGAAAGCATATTTAAGGTGATTCACAATTTGTACTTAAACTTTGCTATTTTATTGGGAGGTCAGGTTGAATAAGAAATGGTTGCATGAACATAGGTCGCACTCCAATTACGTAGAAAATTTGGTTGGTTTAGGTTTATTAGAAATTTTGGCGTCGACTACTATGGTCATTTTGCGCCTTTTACACAAGTTATATCTGTACGCAGCCCGGGACAAACACAAACATCCATGCCCACGGCGGGATTCGAACCCACGACCAGGCGGACTCGAGAACTAGAAAGCCTGCGCCCTAGCCCTCTCGGCCACCTGGCCGGCCGTAGAAAATTTAAACAGATCAAAATTTTATCAGTGACTAGCTGATATACCCCGCGTTGCTCGGGCTCTTTTTTGATGAAAGTTTGCAATATCTGAATGGGAATATACAGTAAAAATGAACACATTAAAACAGTAAAAATTCATATAGAAAAACTGAAAAAAAATTTTAAATGTTCCTAATGGAACAGTTCCCTCTAACAGTTCCCTCTAACAGTTCTCCCCGGTTCGTGTTGGAATGTTGTGCGAGTTTACCATAGTGCTGGAGAAACAATGTGTGGAATAATGTGTATGGCTACGAAAGTGGGAGGAAATAGAATGAAAATGAAACAATAGTTTGATCTGACGTTTTTTTAGCCCTGGCTGTAGTTGTAGTTCTTCTATTTTCTTTAAAGTTCATTTGTTTATCTAAAAATTCAACAATTCCAAAATTCTCTTCTTGGGTGGCGATCGGTGTACATGATCGTTTGTGTCTGTGTACTCTGCAATTCCAACAATTGATTAAATGTTAGGAAATAAAGAAATTAAACTGGAGCAAACTTCAAGCATCAGGTAAATGATATTCTTTCGAAAGTTCAGGTAAGTGATATTCTTCTTCTTTTACAAACTTTCCCCCTTTTCCTCCTTTTCCCCCCTTAGGGTTGAATTTCCAAAAACCCCTTCTTAGTGTGTTAAATTTAAGAGATTGAAGAACACGTGTGTAAGAATAGAGTTCATTTCTGTTCATATACTTCCAATAATAGCTTCATGTAGTTCGTGAAAATAGAGAATGCAAAATTTCTTTGTAGGATTTCGGGACACTTCCCCAAATTTCGATTCTATATTTAGAGAGAGGAAACACTGTGGCGAAAAGAAGTTTACAAGAACAGTCACTATCCTTCAAGTTTCTATTAATCTCATTTATTAACCCGATGTGCTGAATGACTTTAGTCTTTAGTTTTTATACAAAATGTTCCAAATAGAGCTAATGTTTTTATCCGCGCGAGGACGCATTCATCAGGCCCCTTACTCGCCTGTGCAATCTGCTAATTCGAAATTAGAAAATAAAAACAATACAAAAAAGATTAAACAACCAGGGAGAAGACACTATTCCACAAAATATTTTAATTCACGTATGTACATTTCGGGGGCAACGCCACCTTCATCAACGAGATACAAATAATCTGATAGCATAATAGCATATCGGACAATCGCAATGCTATTGTTCAGGTGAGACGGAAGCGGTGCTTTCACTAGGCTCACCCTTCCAGACTAAATACCAAATGAAATACACAGAGGTAGGCAAGAAGACTGACTAACCCAAGAGGTCTTCCGAATTTTGAAAAAAATAATAAGATTGACGATTGTCAGAAGATTTGACGAGGGGATCAAATCTTCTAATAATCCGGGAAGGAAACGTTGTCAATGTGTTCAAAGTTGACGTCAACAATGTGCCTCGGCTTTCTGTATGCCATTTCATTTCCATCGAGTTTTTCAGAATTCCAGCCACCAGGTCGTTGTCAAGGGTTTTCATCTACACAATACTCATCAGGAGCTCTTGGGTAAACTTTCCGATGTTAGTCAAGTTCAAATCTGACTGGATGTATTGATTTTTCAGAATCCTTTTACCAAGCTGCGCAATGGTCCTCAGGGTAACATTCTGAAACAACTGGAGCACACACCATCTGCTTTACATACAGTCGCCCACGCAGGCATACCATAGAGGAGGATGGTCCGAATCCAGGAGAGCTATGAGATTGTACTTAGCCCCCTTTTGCTTTGTTCAGCGCATAAGTCACGTGACGGTTCCAGGCGCGCCTTGAGTCGATGATAACGCCAAGATACTTGTAGTTATCAACATATTCGAGTTTCTTATTGAATAAAACAACAGAATCTGGGGAACGTTTAAGATTTTTGTTGAAGTTCATGGCTTTGCATTTTCCAACGTTAAGGTTAAGCCTTCAGCAATTAAAGTGAGACGGCCGGTGCGCCCATGCAAGGATAGAAATGTTAATTGCAGTTTTCGGGTTTTGGGAAATCATCCACAAAATAATTAAACAGAATGGCCCAAGGACAAAACCTTGTAGAACACTGGTCTTTACCATATGGGGCCGGATAGATTTTCGACAACTTTAGCTTGATAGAACCTGTTGGTAAGAAAAGATTTCACCATCGAAATCAAATCAGGAGAAAACCCGTCTCTAATCATTTTGTATTTTAGTCCCTCGTACCACAGTACATGGAAAAGTTAAAGGGGGTGCTGAGATCCTCAACAAGCCTCCATATTTACATTGACACGAGTGGGCGTCACGAAAGCAAAACTGATCATTCCGTACTAGACCATTGTTGAGACAGTGGTCTTTGAACTTGCCGAGGATCGTTTTCTCCAGAACTTTAGACATCAATGGGAGCAGCCTGATAGGTTTTAGCTCACGGGAATTGCTGGATTTTGCCCTGCTTGGGAATACTTAACATTATAAATTGTTTCCAATGAGCTGGGAAGTAGGAAACCTTCCAGCAATAGCTTATGATATACGTGATGATATCAATAATGTTCTTCGGGAGATTTTTTAGGGCATTATTGTTCGCCTTGTCTTTTCCTAAAGCCTTCCTCTTATTCAGATTCCTTATGATGGCAGTCTCTCCAGTCTCTATGTTAATCTTCGTTATATGTTGTGGAACTTCATCAAAGTTGATTATGCCATCTTGCACACTCTGGGTCATGAGTTGACTCTCGGGATTGTTGATAAAAAGGGTAATAAACTGCACCTCTAAAGAATCTGCAATAATTTGGTCTTTGTCCTGATCAATTTGCACGTAATCACTTTGAGGGGTGCGAAATGGAGAAAGCGTATCATTCTTCTTCGTCTGTAAAGCTCTTACCATACTCCAAATGTAATTGTCGAGAGCCGACAACTTTTGAGTTTGTCATTCAGTGGATGGACCAGTGGTTGGATGGCCCACTGACTGGGGGACAGCTACGGCTGGACGTCCACTAGTGGATTTCCATCTTGAATGTTCCGTGCTTCGGAGAGCATGTAAAGTTGTTAGTCCTGATTGCTGCTGTCATCTTTCAGCAGTCGTTACATCATGGGATGGCGCAAAATTCCCTTGCGGAATAAGTGCCGAGATTATCATTGGGTTTGTTCAGCAATAATCTACCTATTACGACCAAGATCAAGGCAATATTCACGACTGCCTGAGTATAGTATATTTAGATAATTTTATGCCGGAAAAAGGTTTTATTTGACAAATTGAAAAGTTCTGTGAAACATTGATATACTCTGTTACATGTAAAAAAACTGCCACCATACTTGTTGGCAGAAACAATAAATACTGCACTCAATATGCGAAATAGAATTCCATCTAGAATAAACCAGATAAAACCTCTTATGGAACAGTGCCTACTGTAAGGCATTTAAGTTTATGGATCTATTGCATTCGTTCACTCCCAAAACAATTCAGACAAAAAATGAATGTAAAAATCTAAAAAAAAACTGATTTTTGTTGGTTATCAAGATGAATCTGAGAATTTTCGTTTTTTTGTTATTATATCAGGAAGTATCGCTTTCAACGAAAAGTTTGAATACAACAATATCTCCAGTGATGATTATGAAGAGCTTATCCTGTCTGAAAACATTGTAGAAGACAATGACGTAACGGAAGAAGACAACGAGCAAAAGGTTACCAGCACAACCGAGGACTCAGAACAATCCGATGACACTCACTGTACAACGTGGACTTGACAGATCTCAACACTATTCGTAAACCACAGAGGTACAGTCAACCAAAGGAAATAATCCACACGAGTTTAATATTTAATATTACCATTCATCTGTTGTTTTAATAGCTTTTTTAATTATTAGCATAGTAGAACTAACAAGATCAACCTGTGGGTATGTTCTCTATGTAGCTAATGGAGCGGTTACCTGCGCATCTCAAAGACAAAAGATTGTAACTTTGATTGCCATTGAAGCAACATCTGTGAAGGAAGCCCTTTTACGAGACGTAGGTTATTTAAGCAATGGGCCAATTGTCTTTTATATAGGTAGTTCAAGTTATAAAAATGCGGCGTTTCATAAAAGGACTAAGCACAAAGATATTTAGTTTCATTTTTTCCGCGAAAAAGTAGAAAAAGGTGACTTGGTTGTAAAAGAGAAGAAGGCCGAAATGTTTACCAAACCTTTTCTGAAAGACCGCTTTTGTTACTTTCGAGACGGCTTAGGTGCAACCAGTAAGCCAAGATACTTAAGAAGGGAGGGTATTGGATATTTGCGCACTTTGGCTTGTAAGATTGTGATTTCATGTGCGCGAGTGATTGTTTTCACAATATCCGTCCGTCCGTCCCCTTCATAATTTCCGCATTTTTTGAGATAGAAGGTTGAAATTCGGAATGTAGCTTACTACGGGCATGTGCATCTTCACTATTTAGTTTGGTTTTGATTGGCCCACTGGGGTCGGAGTTTCGGGGGCGGAAATTAGAGGGTACCAAATGGTCTACGCATATTTATGCATATAAAGGAGTGAAATTCGGTAGGCAGGTCCCTCTAAGCAAGATCAACATTACTTTAAAGTTTGGGTCAAATTGTCTCAATAGGGTCGGAGTTGTGGGGGTGGCAGTTACTTGGGCTTTAGAACTATGGCAATATCATTCGTTTGGAAATGATGAGAAACGAAAGAAGATAGAGCTCTTTTTCATTTTCAAAATACTACGTTCGAGAAAATCAATTGTTCGATTAAAAAT
>JAHWFO010087465.1:3710555-3735608 GCA_023313115.1 Rhysida immarginata | reverse complement strand
TAACAAATAAAAAAGTTACAGCCATGGAGACCTTATTTATCAATCGCTACTCGTAATAAAAAACCCGTTCTGCGCCTAATAAAACGTGCAAATACCACTGGAAGGTTAGTAAGAAGTGCAAAATACCAATCTCCACTTCGCTACGTAACTGCTGATGTCGAGATATACGTATTAGCCTATGTAGCCGCTAATCCAAATGGAAGTTTGCGAACTGCAAGCTTGGACTGCTACCTACCAATGGTAACAATTTATCGAATTCTTCGCAAGCACCATTTCCATCCGTACAGATACTTCCTTCTGCAAGGTCAGAAAAGCGGGTCGACCCAGGTCATGCAGAAAAGCGGGTCGACTTCGCAAATGCCATGCTTCTGAAGATAGATGAGGATCCCGATTTCTTAAAACATGTATTGTGGACCGACGAAGCAGTGTTCACTCGTGACAGAGTTGTCAACCGTCAGAATGTCCACCACTGGTCGGATGTAAATCCACATTTAGTGCGACCTCATTACCACCAAGTACGTTGGTCGGCAAACGTATGGTGCGGAATACTAGGCGACCGACTTATTGGACCTGTATTTATTGATGGTACCTTGAACACAGACCGCTACTGTAACCTGTTACGGGAACACGTGTTTGAAGAGCTTGACAACTTACCACTAGCTGCGGTACCAACAGGATGGTGCCCCTGCTCATAAATCTGCCCGTGCCAGGGATTTAATTCAAGCCACGTTTCCTGACCAGTGGATTGGGACCAATGGTCCAATAACATGGCCACCACAGTCACCAGATTTGACACCCCTAGATTTTTTCCTGTGGGGCTACTTGAAGGCTCAGGTTTACGTTACTCCACCTTCATATCTGGTGGATTTGCAAAACCGAATCATTCGCGCAGTCCGCTCTGTTACCCCTGCAATGTTGCGTGTATGCAGAGATAAGCACATGCAGCGTCTGCAGACAAGCATTGTGGTCGATAGCGGCCACATTGAACATTTTGTTTAAATTTTTTTTAATTTGGTTTCCTATCAAGGTAGATAGGCCAAACTTTCGTTTTTCATTTTACAATTTCCCAATGCGACGTTTACAAAGACTGTAAACTGAGGAATGCTTCTCCGTACGTCCGTTTTTCATTTTACATTTTACATTTTTTACATTTCCCATTTCCCATGTACAGCTATCAAATGTCATAATGTTTTTCCTGGGGGGAAAAGCCCGGTCGAGTTTATTAGCTTCTCAGGGTAACGGCTCATTCATTCTCATTAATTTTCCAAATGTAGGCCCTACTGTTTTCTAATAAGTATGGTTTTTGTCCACATCTGCTAGCCCATACCTTTCACTTTACTCACTCGATAAAGGGGGCAGGGCATGAGATTTTTTCACCGGGTTTTTGCTAAACCCACATTTTACATGATGCTCTACAACTTTCTAAATAATACATGAGGTCTAATTCCTACCCCCTACAAAATTAAAATTTTAAAAATTTACCCCTTAACCTCCAGGGACACGAAGTGTTCTTATTCGGAATTAGTGGACATCAAAACCAAATAATCAATGTTCATTTCCCCCCCACCTGTTCCCCTTGAGCCGTTATTTGGACCTAAAGACGGTTAACCAATTATGAAACAATCTGTATATTGTTTGATAAAACTTCCCTTAATATCACGAAATCTTTCAAATACCTTGTTATTGAGTTGTTGCACGATCTATTATGGGATGTGCATATTAATGTCTTATGATAACGTTAACTCGAAATAAGGAATTGATCTTCAGGTTGTCTCATTTACCCTCACTGATTATTATTACTTTACTTTATTATTCATTGATACACTCCCTCCTCTAGTCATTTATTGGGGATCAACATCATCCTTCAATCTTTTAAGAATTTTAACCATACACTGATTTATAAGTTGCAATTGTGTTCCTTTATCTATAAAACTACAGGGTGAGTGTCACGGAATTCAGACAACATCCAGAATTCCGATGACATCGTCGGTCGGTTCCATACTCGTTACTTCTATGGTTCGAAATGGAGAGGAGACCGACGAAATACCCATCGTCAACAAAGTCAGGCGCAAGAAACCAATGAGAGACAAGAACGGCAAATTCGAGATCCCAGCGAGAGAAAACGCGATCGAGGCAGTCGTTATTCAGGAGTCGTCGGAGACGGACGAGAGAGAGGGAGCAATGGTAGATACGTTTCCAGAAATGCAAAGAAAAATGAAAGAAACCTTCTGGCAATACCCAGAGAAGAGTGCGGAAAAGCGCGAGCATGCCTGAGTTCTCCGAAGCCTTTCACGAGGACAGAACTCCGATGCCGAAAAGGCGAGAGCCACGTGGAGACCTCCGCTATAACGAACTCTGTCGTTTGCCTACGTGGCGAGGTGAGCACTGATATTTCCTTTCATTCTAAATGTGGAAACATAGCATTCCCGAACCCTTCGCAATGGACTGTGAAGCCCACTATGAACTTTATGTCGCAGGCACGTTTACAATTGTTCTTAAGTGCTAGAGCTGCGGAACAGGCGTTCTAGGAGCTACGTAGTTATAACCTTCGGTATCATTCTGCGATACGTTGTCTATGGCCTTATAGTCTAAGCACCTACCTTGAAAAAGAACTGGGTTTCGTGTTAGTGACTTTGGGGGTGGCCGTGGCCTGGTTGTCTCGTCGGTTGGCTCGCTGATCGATGGAGTTAAGCAACTTCAGGCGCGGCCAGCTGCTGGCTGGGTGACAGTAGGTGGCTTGATGACCACTGCTGGGTGGGACGGCTATTTGGGGCACAGCTGTTGGGGGACCTTAGTCTGACCTATTTGCTGAGTGACCAGTGCTGGATGTCCAGCAGCTGGTGATAGTCACTGGTTTGTTCGTCCGCCAGCAGCTCTTCCATCAAGAACCCCCGTGCTTCGGAGGGCACGTTAAGCCGTCGGTCCCGGCTGCTACTGTCATCTCGTAGCAGTCGTTAGTTACTGGGATAGCGCAAAAACTCCCTCGAAGGAGTAAGTGCAGCCAAACTTCAATACTAGTTCAAATGAATTCGATAAAGGCTCGAAGGACTCGAGAAACAGATCAATTCATTTCGAATTGTTTTAATGTAGATTTGATGGCATGTTCGAATGGTTCAAATCAAAGTTTTCTTGAAATTATTCGACTCGCACGCAGCCTTAGTTGTTAATGTAGTAATTTGTTGTTCTTTATTGTTCAGATGCCAAATTTTTATTTAGCTATTTTAATGCCCTAGGGTGTTTTATAAAAAAACTAAAATGCAACAACAAATAATGTATGTAAGCACGAATAAAAATATAGATAATAAATGTTTGAGTTTGTGTCACGTAATCTTTATATGCGATCGTAAAGACAGTCATTAAATTTTTGGTCGCAATTTTAGTCTCCTAACTGGACCAGATAATACGATCAAAATATTTGTCATTGTACAGAAACTGGTTAGTAAGATTTCAGTTAACTGATGGGGACAAATTCTATTACTCCCAAGTCATTAATGATATCCTATATAAAATGTTGGGGAAATGAGAAAGTAATGTTTTTCGTTTAAAAGAAAATAAACACTATGTGTAGCTAAAAATTTTAGTTCTTAGCCAGGTATGAGGGTTAAATCCCTTTTTAAAAACGGGGATTTTTTTTTCAAGAAAAACTCTAAATGAAAGAAAACCCGAAACTTTATTGAATGTTTTATTTCTTGAAATATTTCTGATTTAATTACTCATGAGCACGCGAATAGAAACTGAGTTATTCGGTGTCTGTATTGTGCTTTGTCCATAAATTTAATAGGTAGTGAAAAACTTTCCATAGCTCTGAGGTTCGCTGGTGTCAGTGATTACAAAATTTGAAGAAATTATTAACACCAACATTCTTAGTATTTGGCAGAAGAAAAAGCTGCAAACCCTGGAAACTATTATTGTTCGTTTATTGATTTAGACTTTTCAGCATAAGGTTTTACAAAAATTTTCAATGTTGATTTTAATCGACCAAATGTCCACAACATTTAATAAATGCCAATTTAACGCCCGAAGCAAAATCAACGTTTCATTGGGGTTGTTTGTTTCATCAGTATATGTTGTCTATAGTAACAATCGTCCCATTCTGTATATGGCCAGTCTGTATTTCCTAATGAATATAGAGCTCAAAGACTATCATGGAGTTTTCAATGCGACAGAGGACACTAATCGCTATGTGGCTCTACTTCTTTTAGAAAGAAAGTCATGGCAGAAACTAAATTACACATATTATTGTCAATTTTTATGCAATAAGGATAGAAGTGCTTTTTCCATTAGAAGAGAAACTGACATCACTGAGAATGAGAAACGATTTGAGAATCAAGACCTTATGGTTTTTCACTAAAAATTCCTTTGATTGTCCTCAGACGTGTCAGAATATATATGAATTATTCACTAAAAAGAACTCAATAAATTTTTATTTTCGTTTTTTCCCCCCTTGAAAAAAAGTAAAAATATCCGCAAAAAACTCATTTTTAATTATCAAATTAATTATTAATTAAAATAATTAGTGTTGTGACAAATACTTTTTAAAAGTATTTGAAATACAAAATACAAAATATGTGGCTACAAATGTATTTTAAAATATTTCAAATACTTCCACTCAAATGTATTTCAAATACAAAATACTAAATACGTATTTACAAATACAAAAAAATACTTTTAATTTATTTACGATTTTTTACAATTTTTCTACAATAACAGCAACTTTTCAAATCTGGCATCACTGAGACGATTTCTCGATCGGGTCGAAATCTTCCTACCCACGCTGAACAGTCGTTCAATAGGGGCGGAAGAAGGCAGAGGCATATTAAATTTCTTAAATAACTGCTTTACGATTGCGAAAGAATTCAGGCAGGAAAGCATTCTCTCTGGACTTTCTAAATAAGAGAGGCACTCAATGTAAACACAGTTTTCCGAAGCACTTCCAGGTCTCTCTAACTCATCATCTGGGAAGGTAAAAAAAAAATATCTTCATTTACATTCTTCGCTTGCTCTTGAAATGGTACTTCCTGATTCTGGTTCTTACTGCTCTTGTAGTGGTATATAGCAGTAGGATATAGCAGCATTTAAAAATATATTTTTGTGCAGATCTTTTTGGCTATCCTTAAGCCAGCGCAGCTTAAAATAAGGACTGGATACAGCCCCAATAATCAATTCTTTCGTATCCATGCTTATGTCTGCGTCATCTTTGCAGTCGAGGGTACAAAACATATCTGTGTATCTCCTTTCAAGACCTTCCAGCACAGTTTTTGCAAGAGGCTTGCAGTACTGTAAATTTCTCATCATCATTTCTTGAAAGTTATTCTTCAATTGAACATGAGTTGGTAAAACATGTCCATAGTTAAAACGTTACCCATTTTAAAACTTATCTTGAAGAAAGAATTAGCAAAGAAACTACCTGTGGCACAGTACGACCTCCTTCGCATGGCAAAGCACGCAGTATTCAAGCAATGAACGAATTAACCAACTGCAATGAAATCAACGGAGGGTTTTTTTTGGTTGGGAATCGGAATCCCATGATCCCCCATTTGGAGTGGGAGTTGTTCTGATTGGCAGTACTGTTGATTGGGAAAATCAACTGGTCCAACAACAATTTGAGGGGAGGAATAGTCATTTAAAATGGAAAAAAGTATTTGAAATACAAGATACTTTGAAAGTGTATTTGGAAATACTGTACCAAATACTTAATAAATTTGTATTTGAAATACAAAATACTAAATACAATCAAATACCCTCAAATACTTTCAAATACTAAGTATTTCAAATACATCACAACCCTAAAAATAATTTAAAAATTTTAATTTTTATTTTAATTTATTTAAGTGTGAACGAAAACAGTTGAAAATGAACCTTTAACAACGAACACATTAAAAACCCAAAAATACAACATAGAAAATTTGAAAATGGACTTAATTAATCACACCAGTTATTATAATGTTAAATCACTATTAAAAATCCCCTTTGTAGACTCGGTTCCTAAATCACCTTTTATGGTTTATTTTGGCCGTGTAGGAGACGCTGGGGTGGGCAAGGTGGGAGGGTTTAGTTCCAGTTTTGTAGTTTTTTTTTCTTTAAATAGTTTTCTTTTTCAAAAATTTAGTTTTTAAACATGTCAATAGAATTGTTTGGTCGTGGATCAGTTTGTAACGTTCTTATGGTTTTATTTCTAATGGATTTTGTTAAATTGATTGAGCGCGCAGAGCTCCCACCAACAACAGCACACGAACCGCTGACTTAAAAATACAGGGGGTGGACAGAATAATAGGAACACCTTTCGATTTAGACGTTTTGTCGAATATTCATTAAAATATAAACGCATATTGACCTCATATTAAGTTCATATCAGCTTAAGGAGAAGAAGTTGATACCGGTTCCCGGTCCAAACATAAAGATTTGGAGAAAGCCTTTTATCGTATTGTTTGAGTGCAACTGAAATTCAACTAATTCTATCGGCGACTCTTTCTGAATTTTTACGATATTTGCTTGGGCTTTTTATGAAAGTCGCTCTCAAACAAAACGAGTAGGGGCTAATAAATTATGCAAAAACATTTTGGTAACGCTTGCGCATGCGCAGATAAACGTTATTTAGTGTAAATGCTCATATTTCATCAAATATTAATAAATCAATATTCTGATTGCAGGGTTATGTCTCTACCTGTAATTTATCAAGTTCCCTTAAAATGACATTGCATTGGGTTGAAAACCCTGCATGTTATAAAACTTAAAAAAATTTTTCTTTTTTTTTTAAAGTAACCTTTAAATCTCCATGAATATACGTGCTATTCTCATACAAATGAACACAGAAAAATAAAATAAGCCTCCTAATCATATGCTACAGATACAACGCATTTCAAACATTATTTTTTACAGGTTGATCCCAAACATTATTTTTTTTGTTCAATTTCTTACTGGTTTCCTATTTGCCTTTGGGACAAATCTTTCGCTGAAATATATGATGTGTAGCATGTACTTTACACCCCTGAAGTTTCAGGATTATTCGTCAAGTATTTTTCTAGATATTCGATAAAACGTCTAAATCGAAAGGTGTTCTATTCTTCTGTCCACCCCCGTACGTTTCTGGGAGTACTGTCCCAATGTGTTTTTGGCTCGCATTTGAAAAAGCCGGAAATATAAGAAGAAAGGTAGGTTAGAAGAAAGAGTATTGAAGGCTTATACACAAAGTGAAGCTTTCTTCATACCCTTTTAAATGAGTGCTATGGTAATTTTTCCTAACCCTTTCCATCATGCCTTTCTTCGAAAAATTTTCTGATTCCAAATTTTAAAAAGTAATTTTTTTTTTAATTTCTCACCAATTTTAACAACTTTTTTTGCAGTGCAGATATTTAAATTGATTTTTCTCTCATTGAACAAAAATATTTTGTCCCAGTGTTTTTTCCCCGTGTTTAATACTGACCTTAACACTATTTTTTTTTATTATGAAGCATAGAACCGCTTTGTATGTTTATATTAAATTATGAAAAAATAGTCAACCAATCAAACAATTTTTTTCAGTTTTTAAAACTGGCGTTAATACTAGTTTCTACTAATTTGCTATGTACGTCTTATCCAAGCGAGCAAAGGAGCAACAAAAGCCAATACTGTATTAAATTAACACAATTTGCTTAAAATTAAACAGTAAAGAGTAATAACCACTTTTCTTTTTTTATTTTCAATTCTCAACAACTTTTTCTTTGAAAATGATAATCAGTAACCAATTTGACAGAATTGCTTGAGGGACGGTTTGCGTTTTGTTACCAGCAAAAATAAATGTAATTGGAATAGCCTGAAGTCAAACATAAAATAGCTTTCAAGTGGTTTGACAGTTATTTTAATCATAGATACACATAGATTCTTAGTCTTTTATTCATATAGTGTACATGCAAAAACATGATTCTTTCTGAATTATCTTCTACTTAATATTTGGAAAATGGTCTTTGGAGGATTTTTTCACGCCATTACCTCCGATATTGATGAATAAATAGAGAAAAATAGTAAAGAAAATTCCATAGCCTGGACTAGAACCAGGGACCTTCGGGTTACCGTCCTGATGCTCTAACCACTAAGCCACCGTGGACATGAAAGCTGTCACTATCAAACATGTCCTATGTGCATAGGTTAAAGTGCGGCTCCTTGTTCACAAGCTAGGACTATCTTTTTCTCTATTTATTTATCTTCTACTTAATATAAAAATATATAAAACCTTACCTAGTTTAAAATGTATACACATTCCTTCTGGCATAGGAATCAAACTTATGGTGGGAATAACAGAGGCTGATACCCCCATCGATTTCTATAAAAGGAAATAAAGGAAAATTTGCATGTTTAAATAGTTTATGTAAATTCTTTTTACCAGTAAGTAGAGAAGGTTCATCAAAAACAGCGAGTAAAAAATCCTTTAAAAAAGAATTAAACCGATTTTCCACAAAAATTGTTTAATCGGAGCGCAGTTCCATTCATACCCGATTCGTGTAAAACGTTGTAACACCATTCCTTTTACACTGTCTATCAAATTTTACAAGGTGACAGCTCTATGTCCGCCGAGTATTATAAGGTATAGCATGTCTTTTTGAGTTTGTGAAGAGGCAGATGAGAGGCCAGCGCTATGTGACAGAGAGGGTGTAAAGAGAGCAGTACGTCACTGCCTTCGGTGAGCTGGAACGGACTTCTACCCTCAAGGGATTTTCAAACTTCCACAACGGTGGGACAAATGTGTCCAAAGGAATGGAGAATGTGTTCAGAAATAGACAAAATTTTATAGTTTGAAATGATGTATTCTGTGTATCGCAATTATTAACATTTTCTTTTAATATTGATCATTACTCTCAGTATGCCCCTCGTATATTCTAGATAATAGTCTAGGCTCTATGATAAATAATGGTAGGCTTATATTATTAAATGTTTTTTATATTTTATTAGGAAAATAGAATATGTCTATATCAAGTACTGGGAAAATAATATCAATTAGAAAATAAACCATTAAGGAACGACATTCCTTAGTGTCACATGTATTTAGGCTAGAATTTGGAGTAGCGCAGTGGAAATAAAATAACATGTAACAGCGCACTAATTTGAGTAAATAAAAGATAAAGTTTATTGTAAATAAAGTAAAAGTAGCAAAAGATAATGAGGAGTCGAAAGAGCTCCTCTTTGCAAAAATAATTATGAACACTAATCACAAAAATACAGTTAAATAACGGTCTAAGATAAACATGAATAGGTTAACTTTACCGGCACCTCAGTGCGAGATAAACCTAAAATAAAAGATTAATTCTTGCAAATAAGCCAAACCTTCAAGGCACACTTGACCTAGCAGTAAATTACAACAGAGGCTTAATCGTAAGCCCTTACATTACAATTTAGTTAAATAACCAAACAAGTCTTATAAGCTAAACAAAAGCACATAAAACTTAAAGCATAAATAACCTCAAACGGCAATTACTACAAACACAACAAAATAAGCAGCTGAAGCTGCTACAGGTTTTGAAACAGGCTGTAGCAAGCCTGTAGGGGGGGTTCAATAGTCCCGCCGTTGACCACACTGGGCCAGACAAAAACGGGCCCGACGATCAATAGTGCCGCCCAAGACGGCCAATAGCCAACACCACCTCCACAGAGCCAATAGCCAACACCACCTCTGTGGAGGTGGTGTTGCAATAGCCCATGGTAGCCACCGACGGAGGTAGTTCCATCAAGAGGCGACCCTTGATGGAAATGGATCCGCCAAATGACTACCCATGGAAATCTGTAGATCGAATCAGCCCATTGGCCAAGATGAAAGATACCAAGTCATCCTTTAAATGTAAAGGACTCCTCTCACACTTTGATCTTAGCCAAAAGGCCGAGAAGCCTTACAGTAAAGAACAATAGCTTACTAGCTAAATAATTAAATCACTTAACACTAGACACCTGATATAAGCCAAATAGAGAAACAGCAAATTAGCTGGGTCGATCTTTAAAACCATTAAATAAGAGCCAACCTCTCAGCTAAACGTTTTAAGCAATTAGCAAACAATATGACATACAAAGGCTTGAACAAAATATGTCTAATGGAATTCAATTGAACAGTTACAGAAATTTACAGTAATCATTCACATAAATTTCGCAGCAAACACAAGGGCATACGAAATCACAGAATGGCGCACTCGCGAATTAAAATGTACCAATTTGCGAGGACACTAACTAGTTAAATAATTTTTATCACAAAGTCACTATCGGTAAAAGGGTTAAATTGAACTATCTGCACAAATCGCGAGATGACTTATTCCGCAAACTGAATTGTCGCGATTCCTGTAACCGGCCGGGGGGAAACCAACTGCCCCCTGTAACCAAATAGGTTGGGGTATATATCAATTATTTGCCCCCGGAGGGGGACGTAGTAGACAAACGGAAAACAGTGACCGGCGAGGCCCGCAGGGCCGAGAGTGGTACGGAAAACACTGACTAGCGAGGCGCGCAGGGCCGAGAGTGAGACTTGCGTTTGCGATTTGACTCGCGATTTGTGCAGATAGTTCAATTTAACCGGTAAAAGTTCATAGTCCGGGTAAGTCCATAAAGATTAAAATTACAACCAGTATGGATACAACAAAATACACACTTTGTAGAAATCTTTTCACTTCGGAGACTCCAAGTCACATGAGAGACCTGTGATAAAGAATTAATACAATAACTGGCTAAATAAATTGTGTTGAAATGATAACATTAAAGCACAAGATAAGAAAAATGAGCTATATCGTGACTTGACACAAGATAAAACTTCTACGAACGGTAGAAGGCACTTCACTTAAAACTTAATGATGACAAAGCCGAAATGGCTCGTAAAATAGGCTCGCATACCACCGGGCCAAAGACCACGCACCTGAGTGCACAAAAATATGTCACGGCGACTTAGTTCCGGGAAGGATTTCCTAACCAATACGGCCGTACAGCCAACAGTGAAAGAAACACTCACCAAACTGAAACCCTGGTCGGCGACCGTAACACTTGGCACGCGGGGCAGCAAGCCGAACATCGTCGTCGGGCACTTTTCACTTCGCGGAGTCTCGCATTTTGCGTCGTAAGAAATCTCCGCCAACTGAGCTTCTCCGCACGGCAGGGTATTACACAATGAGGCACTCGCCGCCTCCGTAGGCGTCTCCGTTGCAGTAACTTGAGGACGAGCCTTTTCCTCCGGCGTAACGAAGACTAAGCAGTCTCGATGCCCTCCGTCGTTCGTGGCCAGGAGCTTCCTTTTCCTCGATCGTTCGTCGGTAGACGCCAAACTCCTTCTCCTTCTCCGTCCCTGCTCTCGCTTCGAGCTCGCAGTCGAGAACCTCGCTCCTCCCTCATTGGTTGCTGCATCATGATGCTGTAGATGACGCTGCCGACGTCGATTCCGTTTTCGCTCCGAATTGTAATATATTCTAGAGCGAAAACGATCGGCTATGTCATCGGAATCATTAAAATTCCGTGACACTTAGTTATGTCATTAACCAAGTACCGAAAGGCCAAATTAAACCATTCGTGGAACCATTTTTTTCAACTGCCCTATGTTAACACTGAAAGTTTTTTTTTCTTCTTTTTGAATTCATTGTAATCCAATACGTCCACCCAGAGCCTGTATGGCTTTAGGCCGACGAGTTGGGTCTCTGGATGGACCTGGATTAACGACTGCGGTATGATGGTCACAGCAGCCGGGAGGGAGGGGGGGTGAAGATCCCGAGTCACTGATGAGTCGCCCATCCAGCCGTGTCTTATAGTGCTTAACTTCACTGAAGTTGTATTTCCGTGGAAGTCCACCAGCCCACGGCCTTTGAAACAATTTGGATATCATTAATTTTACGTTATATTCATTCATGACACATCATTACAATTGTTTGAAATATTACATGCCATATTTTAGCATGGAAAGTTCCAATGAATCATAATGGTTCCACTAAACCAGGTGCCTTTGAACCAATTTTTACTATCATTAATTTTACGTTATATTCATTCATGACACATCATTCCAAATTATTTGATATATTGCATGCCATATCTTACCATAAGGGTTTCATTAGAACATGTGCAATTGTATCGATTACGACTATCTTCAAATTGGTTCAAGAGCTGAACCAGATTTTCAAATTATTTTCACAATTAATAGTGCACGTCTCCCCAGAATTCTGATGGTAGAGGACTTTCTGCAAAGTGAGGATATGCGAAGCATCGAGTGGCCAGCAAGATCTCCGAATATAAATAGATTGAGTATGCATGGGAAAAAACGTACATAATAACATTTTATATGCTCTTATTTTATCATTTCGTGTTGTTTGATATACTTCTTGCTATATCTTATCCTTGAAAATTTTTGAGGGTGCCATAAGGGTACCATTGGAGCACATGCCATTGTATCGATTACAACCATTTTCAAAATGGTTCATTCGCGGAACCATATTTATGAGTTAGCGAAAACAGTAATTAATAACCGCTTCTATCTCATCATTACGATTTGTTTGATATTTTACTTACTATATCTTCCCATTGAAAATTCCTAGGTGGGGTCGTGAAGGTATCATTTGTGCACGTGGTATTGAACCGATTTAGATAATATTTGTGATTGGTTCGTGCCATGAATCATATTCATCGACTGACGAAAACAGATTTTGAAAATCTTTCATAGCCTTGGAGGAGTTAGAGTTACGGAGAGACAGACAGACAGACACGTTTCCCCACACTGAGAGCATATAGCAGCTTTCAGTACCTAATAAAGCGTAGAAGAGCTGATTTATAAGGATCAAATCTACATTCGAATGGAGATGATATTTCTTGATCTTTTATTCTTTGTGATAAAATTGAGGATAAAATTCTAACCAAACATTGTAAATAGCCTGCCATTTTAATTTTCCAAAGGACATGCAGGGTTAGTCGACACTAGATAAGAACCCGAGCGGTATGCTGTATTATATTCGAAAGAGAAACAATAATCTCCTCCATGAACATGCATCCAGTCTTCATGCCTGATGGCAGACTTCTTTGTGCCTAATTGCACAGCCCTAGCAAGAGCAAGGCACGCATAAGCTGCTGATAAGTAAACCACCCAAAGTACCACTAAACTTCTAAGAAGGCGGCAACGCTAAGCGTTTAAAACTTGGGACGAACCAACAGGAAAAACTCTCATAATGGAGAAGGCATCGAGGCTTTCCTTCATGTAGGCTGATATTGTCCAAGGGAATATAAATATGATTCGTTCATCAACGGATAAGCTGCTTTCGTCGTTTGTGTGGAACTACTGAGACAACTATGCATTTCGCGTCAAACACGACGACCAACGTCCTGGACAGCAATAAGAAGAAAAATCCCGTGCTCGAGAAAACTCCGCGTAGAACTCTGGAAGAGCCGCTGACTGCGGCTTTTTCTCCGACGTTTTCTCGTCGAGCTCAATAGTTGCTTTGGAAGAAACCTTTTAATAGCTCCGAACAAGTGACAGCTCCTCAGCGGTGACAAACGTGGAACCCCCTGCGAAATACACTACGGCAAGTGAAGAGTTAGCAATTTTCACTGCGACGCAATTTCATGAACACACGCAATACTGTCCTTCACAGTCGAACAATGCTTCAAAACTGCTTTATCGCTTCTATCTTGATAAATCCCTTCATCTTTAATGCCCTCCATGGACTCCTGTCTCATCACGACCGAAACTCAGGACAGCTTACTGCTCGGCTTCTTTCCTTTACTGCTCCCGATCTCTCTCTCCTCGATTCAAACCTCCCGCTCTCGCATCTCTCGTTTCATTTTCTACAAATTAGCTGCCGCTGCCGTATAAAGTAAGAATATAGTTTAAAAAGAAAGTGTATCGTCACAATTTCAGAAATGTAAGAAATTATTTGGACAGAATTTTTCCTGGATTGGTCATCTTAATACACCAGCGACATACCCTGATCTGACATCTCTGAACTTCTTATTGAGTCTATTCATCAAACGTTTTATTTCAGAATGAAGCCAGCAACGAAGGACGATTTGAAACCTAACGAATTATGCGATCTTGCACCACATTCCTGAAAAAGCCCTTTTCTTGACTTCGCGAAAGTTCTAACACCTCGTAAAACTTTGTATAGAGGACAATGGAAACAATTATATTCTTGTGTATACTGGATTATTTTATTCAAATGCAATTTTTCTTCTTCATTATATTTCTTATTTGTTTATTATTTGGTTGATTAATGATCGGCGAAACAGTATTTGGCAAACAAGAATCATTTAAAAGAATCGTTCGCGTACATGTATACAGAGTCGGGACACATTAATATGACCACCTCTCCTCGAACATGTTGGAACGTCCCATGGTATGCAGATGAAAAATCATTGCATATCATTAAAAGCTGACAACAGCAAACGTGTAGTAGCATCCATTAACACAGCAATTGTCGCCGTCATGGGCAGAGTAAGTGACCTGTCGGACCTCCAAAAGGGGATGATCATTGGTATCGGGCCGAGGGGGGCAGCATTTCAAAAACGGCCACCTTTGTGAACTGCTCTAGGGCTGCCGTTCGTACCGCGACTGGACGAACCAGACAGTTTCGAGCAACCGAAGAGGTAACTGTGGGGCCCTACGGGCCATCGATCCTAGAGGCGAGCGTCGGTTACGACGCCCGGCCAAGACCAATCGGCGTGCCACTGTTGAGCCAGCAAATGAACTGTGGGGCCACTAGGCGTGTCAGCACCAAGACAGTGCAACGATCCCTCTTGAGGTTGGGGCTCCGGAACAGGCGTATGGTAACAGCACTCATGTTGACGCCTGTGTATCGCCGAAAACCCCTCCAATTCGCAATGGACTATCGCCATTGGACCTCGGCCGAGTGGCAAAGGGTTGGTTTTTCTGACGAGTCGCGGTTTCTGGTGAACAGAGTGGACGGATGATGGAGAATTCGCCGGGAAGCATCTGAGAACAGGCATCCCGACATCGTTGGCAGACGACAGGCTGGTGGGGAAGATGTGACTGTTGGGGGGATGTTTTCGTGGTATGGTCTGAGTCCACTGATACCGCTGGAGGGTACATTGAATGCTGTTCGTTACCTGACGATCGTCTCAGACCAGGTACACCCCTTCAGGTCGACAGTGTTTCCTCAGGGTGATGGCACCTTTCAACAGGACAATGCTCCCTGCCATACGGCCAAAATTGTCCACGACTGGTTCGAGGAGCATGAGGATGAATTCAAGCTACTCCCCATGGTCACCAAACTCCCCGGACCTCAACCCAATTGAACATTTGTGGGACCATCTGGATCGCCATGTCCGCAAGCTGGACCCTCCACCACGCACGGTGATGGAATTACGGGATGCACTGATCGCCTAATGGTCTCAGATACCTGCAACCACCTTCCGAGCACTTATTGACTCTCTGCCACGTCAACTAGCTGCTGTGCTTGCCGCCAAAGGTGGATATTCCGGGTACTATCAGGTGGTCATATTAATGTGTCCCGACCCTGTATGTAAACGAATTATGCGCAGATAGTGAAATCACACAATTCACGAAGTCTGCAAGTTCCTGTTGCTCATTCCATTAATTGTATAATGCCTTTTGGCTGCCCGAGTGAGAAAATTGATAAGAGGAGGGGTGGGGCCCGCTTTTTGATCGCCGCTGTGCGTCCCTAAACTCGGCCGCAGGTGCGCGATTCACACATGGCACCCGTACTGGCGGTGGCCCTGGATAAATCTGTGTATAATTTCTCACATTAGTAATTCATTTTAAATGATGAAATCTCACCTCTGATTTGGCCTCTATCCAGTAGACGGGCTTGGCTTATACATTATTTCTGTGTAACGTCGCTCTTCTTTCACAAAAACGTGTATTCCCATGCTTTCCAGCGCCATCAATAGTTCTGGAATAGCCTGTCCAAAGTTGAATGAAATTGCTTTCTTCATATTCACGCAAAAGTTTCGCTAGATCGTCAAACGAAAAGAATCTATGTCCACGATCTAAAACAGGCGGCCGTAGAAGCATAGCGACGATCAAAAGGCGGGCAGCATCACCATCCCTCCTCGTTTCAGTGTTCGCACACGGGCGGTAAAGAGACTTTCGTATTTCGTGAATTGTCTGATTTCACTATCTGCCCGTAAATCTTTTCGAACTACTCCTTCGAACGATTCTCGCTTGCCAAAGTGCCGCTTCACTCATCACTAATTATCCGCTGCGCGAACCGCACGTGTCACTTCCCTTTTTCGACCATCGTAAACGCTGAGAAATCACGGCGCCGTGACCGTATCCACAGCGTTTCTTTATATACAATGTGGGTCCGAATTTGAACGCTAACTGAGATATGAACAGAAATAAAAATGCCGCCACCAACTCCTACAAGTTAATAACTCAGGTTCTGCAACTCCTAGAATAATGAATTTTGGAGGAATAATAGGGTACTTAAAACTCTGTATACCGTTAAATTGATTGAATTCCAACGAGTAGTTTCCGAGTTACGCACCCAACATCGTAACACGTGCTGGTTAGTACTCGCATGTGAGTACTCTTACGATTTTGAATGCGTAACTCGGAAACTACTCGTTGGAATACGATCAAATTTTAACGGTATAGACATTTTTATTTACCTTATTATTCCTCCAATATTCATTAACCTAGGCCTTACAGAACCTGAGTTATTAAACTGTTGATTTTAGTGGCGGCATTTTTATTGCTGTTCATATCTAAGTTATCATTCAAATTCGGACCCATGTTCATACGAACTTTTTTGCTTAGAATCACCCTTACAACCTCCCCTTAAACATTTTTTACTTTGAATTTGAAACACTCTGTATATTTATCTCTATCATTTCACCTTACAGTGAGAGAACTCTACAATTTACTAGTTCACTACAAGGTAATCATTTTACTTATTGCCTGACGTTACATAAAGTTTTGAATAGGTTTCAAAGAGAAATCTGTTTCATTTTAATCAAGTAACGGAATTTTTTAAAGATTCACAAGAGTTTGAAAGTAAAATGCAAAACTACAAAAAACAAATTTTACGTTTAGAAATCTGAGATTATTCATTGGGAATTATATAATCTTATAAAAAAACTTCATAATATAATATTACTTATTAGCAATGTTAATTAATTATGAATGGAAATTACCTCGCCCACTTCTTTGAAATACTGCAACATTCTAGTCCACATTACATTATTCTTAGACTTTTCCCATAATTTTGTGGCATTTGGATATTTATAGAAAAAATTGTATATATCAATATCACAAAGGCCAAAATTAGCATTGATTTTGTGTAATTTCTTTTGAAGTACGTAAAGATCCAGAACACTGTTACAGATTATTAAATTAGGAAATGAAATCGTTATATTTTCCTTAACATCAATTTCCATGAGAACAGGTTCTGAGAGATAAAATGTCAGTTTGAAATAAATTTGATAACACGAGATTAGAACAAGCACAAGAAGTAACATTTTATAAGATAATCTCCAGGTTCCTTGAAAGCTATCATTATTTTTTTTTTCCTTCATATCGTTTATCATTTTTTTCACTTTGCTGGTTATGGGGTCTTTACGTTCAGAAAATTTATAAACGTTTGCCCACTCTAATTTTAGAACAATCAATCCGTGAAAAAAGTGAATGAAAGAGAGAATTGAAATTCCTAAGTATAGGCCTAAATTTCCACCGATGTCGGATAATAGAGAAATTATGTCATAGATAAATCTTTGGGATATTGTTTCATAATGAATCATATTAAGCACTAGAGTGAGCTTCGTATGAAAATTCGAATGTCCAAGATCCGTTATATTTAGAGAGGGTGCAAAAATTCGACATTTAGGAAGGCATTTACAATGTTTCCATGGTAGAGTATTTAATATCAATGTAAATGTTTTTCTGTACTCTTCTAAATTATTCTCTGAACATAATGCCAGGTTTGTTTCTTCTCCCATAAACGGAAACCTGTTAAAAATAATTTAAAATAAAATTATCAGAAGTTACTTTTAAGATATGAAGTAACAATAAAGTTTCAATAATTTTAAAAACTAATTTACTAAGACTACAGAATTCCGAAAGTTTGTAGACTAAGAACACGGTGCCGATTCTATGAAATTGATTTTGTGATTGTCGTCTTATCTTGTACAGAGGCTAATCGCAGAACAGAGGATCATCGCAGAACGATAATCTGCGGCACTTACTCCTTCGAGGGAGTTTTGCGACATCCCAGTAACTAACGGCTGCTACGAGATGACAGTAGCAGCCGGGACTGACGGCTTAACGTACCCTCATGACGGAAGAGCTGCTGGCAGACGAACAAATCACCAACTGCTGGGCATCCTGCACTGGTAACTCAGCAAATGGGTCAGACCAAAGTCTCCCAGCTGCTGGACCCCAAATAGCCGTCCCACCCAGCAGTGGTCCTCAAGCCGCGTCTGAAGTTGCTTGACTGATTGTCGTTTACTGTAGTACGTACTACAGAGACGGAGGCCGGATACATTTCACTGCAGCATTTTGCGAAAGCTAGAATGTATTTTTCAAAATATAAAATGCAATTTGGAGAATAAAAAATGTATTTTGCGAAATAAAAAAGGAGCTTGTGGAATTTTCAAAACCACTTGGACAAGCAAAAATTTTTAAAATATGGTATACTAGCTGTTACCAGCGGCTTCGCCTGTCTGGTCAAATGGGAAGTAGCCGCGCCATCTGGTTGAGTGGAGAGGAATTACAAAGCAAAAGCAAGTAATTTTAAAAGAACTTAGGAAAGCGGTGTTTTCCTGTGGGAAAGAGATATTTTCCCATGGAAAAAAGTAGCCTATGTCACTCTTGAGCCCTCCGACTATCTCCATACAGAAAACTACATCAATCCGTCGCTCTGTTTCGACGTGAAAGAACGACAAACAAACAAACGAACAAACAAACACACTTTCACATATTCTTAGTATGGATTAAGAAAGTGGATAAAAAGAATAAAAAGCTGGGTTTCATTCCACTAATTTAATGAGAATATTAATTTCGATGTGATGCTAATGCAATATGGAAAATATAATATTTTTATGTGAGCAAGTTTTTTATATCAATGATGACAAAAAATTCTTTTAAGCTTTATTAATTTTTTTTAGCTTGAACTTCAATATTTGTTATTAAACAGGTCTGCGATAGTCTTATTGTCAAGAAAACTGTCAGTGATTTTTACTAATCTGAATATGCTGTAGCAGTTTAATTTTGACCCGCCATTAAAAAGCACTTACATTTATTATATGATATATCATTACCTTTACATACGTTGAGATATAATTGCTTTAACATAGGAAAATCTG
The DNA here is from genome assembly GCA_023313115.1 of Rhysida immarginata. Lineage (NCBI taxonomy): Eukaryota > Metazoa > Arthropoda > Chilopoda > Scolopendromorpha > Scolopendridae > Rhysida > Rhysida immarginata. The sequence continues at coordinate 3,716,351 of JAHWFO010087465.1, read as the reverse complement.
ATTTCTCAACCCAAATGATGAAAACAGATAAATCAATAAAAGAATTATTGGTTAATAATCTCAACAGATAATTTATGGTTAATAACATTAAAATTTCATACTATTAAATTTTCAATTTTTTACATTACTAATTTCAAATTCATTTTAAAGCCAAATTCCAAAGATGTGAAAGATAAAACAAACACTGGAACATGAAGCAATCACCTATGTTGACAATGTAACACATCTGACGGCACTCGAAAAATCATAATTAATCAAAGATCAGCGAAATATGACTTCGTCGTCCATCTGGCTCTCAACTTCCGAGGGACATGTTTAATACTGTAATTTGCCTGACGGTAGCCAAATATCGTTTTGATTATATTTGTATTGTTTCGAGGCCAAAATTAATTGGGAAAATATAAAATGAACTTTAAATTGGTATTGTTAAAAGTTGAATTTTAATGTTCTTAAGCATAAATGATAATATTGTTGATTAATCTTTGTTTGTATAGATTAATTCTTTTATTAATGAATTGGGATCCAATACGTCCATCCAGGATGGACCTGGATTCACGACTGCTGTATGATGGTCGTACAACCGGAGGGGGGGGGGGGTGAAGATTGGCTATCACGGATGGTCGCCCATCCAGTGACTAACCGTGCCTGATGTAGCTTAACTTCACAGAAGTTGTGTTCACTGAAAGCCCACCAGGCCACGGCCTCCCTTTCTATGTTAAAATCAGTTTTTCCTATGTTAAAATGATGTATCATTGTTTGAATTGTCTTTGTTTCTTAGACCATGCAATTGTGTAGGGGAGAATTGCATACGTTGGGACAAATCGATTTAAAAAAATAATTCTTATTATCCCTTGTTGTAAGTTTTTAGCACCTCTTCTCATCTGTAAGTTTTATTTACTTCTAAATAAAATTTGTCACCAATGTCTCGAGCTAACTGTCTAAAGATCGTAGATCAACTGTGACTATCCTATTTTGATATTGTATATTAATGGGATGTTTTCATAGTAACATGTGCTTCATGCCATCATTAGAATTTTCTTTGGAGCTAGAAGATGTTCAAAGTTATCATTTTTCTTAGTCGGGACAGCTTCAAGAAGCAAACAAGGGATATCAAAGAAAAGAAACTAACAAAGTTGCCACAACAGAATGGTTTTCAATAATCTGCAAGGGGCATATGCACCATTCACTTGCGGTTGGATCCAGTGTATTCAATGCAAAGAATGGGCATATGAAACCTGCATAACCATGGATAAAGTTAGTTTTACTTATTCTGCATTACATGTACAACTGAAAGTCAAAAGTTGATATAAAAATTCAGCACAAGAAAAGTTAAGTGCTTTGTCTCATTTTATACTGTAGCTTTCTGAGTCCCATCTTAGGCACGTGCCTCCAAAAGACGAGACATTGTTACAATTATAAAACCTATAAATAACTTAAGATTCATTCGGTATTTAGTGTCCATAATTTTTCCTGTATTGTAATATCTTATCTTGTACATAGGGTAAATTATCGCAAAACGATAATCTGCGGCACTTACTCCTTCGAGGGAGTTTTGCGCCATCCCAATAACTAACGACTGCTACGAGATGACAGTAGCAGCCGGGACCGACGGCTTAACGTACCCTTCGAAGCACGGAGGGTTCCTGATGGAAGAGCTGCTGGCGGACGAAGAAACCAGTGGCTATCACCAACTGCTGGACATCCAGCACTGGTCACTCAGCAAATGGGTCAGACTAAAGTCCCCCAACAGCTGTGCCCCAAATAGCCGTCCCACCCAGCGGTGGTCCTCAGGCCACTGGCTGTCGCCCAGCCAGGAGCTGGCCGCGTCTGAAGTTGCTTAACTAGATCGATCAGCGAGCCAACCGACGAGACAACCAGGCCACGGCCAACCCCTGTTTGGTAATAACATTTTCTGTTGATGATTACTCTGACTTTTTTAATGCAATATGGTTACCAAAAATATTTTCTTTTATACTTCCCAACTTAATCAACTCTCGCCCTTCATTGGACGAGTTAAGCATTTGTGCAATGAAAGTGTTCGAAAGTGAGAAAAATCTACCAACGTCTAAAATAAAGAATAAGAGCGTAAGATTGCAAGCTGCTGGGATTGTTTGGATTTAGTCTTATGTTGTACAGAGGGTAGATTACTGCAGATTAACGAGCCTGAAGTTGCGTAACCCCATCGATCAACGAGCCAACCGACGAGACAACCAGGCCACGGCCACCCCTGGATTTAGTCTTTAAATATCAATCACATTTATTTTAAAAATCCTTCAAAATTTATTACTCTCGGATTACAATCCCAGGAAAATTACACTTTCCTATAGAGAAGAGAGGATGGATGCACCGTGAGTCGAATAATTGTTTTGTTATTAATTGGGCTGAGAAATAATTCATGAGCGTTTTTTTCAAATTTAAAAATACACGCAGAAATAAAATGCATTGGTAAAATGTGTTTTCTTATTTGAAAGAAAATTATTGCTCTACTAGATAGTATGTTTTGATTTTTTAATTTTATTGATTTTTGTATATTTTCAGATCATTAAAATGGACAAATTTCATCAAGTGGACAAAATTCGTCATTTCGGCACCATTTGCTTTTTGCATTTAATCGGGGTGTAAAAGCCGCCGAAGCTGCTCGCAAGATTTGTGCAGCGTATGGAGAAAGAGCAATGTCTCGTCGTTGGTTTTTGCGCTTCAAAAATAGGAATGCTGATCCCAAAGACGGATCACACAACGGTCGAGCAATCGAGTTCGATGAAGAGCGATTGAATCAACTTCTTCACAAAAATCCACGTCAAACGACCAGACAATTAATGATGGGGGCAGATGGATTGTGATAAAAAAATATGTGGTGAACCACCTTCAATGGGCAAGGTTCAGAAACTCGGCGCTTGGGTGTCACATACTTAGAGGGAAAACAATAAAAATCGCCGCCAGTTTTCTCGTTGGACATCGTTCAACACAGTCACAAATAGCATTCTCTTTACCGCATTGTCACTGGTCAATGATGCCTTTACCTCAATATGAAGCAGCGAAAAGAATGAATGAGCCCCGACAACGAAGCGACTCCGCAAGCCAAACAAAACCTTCATCCTCGAAAGACCATGTTGTATGTACGGTGGGAATGGGAACACATAATTCATTACGAACGGATTGAGCGCATTCAAACAAGTGCACTGATTCAGCGAAGCAATTCAACGAAAGAGACCGACTAGGCAAAATGGCGTTCTTCTGCAGCACGACAACCCCGTCCACACATCGCCAGTGGCCTAAACCCACGATTCAAGAATTCAAATGGGAGTTGGTATCTCACCTCCAAACTCTCCAGATGGCGCCGTCAGTTTTTCACCTATTTCGATCGCTTTCGAACGCTTTGCTTGATGCATCGTTCAGTAATGACATGGAATTGAGGGTTTGGTTGGACGAACTCTTTGAGTCAAGACCGGTAGATTTCTATCTAATGAACATGGGAGGAAGTCTTAAACAACAATGGAGAGATTAATTTGTTGTAAGTTTTTTTTCTTTAAAATTAATTTGAAAAAACGCTCATGAATTATTCCTCAACCCAATATTTTTACTTTTGTATCTTCATCTATTTTATCATGTTTACGGGATTAAATATTTTTTAAGCAACTTAGCATATTATGCCCTTCTACAATTGCTTTCACTAGATTTTAAACAAACAGAGGAAAATACAGTGACACCAGGGTATCCATGACTAGCTCCTCTTTTTAAAATATCACCATCGAGACTCCTTCTCTCTCAAACACATGCTTCCTAAATACTAGGTAACACAAAAGTTATTGCCGTTTTTATGTTGCAATAAAAGGAAGTGATAGAACATATGCAAATGAGTATACAGTGTGTTCCAAAATTTATCAGGGGGAGCAGGAAGGTTAGCCTGTATAAATACAGGACTGTTGGGCATTCACATCAATCACATCTCGTGCAGAAGTGAAGACAAATGGAGGTAGCGAAGGAGTTGGTTAGGTGTTGTTTGCTTTATGACTTCAAGGTGGGCTTGTCAGCAGCAGCATCAAGCCGCCGAATGTGTATTGCGTTTGAAGATGATGCTGTGAATGAACGCACCGCAAGGCACTGGTTCCAGAAATTCAGGTCGGGAGAATTTGCCATTTCTGATGAACCCCGTAGTCTAGTGTGTCTGGTGGACTAGACGCCAAAGGGTTCACTACGAGCTGGTATCAACTGGCCAAATCATCACTGGGGAACTGGACTCCCAGCAGTTGGAACGTGTGCAACAGCCATTGCAGCAGAAGGAGCCAGCATTGGTGAATCACAAAGAGGTACTCTTCCTTCACGACAATGCCTGGCCACATGTGGCGCGGGTGGCCAGGGAAACCATAGAGCGGCTTGGCTGGGAAACTTTGAGTCATTCACCTTATTCACCTTTTCCTTTCTCTGGACAACCATCTTCGTGGAAAATCCTACACCAATGATACAGATCTGCGAAAGGCACTCACAGACTTCTTTGAGTCCAAGATACGTTGGCAAGTTTTACAGCCAAGGGACTGATCAACTGGAGATACGTTGGCAGAAGGTGCTAGATGACAATGGGGATTACTTTGGGGACTAGCGATACGCTACTTTTTGTGTATATTATTTTGTTCTCCGGACTTAAAATCGGCAAGAACGTTTGTGGTTACCTAGTACACAAATTCATTCACTTGTTCTAGACCATATCTATTATTACAATTTGTTTGATCCATACATCGTTCAAACGCAAGCACCTTAGTTTTCTCAGCATTGATTCTCATCTTTTGCTTTTCACACATATAATTTAATCTTTCTACAAGCAAATCTAAACCGGCTTCATTTTCTAAAAGAAGGACATTTCATTTCACTTTGGAAGTATTCATATGTCATACTTGAATGAATGTGAGACATAATCAAATAACTTACATTAATTTAATGTAAAAATTAATTAAATAAAATAATAATTCAATTCAATTAATTGTTAGATATGCTTACTCGTATTCATCTTCATTTATTGCACCATCTGGTGTACCGTAAAGATCAGTTCTCTTTAATCTATTTATTAATAACTTGGCTAATGTTGTTACGTTCATTTGCTTCTATTTGCCGACGGCGTGAAACTCTACTGGCCCGTCTCTTCCGCTGATGACTGTGAGAAATTGCAATACAACCTGTATGCAGTCCAAAACTGGTGTATACAAAATCGTATGGCCCTGAATCCTCTAAAGTGTAAATGCATGACCTATTATAGATCATACACAATAACTAGTTTCGTATATTATATTTTTGATACTCCATTAATTCGGTGCTCTTGTATTCTGGACCTCGGAGTTCTTCATAGAGCCCCATGTTCATTATATCATTAAAAAAGTGAGTAAAGCCTTAGGATTACTAATTCGTTCTTTTAAATTTATTAATAAACGCTCAGTTTTAGTTCTTCTATTTTGCACCTACGTTAGACCTATTCTAGAATACGCTTCTGTCGTTTGGAATCCATCACAGCTAGCTCTTTTTGGTGAAATTCAATCTGTTCAAAAACGATTCATTCATTTTTTCATTCAGCCAGAAGCTATATCCTCTTCTTCGTTAACTGATTTTTTTACATGTTCTTTTGCCCCCTTCTTCCAACACTTTTCTTCAACTAACACTGATTACAGGTTTCATGCTCCTAATTCCCCCTCTAGCTTTTATGTTGCCCCAAGGAGGAGGTTTGCCATGTTATTAGTCATTTTGTGCCCTGTCGTGCGTGGGAGGGGGGGTGCCGTAAGGACCCCCTTACGAAAATTCACTCCCAAGCAC